>VZQC01006129.1:0-72724 GCA_009823505.1 Rhizomys pruinosus | reverse complement strand
AACATCTGTGTCTATACCAAAGTAACCTACCATAACAATTAGTAGTGTTTAAATACCTATATATCTAATTGTGTGTGCTTCATTAATAGGATCAAAAGGCTATATATTATACTGTTTAAATACCTAAATATCTAATTGCATGTGCTTCATTAGTAGGATCGAATGGTTATGCCTGGACAAGTTGGCAGCCCATGAAAGAAAATAGCCAGAACTGACTATATACCAAGACATCAGCTCCAGAGAAAGTAGAGTCTTTTGCTTCTCATCCACCTGTGCCCCTTTTCTAAGCCTAGGGAACAATCTGCGGAAGAGGGGGCGTGGTAGAATGCAAGGGCTGCGATTGGGGTTAATGGTGAAACTACAACAATATAGACTGGACACTCATTTGATCAACTTGATTGAATGTACAAGCGTCCCCTGCTGGATGGTGGGACCCATGAGCTGTGTGGGTTTGGGCACAACGGCTTGCAAATTGGTTTTTTCATGAAGGATGCTTGTACTCACAAATTATCACTTATTGTTAAAAAAAAGAAAACAAAACAAAAGCAGAGAAAGATGCAGAAAATTTATGGCAGAATGCAAGATCTGGGACGGGTAGGGGTGGGGTGGGGGATAGGGAAGGGGATATATGTCTGAACTGAATTGGAAAATGATGTATGAAATACACAAAGCATCAATAAAAAAAAACAATATTCTACTAAATTTGAAAACAAAAGTGAAATGGATTAATATCTGAAATCATGGAAATCACCGAATTATAACCAAAAAGATATCAACAACTTAAACAGACCAATAACATATGAGGAAGTTGAAACTGTAATACAAAACCTCCCAACTTAACACCTAGGCTCAGATGGATTCACAGCAGAATCTTATAAGTCATTTAAAGAGGACCTACAACCATTATTATTCAAATTACTCAAAAGGATAGAAACAAAGAAATCTTACAAATTCCTGCTATGAAACCAGCATCACTCTAATACCAAAACTGGCATGATATAACAAAAAAAGAAAACTGTAAACCCATTTCATAAATGAATATAGAAGTGAAAATTCTCAACAAAATGCATGCAAACCATATACAGGAGCACATAAAAAAGTTCATCCATCATGACCAAGTCAGATTTATACTAGAAGTGCAGGGATGGTTCAACATGAATAAATCAATAAATGTCAAAAAGTACATAAACAGACTGAAAGACAAAATCCACATGGTCATCTCAATGCAGAAAAGGACTTTGACAAATTTCAACATGTCTTCATGTTTAAAGTCCTAGAGAGAAGTGGAGTAGAGAGAACATTCTTCAACATTATTAAAGGCATATACAACAAACACACATCCAACATAATTCTAAATGGAGAAAAATAGAATCATTGCCTTCAAGTCAGGAACCCAGCAACACTGCCCAGTATCTCCATCCATATTAAAGCATAGAGCTTGAAATGTTTGCTAGAGCAACAAACAAAAAGGAAATTGAAGGAATACTAATTGGAAAAGAGGAAGTCAAACTATACCTTTTTACAGAGGGCATGATGGTTCATGTAAGGGACCGCAAAAACTCCATCAGAAAACTCATAGAAATGATCAACATTTTCAGTAAAATAAGCAGTTGGAATAGGAATATAAGGAGACCTTCCCATTCACAGTGGCAAAAAAAAAATGCAATTCAAACCTGAAAAAAGGTACTAAATATCTCTACAATGACTAATTTTAAACCTTGAAGAAGGAGATTGAAGACACCAGAAGATGGAAGGTCTTTCCATGCTGGTAGATTGGAAGAATTAATACAGTAAAAATGACTATCCTACCCAAAGTAATATATAGATTAATGCAATACTGATTAAAATCCCCATGATTTTCTTCACAGATTTAGAAAAAAATTCATCCTAATGTCAAAAGGCCCTGGATAGCCAAAGCAATCCTGAGCAAAAAGATGGGTTATTATATAAGATTTCAAACTAAATCACAGAGAAATAGTCATAAACACCACCTGTTATTGGCACAAAAACAAACCCATAGATCAATCAATTGAACAAAATTCAAAATCTAAACTTGGGTACATGCAATTTCAGCCACCACATATTTGACAAAAGGGACAAGAAGACTCAGTGGAGGAAAGACAGTATTTCAGAAAATTGTGCTGACAAACTTATAGAATAATAAAATTAAACTCCAACCTTTCGCCAAAAGCCAACTCCAAATGGATCAAAGACCTCAACGTGAAACCAAAACCTTAAGTGATAGAAGAAAACATTGGCAGTAACCAACAAGGCATAGCCATAGGAAAAGACTTTCTAAATCAAACAGCAGCTGCATAGGAAATAAGATTTACAATTGACAAGTGGAGCCTCATTAAACTCAAAAGCTTCTGTACAGTAAAAGAAACCCACAGAGTGGGAAGAATCCCTCACCAGCGGTACATCTGAGAGAGGATTAACATCCAGAGTATATTAATTACTCAGAAATCAAAGGAGCAAGAAATCAAATGACCAAATCAAAAGATGGTGTAAAGATCTAAACAGAAACTTCACAAATGAAGAAGTAAAAATTACTGAGAAACATCTTAAAGAGTGTTCGATGTTGCTAATACTTAAGGAGATGCAAATTAAAACTACTTTAAGATTTCATCTTTCCCCTGTAAGACTGGCTATGATTGGATTGAGAAGCAAATGTTACTAAGTGCTGGAGAGGTTATAGGGAAAGGGAGAACACTCATTTACTGCTGGTGGGAATGCAAACTTGTGCAACCCCTATGGAAAACAGTGTGAACTCTCAAAAGTCTCAAAATGAACCTACCATCTGCTGCTACTATAAAAGTACACTAAAATATACCTCAAATTGTTATGGAAAAAAGAAAATATGAAATTCTCAAATAAATAAAAATATTTAAATGAAAAAACACCATGTAAACTACAGAAAATTATTGAAAGCACATCCATGCTCTCATTAACAAAGCAAAAGTGTTACACACAGCAGACCAGACCATGCTGATTTCAAGACTGAGATCTTTGATCCACATGGAAGCCAGCACCCAATGATAATAGAGGGGGTCAATTCAATGTAAAGCATCAAAAATCCTCTTCCTATACCCCCAGATACAATCTACTCTAAGAATTTTTGCTCCAGTCCATGAACATATTGATTTGGTTCACAGTATTTTCACCTACAGGTTCATACATTAGAATATATATTAATAAACTGTGTGAACACTTATGACTGGAGGTTTACTAAATCAAGCAGTTTCCTAGCTTTATCCATAGTTACTTTCAAATTTCTAAGTAATATTAATCATGAAAAGATACTATTCCAAAGGACCATACTTTGCTAGACACCATTGATCTTATACATAAGAATGACAAGGCCTGGGCACAAAACACAGGCAGGACACCCAACCTGTATGTGCAACAGTGTGGGCATAGTTCCCCAGCAAGCAGCAGGACTACAGGGCACCAGTGCATAGGCCAAGCGAGCAACAGCCAACTCTGAAATGTGGTGCAAGTGTCCCAGTGGGAGCAGTAGTAGTGATTTCAGGGTGCAAGGCAGTAGACAAGACAGTGAACCTGCCAGAATTCCAGTCCCAGAATATTAGGCTTTGCAGCCAAACTAGAGGAACTGTCTGGGAGGGGGGGGGAGTGGAGTGAGTTCAGTGCTCTCACTCTTCAGTTTCTGGACATCAGAACAGAAAGAAAAGAGTTAGCTGGACCTTCCAATACATAACCAAAAGTGAAAATCTGAAACCTAGACCAGCCAGCCCTCCATAAATAAGGAGAAGACAACAAAGGAACCTGAAGGAAACAATCATATAAACCTTCAATGCAGCAAAGAAACATTTGAGATTCACATCAAAATACAAACAACAAAACAAACCAAAAAACACAATGAAAAAATAACATGAGAAAATGAGAAAAACACATAATAAATCCAAAACTGTACCAGTCCTATAGAAGATTCCTACAAGGAGATCTCCCTGGAGGTAATCCAGGACACAGATCTTAGAAGAACAATCTTAGACATAATCAAAGAAATCATGGGATATATACAACAAATCAAAGAACTAAAGAGAGAGAATGACAAACTCAGGAAGGAACTAGAGGGAAAGAATGACAAACTCTAGATGGGAGTGGTAACATGGAAAAGATCCCACACTGAAATGAAAAAGGAAACTGATCAGCAAAGCAAACAGCTACAAGAAAAGAATGAAAAGCTACAAAAGGAAGTGAAAATACTAAGGAAATCACAGGATGAAATGAAAAAGGAAATTGAAAACTCATCCAGTGGACAGGAAAGGATGGGAGAAAGCCTTTGTAACAGATTGGATGAAGCAAAAAATAGAATATCAACAGTAGAGCATTAAATGGCAGAACAAGAATGCTCAAGCAAAGAATATGAAAAATTAAAAAAAAAAAATAGTGGAACAATCAGGAAATGTGGGGCACTATGAAAAGACCATACACCCATTTCACAGGGGTAGAGGAAGGAGAAGAATACAAAGACAATGGTATTGATTAGATCCTCAAAATAATAACAGAAGAAAATTCCCACAAACTGAAAAATGACATAGCCACATAAATATAAGAAGCATATAGAACACCAATTGACAAGATCAGAAAAGAAACTCTCCATGTCATATCAAAGTTAAAACACTAGACACACAAAATAAAATACTGAAAGCCACAAGAAAAAAAAACAAGTTACATATAATTGGAAACCCATCAGAATTACAGCTAACTTCTCAGTGGAAACTATGAAAGCCAGAAGAACGTGGGCCAAACTATGCCCAGTATGAAACAACTATAGATGCCAATGCAAAGTACTATATCCAGCAAAAACATTAATTATAGTTGAAAGAGAAAGAAAAGCCTTTCATGAAATAAACAAGATGAAAGACTAAATGTCCAGAAAACCAAACCTTCAAAAAACACTCTAAGCAAATGAAAGGATGGAGGAAAGTAGCAACTTTCCCCAAGCACCTAGAAAGAGAAATTAATAAAAGAATAACTGTGAAAATACATAGACCAAGAAAGCAAACAGAAAATAAGTTTAAAGGAAGCAATTAATTAATTTATTTTTCATGTGTATGAGTGTTCTGTCTGCATATAGGTTGGTGCACCCATGTGCAATGGCATGGAGGTCAGAAGAGGGCCTCAGATTCCCCTGGAACTGGTTCTTAGCCGCCATGTGGGTGCTGGGAATTGAACCCTGATCCTCTGAAAGAGCAGTTGGTGCTCTAATCGCTGAGCCATCTCTCTAGCCCCAATAATAACTTTAAATATTAATGTTCTAAACTCCCCAATTGAAAGACATAGGTTGGGAGAATGAATTAAGAAACAGAAACTATCTATATTCTGTCTACAAGAAACCCATTTCAACCTCAAGTACAGGCACCAACTTAAAGTGAAAGGATGGAAAAAAAAATATTCCAAGCATATGGCAACAAAAATCGAGCAGGATTTGCTATTCTAATATCAGGCAAAAAAAAAAAAAAAAAACTCAAATAAAAGTAAATGAAAGAGACATCCTTATCAAAGAACAGCTGATCATGAAGATTTCACAATCACAAATAGATATGAACCAAACTCCAGTTTACTGAACTTTATAAACACAATTCTATAGGACTTCAAGGCACAGATTAATCCCAGCCATACTAATAGTGGGAGACTTCAGTAGTTCACTGAGCCCTTTGGATAGGTCAACTGGACAAAGAATAAACTGAAAGACATCTGAATTGAACAATACTATACACCAAATGGACCTCACAGACATCTACCAAATATTCCACCCAAACACCAGAGAGTATACTTTCTTTTCATCAGCCCAATGAACATTCTCCAAATCGACCTTATAATGGGACATGGAAAAAAAAAAACTCAACGAATACAAAAGTATTGAAATAATTTCGTGCATTCTATCAAACCACAGTGCAACAAAGCTCAATATCAATACCAGAATAAGCCCTGCTCTCTGCAAGAACACATGGAGACTAAACAACACACGCCTGAGTAATGAATGGGTCAAGGAATAAATAATGAACGAAATAAAAGCATTCCTGGAACTAAACAAAAAAGAAAAAGACCAATGAAATACACCAAAACCTATGTGACTATGTGACACTTTTAAAGCAGTCCTAAATGACACTTTTAAAGCAGTCCAAAGAGGGACTGAGTCCTATTTTATATTATATATATATATATATTATATTATATAATAGTAATTAAGGACTTTATATATATATATTATAACTATATATTTACATATATAATTTAGGAACTTTATATAATATATAAATTATATATTAGTATATAATTTGAGAGAGAGAGAGAGAGAGAGAGAGAGAGAGAACACAAATAAATAATCTAACATTGCAGGTAAAAACACTTGAGAGAAAACAACAAATGAACTCTAAACTCAGTAGACAGGAAGAAATAACAAAATCAGAACAAAAATCAATGAAATACAAACAAAGAAAACAATACAAAAATGTCAATGATGCCAAAAGCTGGCTCTTTGAAAGGATAAACTAGAGAGACCTCTAGCCCAGATAACCCAAAAGAAAGAAAGAGCAACTTCAAATCAAAAGAATTCATGATGAAAAGGGAAACATCACAACACACAATGAAAAGTTCCAGATAATCATACAAGAATACTTCAAAAACCTATACTCTAGTAAATTTGAAAACCTAAGAGAAATGGATGAATATCTGAAATCCTGGAAATCAACAAACTTAACCAACAAGTGATT
Source organism: Rhizomys pruinosus (assembly GCA_009823505.1). Classification (NCBI taxonomy): domain Eukaryota; kingdom Metazoa; phylum Chordata; class Mammalia; order Rodentia; family Spalacidae; genus Rhizomys; species Rhizomys pruinosus. The sequence continues at coordinate 65,984 of VZQC01006129.1, read as the reverse complement.
GACAGCTTAAAGAGACCCATAATATATGAGAAAATTGAAAATGTAGTTAAAAAGAAACACAAAAAAGCCCAGGCCCCAATGGTCTCACAGCAGAATTCTATAAACCATTTAAAGCGTGCTTACAATCATTATTACTCAAGCTGTTCAAAAGGATACAACAAAGGGAAAAGTCCCATATTCCTCTTTGAAGCCAACATCACTCTAATATCAAAACCAGTTAAAGATGCAACAACAAAAAAAGAAAACTATAGACCCATCTCATTAATGAACACAGATACAAAAATTCTCAACAAAATACAAATTGCATACAGACCCACATAAAAAAGATCATGACCACCTTGTATTCATACCAAAGATACAGGGATGGTTTGACATTTGTAAATTAATAAATATCATAAAACACATTAACTAGACTAAAAGACAAAAAGCATACAATCATCACAATTGACCCAGAAAAAACCTTCAACAAAATCCAACATGACTTCATGTTTAAAGTCCTAGAGGGAATTGATCTGGAGGGAACATTACTCAACATAATCAAAGCCATTTACAACAAACCAATAGCAAATATCAATCTAAATCAGGGAAAATTAGAAGCATTCCACTTAAAGGGTGCCCCCATGGCCATTTATCTTCAATATAGTGCTTGAAATCCTTGTTAGGGCAATAAGAAAGTAAGGGAAATTAAAGTAGTACTAATTGGAAAAGAGGAATCAAACTATCCCTTTTTGAAGATGATATGATACTTTACCTAAGGGATGCTAAAAACTACACCAGAAAATTCCTAGAATTGTTTAAATGTTTCCGAAAAGTGATAGAATACAAAATTAACCTAGAAAAATCAGTAGCAGTTCTTTACACCAGCAAGCAACTGGAGAAGAACTACAACTAGATCTCCCCACTCATAATAGTCTCAGAAATAAAATAAAATAAAGAAAAAAAAAGAAAAGAAAAAAAAAGAAAGAAAATACCTAGTATCACACCTAACCAAATACAACAAATATCTCTACAATGAAAATTTTAAATCTCTGAAAGAGAGTGAAGAAGATATCACAAGATGGAAAGACTTTTCATGTTCATGGATTGAAAAAATTAATATAGTGTATATGTCCATTTTACCAAAATTAATATATAGATTCAATGCAATCCCAATTAAAATACCCACAAGTATCTTCACAGACTTAGAAACAAACAATCATTAAATTCATATGAGAAAACAAAATACCTGGAATAGCCAAAGCAACCCTGAGCAAAAAGAGCAATACAAGTGGATCACTATCCTAGACATCAAACTATATTACAGGGCTATAGCAATAAAAATAGCCTGGTACAGGCACAAAATGAGACCTAAAGACCAATGGAACAAAATTGAAGATCCAACTTTGAGCACATGAAGGGGGCAACAAGACTCAATGGAGGAAAGACAGCATCTTCAGCAAATGGTATTGGCAAAAATGGATCACCTCTTTAGAGAATAAAATTAAACCCCTACCTTTCACCCAGTACCCAAATCAACTCCAAATGGATCAAAGATCTCAACATGGAGACCAAAACTGTGAAAGTGATAGAATAAAACAATGGCAGCAACCTGCAAGACATAGGTGTAGGAGAAGCCATTCTAAATCAAACAGCAGCTGTGTAGGAAATAAGGTCAACAATTGACAAGTGGGACCTCATTAAACTCAAAAGCTTCTGTACAGCAAAAGAATCAATGAAGTGAAAAGAAAACCCATAGAGTGGGAGGAAACCTTCACCAGTGATACATATGAAGAGCATTAACTTCTGGAATATATAGAGTGCTCAAAAAACAAAGAAGTAAGAAAACAAATCACTCACTCAAAAGAAGAAAGAGCTGAATAGAGTCTTCACAAGGGAAAAAATAAAGATGTCTGAGAAATATCTTAAAAAGTGTCCAACATTGCTAATAATTAAGGAAATGCAAATTAAAACCACTTTAAGATATCATCTCTCTCCAATAAAACTGGCTAGCATCAAGAAAACAAATGATACCAAATGCTGGAGATGTTGTGAGGAAAGGGGAATATTCATCCACTGCTGGTGGGAATATAAACTCATAAAACCGCAATGGAAAGCAATGTGAAGAACACTTAAAAGTCTAAAAATGAGCCTTACCACCTGTTCCAGTCATAACTCTCCTGGGTATACCCACAAGACTCACCCTATGGCAGAGATACATGCACATCTATGTTTATTGTAGCTCTCTTCACAATTCTAAAGAGCTGGAAGCAACCCAAATGCCCCTCAACTGACAACAGATGAGTGGATAAAAAAAATGTAGTACATCTACAGAGTGGAGTTCTATGCAGAACCAAAGAAAGATGGCATCATGAACTTTGCAGGCAAATGGATGGAACTAGAAGCCATTATGCTAACTGAAGTAACCCAGTCCCAGAAAAAACAGAGGAAAAATTTTATCCTTCATATTTGGATGCTAGAACCAAACCTCTAGTTGTAAGGCAAACTGAACAACATTAATGTTACATTTCTTTTTATCTGAAAGCAACTCTGTTATAAGGTGAATGAATCCCTTAAGGGGCCCTAGAATTAACCTTCTACTTATCTTCAAGTAATTTTGATATATGAATGGAGGATATGTATGCATATTTTAGAGTAATATAAAAGTAAAAAGGAAATTTGTGAATTTATAATCACGTTTTGGAAATAATACACAGTTTATGTTCGGAAATCATCATTTTGGTATATGCATGACATATATATATATATATATATATATGCATATTTTAGACCAATACAAATTGCAGGGAACAACAACAGAAGGACTTTGTCAAAGAACTGACTGAAACAGTAAATTTCTTCACAAAACAATAAGCCTCTGCATAGAAAAATATCTAAAAAGACTGAGAAAAAGATACAAGACATATATGGCAGAATGCATTCATTTGGGGGGCTGGGGGTTCATGGAAAGGGGGTAATGAATCTAAATTAGACTGAGAAATGTACAAAATGCACAAAATTTCAATAAAATATTTAATAAAAAAGAATGGCAAATACACTAGCTTAATCTATTTTTATAATAATACATATTTTGAATGTGTTTATTCAAAAGACTTTATAAGCTTGTACTTGTTGAGTTTTTTTGTGTTTAATAAAATACAGCTTAATCAAATTTAGACCCACCACCACACCCTCTGTAGCCCCCATCAAGTCCTATTTGGGAAAGCTTTTCCTTTTTATTTTTTATTTTTTTATTTTTTTGGTATTTTTGAGACAGGGTCTCCCTTTAGTCCCATCTGTCCTGGAGCTCGCTCTGTAGACGGCAGGCTGGCCTTGAAATGTACTCTCCCTCACCCAGCCATAATTATTTGTCAATAGTTCCTTGGCTAGGGTTGGGGCCTGCTGTCCATTTCCTCTGTTCTATGCTTTTGTTTTTCCTTAGTGAGCAGCCGAGTTTGTGCATGCTGTAAAAATTGCTACAAGTTTATATGAACATGTTTCCAGTGTCTTGAATTCCTGTTTCCTTCTGTTAATGCACCAACCCTGGCTCTGACAGTCTTTGTGGCCCCTCTTCTGCAAAGGACCCTGAGCCATAGTTAGGGAAGTTTTTTCAACCCTCTGAGTTAATTACTACTTTTTAATTTTTTATCATTTTTTTCTCGTTTCAAAGTTGCACACATTTATTCAATGGATTTTGGTTACCTTCACTCCTCATTCCTCTCGTCTTTCATCTTCCACTGAATCATTTTTGTGTATGACCCATTGAATTTAAATAGCATTTCTTGCCTAAACTTGGGAAAATAGTTATTTACTGGAGCAACGGCAAAACTAATCAGTGCCTACACCCCTGAAGATAATGGCGCCTCTTCTCCCAAGGACCATTCATTACCAAGCAGGGGTGGGGCCTCATGCATCCCTCTTTTATCCTTGAGGAAATGTTGCCAGGGGCCTCTCTGGTGCATGTCTTGTGCAGATACCACAGCTGCAGTGAGTTCATAAGGACCATGGCTGTCTCATATCCTGGAGGCCTCTTTTTTACTGTGCATCTTCCCATCTTACGGCTCTTAAATTCTGAGTCCTCTTGAATCTAAAAATTTAGGGCAGTTCTCTCAGGAAAGAAAACCATTCTGATATTCAGCATTTATTCTGTTGAAAATATATTTATCAGTATATTTTTGTTTCAAATTTAAAAGCACAGAAATATGTGAGACTATTTTTTAAAGTTATTAGATTTATTATGGAAAGTGGACTCCCAAATATCATAGCTGTCAGTTCTCTTGTCTACAGACTTGAACATTTCAGAGATACGGGTTATAATAATTTGTCTACCGCCTCTTAGTATCATATAAAAATGTGTGGCTTTTGTCAGAAACCCCATATACTTATTAGTCCTACAGCTCTGTTGATGGAACAAAGATCTTAAAGAAAGGCTGCTCTTTCATCTATGAGACTCACCACAGAGATTTCATATACCGCCAAATTTCACAGATTGACAACCTATTACACTTGAACAGAGTGAAACAATAATATTAACAAGAGTTAGCTACTTTGACTTGAAAGAAATTAGTGCATAATCAGTATCTCCATTCAGTGATTTTTTTTGACCTATGGTAAAAATAAATGGTATGATAAATAAACTATCCCACCTTCAGCTTTTTGACAATCAATGATATACAAATACAACAGAATAGAAATCTTCCCTAAGTCTAAACAGTAAAGAATAAATGGGACTAGATATGTGACATACCCTTCTTGCTTATATTAGGTAATAGAACTTAATCTATGGGATTTTTAGAAAAGGTTATTATCATCTGGGTGTGGTGGTAGATGCCTTTAATCCCACCACTCAGGAGGAAGAAACAGGGGGATGTCTGTGAGTCCAGAGCCAACCTGGTCTACATAGCAAAATCAGGCTAGCAGGGACTGAAAAGGAGAGCTTATCTCAAAAGACAAAAAAAGGTTATTATCAATACTAAAACTGAAGGACTCTTTTTATAATTGAGGAATTTGAGGCGATTGATAAAAATTTGTGATATATCTATGCTCTTAAACTAAAACTGCCACTGTGAACACATTTCATTGTATTAAGCATCATGCCCACACCCAAGTGCAAATGGCTACAATTTTCTCTGAATGTCATGCCCTAATTTGAATCTTACACTCTTGTGTGACTTTTCCTAGAAGTTGGTGGCAAATGTCTATTCAAGCCAGTATAGGACGTTGGTGACAGACCATAGAAACAATTTCACTCCAGATCTTAAAAATACTTTATAAAATTCCCAAGAAAGATGAGTTAACATTGCATATTATGACTCAAGTAGAAGCTATATATTAGAACCCAGTCACCTTGCTATTTGCTTCTAAACCACCAAATATATACATGTGTATAAACTGCAAAAGTTTTTCAGCGTGAACTGGTAACAAAAAATTTGAAGAAACAAGCTCAAATTATCTGAGGCCAGTTCCATGTTTCCTGAAATTCTTAGAATACTACAAAATAGATTAAAATGAAGTTACTTTAGAGAATTTGAACATGGTCTTCCATGTGTGAATTAGGCTCTAATTTCTATTTGTGCTCATTTTTCAAAAAGCCATTAGGTTACATTTGTAAATTTCTTCAGCTGTAGACCCAATTTCTATTCCTTACAAATTTGGATAACATAACCTCAAGGAGACTGAAGAACTGAGGGTTATAATAAGAGAAAAATAAATACTAATAACTATCTAACATTTCCACATGAACAAATTAATGAGAAAATAAAGATCAATAGAGTGTGTCATTTAATAGAATAAAGCAATAGAAAATAATAAACACAATTAAATTATAGCACTTTTACTCTCTCAAATTATATTACTGAGTAACAATAAGAATATTATATTAAAGTGATGTCATAAATAATATAATCTTCAATTAAGGACTCCATAGTTCTGAAATGTTTAAAATTGCATGCTTTCATTTAATCAGGATTATCAACAACAAATAGAAGTACTAAAACACTGGCAGGAACTATAGCTTCTTTTGTCTTTAATTCTGTTTGTATTTGAAGAAAGTTAAAAACCTTTATGATATGAGTCAATATCCCAGCATGGATTTGGGTGGTTGGAAGAAAGCCCTAGCTAGAATGGAAGATCTGTTGGCAAATGATAGATGCTGGAGGAGAGTCAGTTTCCCTTACTGATGTGTTGCCTAGTACATTGATCAGAGTCCCAGAACAAGATCCATACACAAGAGCACCGGGGAAGCATATTACAAAATAGACAAAAAACATTCCAGACCATGCTGGGCTTGGTGGTGCATGCCTTTAATCCTAGCACTTGGGAGGCAGAGGCAGGCAGATCTTTGTGAGCTCAAGGCCAGCCTGGTCTACAGAGCGAGTTTCAGGACAGCTGGGGCTACAGGGAGACCTTGTCTCAAAAAGACAACAACAACAAAAAAAAAAAACCACACACAAAAAAACAAAACAAACAAACAACAACAACAACAACAAAACATTCTAGGGCATGAAATAGAAGGCACCACGAGTTGGGAATGGAGAGCAGAGAGGTCAGACTTTGATGAAAATACATTGTATGAAATTCTCAAATCAATACAAATTTTTAAATTATTTAAATACTTAAAAAATTCAAGACACAGGTTTGAAAAGAAGTTGACTGGGTAGTATGTCCCTATATAATATTGTTAGAGATAACCATTAATCAATGTGCAGGAAAATTTTATACTATGCAGCCTACCATTGCAAGAAGAGTGTATGATCAATTTTATAATTTCTAAATAGGAACTAGAAAGTCTCAAAAGTATGATAGATTATGTTCCAAAAAGGCTCTTTGGCAAATAAAAGGAGAAAATGGTTGACAATGTTATACTAGACCAAATAAAAGGGAAATAGCAATATATGGCTGTAGATAAATAAAAGTTGTACTTCATGTCACAGTTTGCAAATAAACTCTTTAGACCTTGCTATGTCCTTCAAAGAGCACAGTAAATGTGTCCTCTGAGCATATATGCTGACCAACCAAAATATATATCTAGATCTGTGTTTTCTTTTCACTTATAGCTAATTAAATTTGTCAGTGATTTTCTAAAAGCAGCACATAAAACAGACACTCTGAGTTGTTATCAGCTTTGCAGTGACTAAATGTCTTCTTTGAGATTCTAATATAAATATTTTATAACAGATGACAGGATTCTTAATCCATCACAGGAACAAATAATGACATTTAAAGAGAGTTAAATAAAAACAGGATCAGCATGGTGGAAGTACAGAAAACACACAAAGAAGAAGAAAGGACATTGTGTACCTGGAAAATCCTATTCTTATGTACATTTCTTATCTTTATATAAACTGTCTGGTGGTGTTCAGACTTTTTAAATGTTCGTACAATAAAATGTTGAAGAATCTACTGTTGGCTCATATTTTGTCCATTCTTTTGGTTTTGTGAAATATATTTTTATTGAAATTTTGTGTATTTTATACACTACATCTTAATCTTCTTTTTACCCCTTTCCCCACTGGCACTCTCCTATCCCCCCCCCACACACACTGGATTACATGCATTCTAGCATTTATATTAAGGCCTATTGAGTCACATTAGTGTATTCTGATGCACCTCAATGCAAGTTCATCCAATAGCATGTAGTCAGCCTATCAAGAGTCACTCCCTTAAAGAAGACCAGTTCTTCCTCACCCAGTAGTAATCAGATTTCCAATAGTTCTTTGGCTAAGATATAAGCCTGCTGCCTATTTCCACAGTTTTATGCTAGGTTTTTGTCTGCTTGAGTTTTCATGGGTCTCCTGCATGTTGTCAAACATTGCTGTAAGTTCCCAGTAGCCTGTAAGACTCTATTTCCATATTACCATGAGCCTCCTATTTTGTTGGCTCTTAGAATTTTTGTCCCATCTTTCACAATGGTCTCTGAGTCCTGGAAGTGAGCCCCCTACCATATGACCCAGGTATACCACTCTTTGACAATTTCCCAAAGGACTCATCATACTGCAGAAATACTTTTTCATCCATGTTTCTTGCTTCTCTTTATATAATAGATAAGAAATGGAAGCAACCGAAGTGTCCTTTAACTGATGAATAGATAATGAAAACGAGGTAGATTTACACAATGGAGTTCTACTCAGTTGCAAAGAAAGACAAAATCATGAAATTTGCAGGTAAATGGATGGAACTGGAAACTGTTTAAGTGAAATAACAGACTCAGAAAAAAAGTCATATGTGTTCCTTCATTTGTGGATCCTAGCACCAAACCCTTATGTATAAGTATGCCTGTTACTACTAATCAAAGAAGCTTCTTTTGCAACAGACAGAGACTATTACAGAGTTCCACATCTAGACATACATAAGGATTAAATGTCTGTGAAATGTCCAATCCTAAATGGCACATCTACTATGGAACCTATGACTCATGGAACAGTAGATCAAGTGGTAGAAAGAATGCTAATGAACTCATAGTTTTTCTTTTTTTCAGAAAGTTTCTTTTTAATTTTAAACAGCACAATTGTATAACTTCAGTTCTGTAACCACAGCTGTATAACCTCATTCGGGCAGACTTAACTGTGTAACAATATATTTAATATGTGGGTCACAACTTTTTATTTTGTATTTTAATACAGCAAGATCAATAATTTACTTGCAATAATTGTATGCCAGATAATTAATCAGTGCATTTAAAAATGTTCCAGCAGAGACATTTCCAAGATGGTGGCTTCTCAGGTGGTGGGTGCCTTCTGAGAAGTTAATAGCAAAGTCCCAGAGGGGGACTTAGTGTCCCTCAAGAGGGTTGGGAAGAGTTGGAGGTGGTCTGAGGGCAATTGGATCCTGAGGGACTACAACAGACATCACCCGAGGGCATCAGGAGACAACAAGGAGAACCTGGAGACTTTCTCCTACTGAACCCAGGTACAGACGTTAACACCTGGCCCTGGGGGATCAGTCTATAGATTACCAGTGGTGTGCAGTGCTTCTCTGAGTATATCTCTCCAGGTGGGTTTTTGGAGCTCACCTTACTTGGATGTGGGTGATTCTGGCTGCACTACAGCCAAGGCAGTGGGCCCTTCCATCCCACAGGACCAGGAGCACCTGGGGCCCTAGGGGTTCCCTAGGTGGGTTCCACAGGCCTTGGGGCTTTCGGGCTGACTTGGGTATTGGATGCTTAGTCTATTGGGCAGACTGTTTGCTGGTTGGGTGAGGGGTGTTGATCTGTTCAGTGTTAGGATAGAGTTGAGATTTTTGGAGCCTAAAGTATCTACATCTGTATAGCAATTAAGAGGTCAACAAGAACACCTGAGGAATATAACAAAAATCAGTGTCACCTCAATAAACACCTAAGCTTCACATTAGAACCACTCTCACCAGAAGCTACCCAAATGCCTAAAGCTCAATGAAAGAAAAATAATACAAATTACTCAGGTGGATCACCACCAAATAGTAACACCCCTATTCAAGTAACCTCTTGTGAAGACCCCTTGGATATAACTCAGGATACAGATCTCAAAAGAACAATTATTAATATGATCAGAGAAATTAAGGAGTTGAGGGAATTTAAGGAAATTATAAACAAGGAATTCAGGGGCTTAAAAGGAAACAGGGATAAACTGAAAGAGGACAATGATAAATTTCCAAATGAAATTACAAAAAATATAGAAACATTGAAGAAACTTCAAGTTGAAATGAAGAAAGAAATGCAACATTCCACAAACAACTTAGAAAGGATGGGAGAAACTCTAATAATAGAATGGATGAAGTATAAAATGGAATATCAAGATTGGAAGACAATATGGAAGAATTGGATAAATCAAGAAAAGATGAAAAAATAAAAAAACATGCAAGAATGGAATAATTAGTAATTGTGGGATACTATAAAAAGAGCAAAACTGGGGCTGGAGAGATGGCCTAGCGGTTAAGAGCACCGACTGCTCTTACAGAGGACCCGGGTTCGATCCCCAGCACCCACATGGCGGCCGAGAGCCGTCTGAAACTCCAATTCCAGGAGAACTCCAGCTCCAGGGGAATCCGAGACCCTCTTCTGACCTCCACGGCGTTGCACGACACGGGTGCACAGACTTGCATGCAGGCAGTACATTCATACACATACAGAAATAAATAAAATTAATAAAAAAAATTAAAAAAAAAGAGCAAAACTATGAATTATAGGGGTGGAAGAGGAAGACAACTCACAAGATAATGGTATGACTCGGGTCTTCAACAGAATTTTAGACGAAAATTTTCCCAAATTAAAGAGAGAGAGAGAGAGATACCTATACAATTACTAGAAGCATATAGAACACCAAGCAGGCAGAACCAGAAACGAAATTCTCCACGCCATATCATCATAAAAACACAAGATGTTCAAAGGATACTGATGGCTGCCAAAGAAAAGAAACAAGTTACCTGCAAAGGAAAAACTATCAGATTACAGCTGATTTCTTAGTGAAGATGAAAGCCAGAAGAGCTTGGTCTAAAATATTCCCTGTTCTAAAAGACTATAGATGCCAGCCAGGCGTGGTGGCGCACGCCTTTAATCCTAGCACTTGGGAGGCAGAGGCAGGTGGATCTTTGTGAGTTCAAGGCTAGCCTGGTCTACATAGTGAGTTCCAGGACAGTTAGGGCTACAGGGAGACCCTGTCTCGAAAAGGCCAAAAAGGAAAAAAAAAAAAATAAAAGATTATAGATGCCAACCCAGAGTAGTTTATCCAAGAAAAATGTCTATTATAATTGAAAGAGAAAGGAAAATGTTCAATGACATAAATAAGTTGAAAGAATTCCTCTCCAATAAGCCATCCCTGAGGAGAATACTTCAAACAATATAAGAGCAGAGGGCAGGGATGACTATAACCAGTCAACACCAGAAAACAAATGATACTACCACTATGGAAATAAAAACCTAGGGTAAGAATGTACTAGAAATCAAAATTATTGGAAATAATTTAATTCTTTCAACAACAGTTTTAAATATCAATGGACTGAGTTCTCCAATTAAGAGACATAGACTATTAGAATTGATTAAGAAACAAAACCCATATTTTTATTGTTTTCTTCTCTCCAAGAAAGTTACCTCACCTTTAAAGATAGATATTATCCCATGGTGAAAGGAGGGAAAGAAAATAATACAAATAAATGGCACTAAGAAATAAGCAGGTGTTGCTATGTTAATATTAGATAAATAGAATTCAAGGCCTTTGGTTGTGTTTTGTGGGGGGCGGGGGTATAGGTCACTTTAAGGTTTTTAATTTCTGATGATGTGTTTGGGGAAACTGCCCTGATCATCCAGATAAGTATAAATATTGCAAAGTTTAGTTGAAAATAAGATACTTGAACTGGAATGAAGTAGCTAAATGTTTCTAGAGATGAATTGTATAAATACTAAAGCTAGTTTACTAATGGTCTAAATGGGATTATAACTAAACTTGTTTGTGGTTGCTTCTCTGTCAATTCCTGGCTTATACTGGACTTTCAGTTGTAGATTCATATTAAATGGGCATAGACAAGTAATGGGTTACCTCTGACTACTGAAAGATATTCTTTGACTCTGTCTTTTATGCGAGTGTTACTTTTGACATCTACTCTGCCCGTTTCAAGATAATTTGACTCAAGAAAAGCTAGGTTTACTTCTATGAACCAGTGGAATGCAGCCCAGAAGGAAACAGTTTGGATGGACTTGGTAAAATTTATCAACTTAATACCGGTCAATAGGTATGTTTCCTGTTATTGGAAAATTACAAACCAGGATATGGAGTTTGGGAAAGTAAAGATATTACTTCTATTTGTAAAGCATTTACATTTAAAATATACCTAAAATTGTTTAAATCTCACTCATTGGCTTTGCGTGCTTGTCCTATCCTGTTAAATCTCTTCCAGTCAATATTTATGCAAGGCTTCTTAGGCTTTTTTCAGGGCTTATCTAAACACTATATAGTAATTAAAAGTATCAGATTGGTGTAACTTTAATTTTGGATGCTTAATGCCCATGCTTAATGTCCATACCAATTTGGCCAAGGGATTTAAGGGACAATTTTGTTCCTTGCCCTCTGAGGTCAATTAGTCCCAGGGGATTTTGTCCAGGAGCATTTCTTAAAATGTTCTGCAACTGTGAGTCACCAGGCTTCCTATGCAGGGAGGTCTTAGAGACCCACTAACAGAACCCTAGCCAGCGTCTAGTCTATAAAGAGGAAAGTTGCCTCATGTCCCAAAGGGAAGCCTTGTCTAGCAAGACATGACCTTGTCCTTGGTAGATGTAACTGGTTAAGAATGGAAAGAAGGAGCCTGGTGCTCCCCCTCCTCAAAAATCTGAGTACCTCCTGAACACCAGAACGTCAACTGACCTTTGAGAAAATGAAGTTTGGTTAATTTAAGCTAATTCTGTGGACTTAAATACCTAAAAGGAAAGTATAATTAAAAGTTAAATAGCCAAAATATTTTAAGTTAATGTTTATTGAGTGCATTTCATACATCATTTCTCAAATCTAGACTTATTCTCCTATCCATGCCCACTGCCCATGCCCCCCACCAGAGCTCATGGACTCTGTCATAGATGTTAAGTCCTGTCTTGCCTCTTTTTTTCAGTCTTTTATAACCTTTTCAATGCACAAATTTACTGTTTTGGTCAGCTTTTTTATTATGTTTCTCTCTCTCTTTTATTTGTTCCCTTTAATTTTATTTTTTTAATTTTTTTTAATTTTATTTATTTTTGTATGTGTATGAGTGTACTGTCTGCATGTAGGTTTGTGCACCCGTGTCGTGCAATGCCGCGGAGGTCAGAAGAGGGTGTCAGATTCCCCTGGAACTGGAGTTACAGATGGTTCTCAGCCGCCATGTGGGTGCTGGGGATTGAACCCGGGTCCTCTGTAAGAGCAGTCGGTGCTCTTAACCGCTAGGCCATCTCTCCAGCCCCTGTTCCCTTTAATTTTAAATTATTCCAAAATATGCATATATACACTCCACACGTAATCAAAATGACAAATTCTGAAAATAAACTATAGGTTAATTCCAAAACACATTTAGGGATTCACATTTTATCAGTAAAGTTGCATGCAGGTAAAAAGAATGTGAATAGATAATGAATACATATCTTCCATTCATATATGATAATTACAATGTGTGAATACAAGTGGTAGGACAATTCTAGAGCCCATTAAGAGATTCACATTGGAATAGCACAGTTGCTTTCAGATACAATGAAATATAATAATAAAGTTGCTCAGTTTGCCTGCCAACTGGAGATTTGGTGTTAGCATCCACAAATGAGGGAAACCATTCACCTTTTTTTTCTTCTGGGACTGTGTACTTCACGCAGCATAATGACTTCGAGTTCCATCCATTTACTAGCAAAACTCATGATTTAATCTTTCTTTACCACTGCATAGAACTCCATTGTGTAGATGTACGACATTTTTGTTAATCAGTCATCAGTTGAGGGGCATTTGGGTTGGTTCCAGCTCTTTGCTGTTGTGAAGAGAGCTGCAATAAACATAGCTGTGCATGTATCTTTGCAGTAGGATGTGTCTTGTGGATATATAGCCAGGAGTGGTATGGCTGGGTCAGGTGGTAGCCTCACTTTGAGTTTTTTAATGGTTCTCCACACTGCTTTCCACAGTGGTTATACCAGTTTACATTCCCACCAGCATTGGATGAGTGTTCCACTTTTGCCACAACCTCTCCAGCATTTGGTGTCTTTTGTTTTCTTGACCTTGGCTAGTCTTATTGGAGTGAGATGATATTTTAGTGTGGTTTTAATTTGCATTTCCTTAATTATTAATGATGTTGAACACTTTTTTAAAGATGTTTCTCAGCCATATTTACTTCCTTACTGGTGAAGTCTCTGTTCGTCTCTTTGCTCCATCTTTTGAGTAGGTCATTTGTTTTCTTCCTTGGTTTTTAAGAAGTTTATATATTCTGGATGTTAATGCTCTGTCAGATATATCAGTGGTAAAGGTTTCCTCAATCAAGGAAGTGAAGAGAAAACCCACAGAGTGGGAGGAAATCTTCACCACTGACACATCTGATAGAACTTTAACATCCAGAATATATATTTCTTTTAAAGCCAGGAAAATTGTGTCTCCAGATAATAGGTTTAAAGTTATATGAAATAGTCATATGAAATAGTCTTAGCAGGCACAAAACCTTAGATCTTGGCTTTGATTAATAATGTATGGTCACCTACAGTCAAAGTACAAGTCCACTGCTGTTGTCAATTAATGTTCAATAATAAAAAGTCCTCTTTCTAGCAACTATCTAAGTGAAAACTAATATCTTGATTATTGAAACCTCTGGGAATCAGATCCTGATTCCTTACATCATGGCCAAATGAACAGAAAGAAAAGCCTAATAAATGGATGCCTTGAAACCCCTTGTCAAGAAATTCTACTGGACTTTTAAGTTGGACATTGAATTCCCCTTAATTGTTCTTACTTCTCCTAGTCCCCTGTCTAGATCATGTACCTAACTACTCCTGACTTCACTTTGCTTTCACAGGCACTAGTCAAGGACTTTTTTCCTTCTATGGTTATGCTTTTGGGGTTCTTTTAGATAGACCCTGTGAATGGGGGATGCCCCCTTGACACACCCAATGTCCCTTTACAGCATGGAAGAAGTCAGAGCAGGTAGGCCTCCCAAATCCCTTTTGGGAATCGCGGTGACCCTTTTCAGAGGGTAACATAAATAAATAGGAGCTAGAAATTGAATTGGCAGTAAGGGATGAAACCTCACTAACTTAACCAGATTCTTTCTCAGCTGAGAACTCAAGGCTTCATGAACCAGCCAGAACACACTTACCCTTCTGGTTGCCCTGAAAGAGTAAGAAAAGAAGACAAAAAAAGGAAAAGAGAAAAAATGAGAATTATTTTAGATTGATTCTTTATTTCACCAGAAAATAAATAGAAATTTCCCACTTTTTCACTTTGTTTTGTCATTGTCATTTTGTATTGTCCTTATTTTTTGGTGAAAAGAGAAAATAATAACAATTTTTAAAAAGTTCCTGCAATACAATGCTAGAGAGAGCACTGGTTAGCAGCATGCTTTCAACTT
Organism: Rhizomys pruinosus; assembly: GCA_009823505.1. Taxonomy (NCBI): domain Eukaryota; kingdom Metazoa; phylum Chordata; class Mammalia; order Rodentia; family Spalacidae; genus Rhizomys; species Rhizomys pruinosus. The sequence continues at coordinate 50,978 of VZQC01006129.1, read as the reverse complement.
GGACTCAGGTGCTGGAGCTATCTATTTTAATGTCTTTCCTTCATCTCCCATCACTATGGAATCATTTTAAGCAGCTGTATTATGCTTTACATAGCACAAATTCATGAATTGAATATATGCAGTTCACTGATTTTAATAAATGTATATAGCTAAGCAAACATCAAAATCTAGGTTCAGAAGATTTCCCACAGTTTCCTCACTCTAATCTGTTATCCAGAGTGATCACTCCCAAAGCACAGTAAACCTCATGTAAACTCATTTATATTTTTAGAAAATCCAGGCTTTATTAACTATTTTACCTGGACTTTGTAAACATACCTATATAGTATGTGCTGTTTGTGTCTCTTTCTAGCTTCCTTAAAATAGAGAAGTAATGGAGGCCCATCCATTCTGTAGTAGGAAACAGTGGGTTTTTCTTTTGTGCTGAATGACTTCTGTCATGTGAAATGTGTCTGCTTATCCATGAACCAGTTAGCATGTGGATGATTCTAGCTTTGTAGCATTGTAAATGATTTTGATAAGAGCATTCTTGTATAGGTCTTCTTTTAGACATGAGTTATTTTTCTTTGACAGGTTAAAAATGTGTGCAAATATTTGGTTAAATGAAAATCTCATGTGTAATGAAAATGATATCATTCAACTGGTTTCTAATGTCTTTATTATTTTCTATTAGTGGCTAACATGTATGAGATTTCCACTTTCTACACAACCTTTCCACACTTGACAGTCAGTCTTGCAGACTGTATTCTTTGTGTGTGTGTGTTTCTTTGCAGTTTTTATTACTTCTAAGCAAGTATGGCTACTGAGCCTCCCATTTACATTTAGCCATTTGTAAACATTCTGTTAGTTCTATTCTAAAACATATCCTGATTCAAATTACGTCTTTCTATGGCTGCTGCTAATGCAGTAGTCTGAGTCATTTTTTTCAACTCAGAATATTTGAATAAACTTGAATAAATAAGAGAAATAGAGAATATACAACATTCCTGTTAAAAACATAATTTTGTGGGGGTAATGAAAATACTCATTAAGTTTGTCTTGCTGACATAGGTTTGCTGATTTCTTATAAGCCCTTTTCTCAGTCATGTTAACCCTCTGTAGTTAAGTCTATGCACTTATTCTTGGCACCACGTCAAGCATTTGGTTTCTTTTGCTTTCTGATGCTCTTCCTCTTTTTTGACATAATGTGTCCTTTGTGTCTATGGATATGGCATCGCACTAAGGCTGTTACTGATCAACAATCTTAAAATATGCCTAATTACCCTTCAAACTTGATTTTCTTAACAACTAATTTCTTAGTTCCTCCTCTTCTCACCATGGTTCTTTTCCTCACTGACTTTGAAAATTTTTATATATCACACAGAAAAGTGAGGTTACGCAGTATTTCTCTTTGTATAGCTGAGTTATTTCACTTACTGTAATCTCCTTCAGGGTAATCCATGCTGTTTAAATGGCAGGATCACAATATATAATGCATATATATGTATACATATAATTATGCATATTTATATGTGGAACAGTTCTTATGATTTCATTTTGCTGCTATTAATGTTACATACTTATTTTACTATAGAAGTTTTTTAGATAAAAAATCAAAAGTGGTATTGTTGAGTCACATTGTTAGTCCTACTTTTAACGTTTGAAGCACCTTCATGAATGGAAGAAGCAGAAAAAAGAATATCAGACCTGCAGGATAACATGGTCCAACTTGAATGCTCAAGTAAAGATTATGAAAAATTTTCAAAAAGCACAAGAGCAGAACAAGCAAGAAATGTGGGACACTATAAAAAAACCAAATCTCTGCATCATAGGGATAGAGGAAAGAGAAGAATCCCAACACAACACTATTGACCAGATCTTCAACAGGATAAAAGAAGAAAATTTTCCCAAACTGAAAAAAGATAAACCCATACAAATACAAGAAGCATATAGAACACCAAACAGACAAGCCCAGAAAAGAAATTTCCCACACCATATAATTGTTAAAACACTAGATGTTCAAAACAAAGAAAAAATACAGAAAGTCACAAAAGAAAAACAACAAGTTACATATAAGGGGGAAACTCTTCAGAATCACAGCTGACTTCTCAGCACAAACTAAGCTAGAAGAATGTGGACCAAATTATTCCCTGTACTAAATGACTTTAGATGCTAACCCAGACTACTATACCCAGCAAAAATGTCAATCACAGTTTAAGGAGAAAGAAGACTCTTTCATGACATGAACAAGATGAAAGAATACATGTCTAAGAAACCAACATTTCAGAAAATCCTCAAAGCAATCTAAAGAACAGAGGAAAGAAGCAACTATCCCTAAGCAATTAAAGAGAGAAAGCAACAAAATCATAACAGAGTAAATATAAACCTAGACCAAGAATGCAAACTAAAAATAAGGTAAAAAGCAGCAACACATCTCTCAGTAATAATCTTAAATACTACTCGTCTAAACTCCCCAATCAAAAGGCATAGACTGGGAGAATGGATTAGGAAATTGAACCCTTATATATGCTATCTACAAGAAACCCATCTCACCCTCAAGGACAGACACCACCTCAGAGTGAAAGGATGGAAAAAATATTCCAAGAAAATGGTACCAAGAAACAAGCTGGACTGGCTATTCTAATATCAGACAAAATAGATCTCAAAGGAAAATTAATCAGAAGAGACAAAAAGGGCCATTACATCCTTGTCAAAGGAGCAATGAACCATGAAGACTTCACAATCCTAAATGTTTATGCACCAAACTCTGGTGCACCTAACTTTATAAACACAACTCTGCAGGACCTAAGGAGACAGTTTAATCCTAACACACTAATAGTGGGAGACATCAACACCCCACTGAGACCCTTGGATAGATCGATGGGACAAAAAATAAACAGAGAGAGAGAGAGAGAGAGAGAGAGAGAGAGAGAGAGATCAGAAATGAGCAATACAATACACCAAATGGAACTCTCGGACATCTACAGAGTACTCCATCCAAATACCAGAGAATATACTTTCTACACAGCACCTCATGAACATACTCCAAAATCAACCACATACTGGGGCACAAAAGGAACCACAATAAATACAAAAGGATAGAATTTATTCTATGCATTCTATCAGACCACAGTGTAATAAAGCTCAGTATGAACACCAGAATAAGTCCAACTAGCTACAAGATCACATGGAGACTAAACAACACAATCCTGAACAATGAATGAGTCAGGGAAGAAATAAAGAGTGAAATAAAAGTATTCTTGGAACTGAACAAAAAAAGACAATACAACACAACAAAACCTGTAGGATACTTTAAAGGCAGTCTTGAGAGGGAATTTTTTAGCCCTAAGTGCTCACAAAACAAAAACAAAAACAAAACAAAAAAAAACAACAGAGAGGGAACAAATAAACGATCTAACACTGCAGCTAAAAACACTTGAGAAACAACAATAAATGAACCCTAAACCCAAAAGACAGGAAGGAATCACAAAAATCAGAGCAGAAATCCATGAAAGAGAAACAAAGAAAACAATACATAGAATCAATGAATCCAAAACCTGATTCTTTGAAAAGATTAAACAAGGAGCTGGAGAGATGGCCTAGTGGTTAAAAGCACAGACCGCTCTTACAGAGGACCCAGGTTCGTTCCCCAGCACCCATATGGCGGCTGAAACTCCAATTCCAGGAGAACTCCAGTTCCAGGGGAATCCGATACCCTCTTCTGACCTCCGCGGCATTGCACGACACGGGTGCACAAACTTGCATGCAGACAGTACATTCATAAACATATAAAAATAAATAAAAATTAATAAAAAAGAAAATAATAAACAAAAGAGACTGACCCCTAGCCTAGTTAATCAAAAGAAAGAAAGAGAAGCTCCAAATCAATAACATTCATGATGAAAGGGAAAACATCACAATAGACATAGAAAAGTTCCAAAAGATCATACAGGAATACTTCAAAAATCTATACTCCACTAAATTTGAAAACCTAGGAGAAATGGATGAATATCTGAAATCTTGGTAACCAACAAAGCTTAACCAAGAAGAGATTGACAGTTTAAACAGACCCATAATATTAGAGGAAATTGAAGATGTAATTAAAAACCTCCCAAAGAAAAAAAGCTCCAGTCCAGATAGTTTCATGGCAGAATTCTATAAAACATTTAGAGGTCTTACAACCATTGCTACTCAAACTGTTTAGAAGGTTACAAACAGGGAATTCTCCCAAACTCCTTCTCTGAAGCCAGCATCACTCTAATACCAAAGCCAGGCAAAGATGCAAGCAAAAAAGAAAGGTATAGACTCATCTCACTAATGAATATAGATGCAAACATTCTCAACAAAATACTTGCAAATCACATACAGACCCACATCAAAAAAGATCATCCATCATAACCAAGTTGGATTCAAATCAGAGATGCAGGGATGGTTCAACATATGTAAATCAATAAATATCATAAAACACATAAATGGACTGAAAGTCAAAAAACACACAAACATCTCAATTGATGCAGTAAAAGCTTTTGAGAAGATCCAACATCACTTAATTCACCTAGAGAGAATAGGACTGAAAGCCCTGATCAAAGCCATATATAGCAAACCCACTGCCAACATCATCCTAAATGGAGAAAAATTGGAACCATTTCCCTAAAATGAGGGAACCCAGCAAGGCTGCCCCCTGTCACCACTCTTCTTCAATATAGTGCTCGAAACACTAGGTAGGCCAATAAGACAAGAGAAGGAAATTAAAGGAGTATTAATCGGAAAAGAAGAAGATAAAATATCCCTTTTTGCAGATGATATGATAGTTTACCTAAGGGATGCTAAAAACTCCACCAGAAAACTTCTAGAAATGATTAAGAGTTTTAGTAAAGTGTCGGGCTACAAAATTAACCTAGAAAAATCAGTAGCCTTTCTTACACCAACAATAAACAAGTGGAGAAGGAATATAAGAACTTCCCACTCACAATAGCCTCAAAAATAATAAGATACTTGGGAACAAACCTAACCAAAGATACCAAAGACCTCTACAACAAAAATTTTAAACCCCTGAAGGAGATTGAAAATGATATCAAAAGATGGAATGACCTCCCATGCTCATGGATTGGGATAATTAATATAGCAAAAATTTCCATTTTACCCAAACTGATATACAGACTCAAGGCAATCCCAAGCAAAATCCCTATTAGCTTCTTCTCAGACTTGAAAAAAAAATCATTAAATTAACATGGAAAAACAAAATACCCCAAATAGCTAAAGCAACCCTGAGTAAAAAATATAATTCAGGGGGGGATTTCCCTAACAGACTTCAAACTGTATTTCAGGGCCATAGTCATAAAGCAAGCCTGGTACTGGCACAAAAACAGACCAGTTGACCAATGGAACAAAACTGAAGATCCAAATTTGAGCTCATACAATTTCAGCCACCTCATATTTGACAAAGGGGCAAAAAACACTCAATGAAGGAAAGATAGCATCTTCAGAAAATGGTGCTGGCAAAATTGGATCACCATCTGTAGAAGAACAAAATTAAACCCCTAACTTTCACCCTGTACAAAAATAAACTCCAAGTGGCTCAAAGATCTCAACGTGAAGCCTGAAACCCTGAAGGTGATAAGAAAACGTTGGCAACAACCTACAAGATACAGGTGTAGGAAAAGACTTTCTAAATCAGACAGCAGCTGCACAAGAAGGAAGGTCAACTGTTGACAAATGGGACCTCATAAAACTCAAAATCTTCTGTACAGCAAAAGAAACAATCAAGGAGGTGAAGAGAAAACCCACAGAGTTGGGAGAAATCTTAACCAGTGACACATCTGACAGAGCATTAACATCAAGAATATATAAACTACTCAAAAAACAAAGAAGAAGACAAATTACCTACTCAAAAGATGGAGTAAAGAGCTGAACAGAGTCTTCCCCAGTGAGGAATTAAAGATGGCTGAGAAACATCTTTAAAAATGTTCAACATCATTCATAATTAAGGAAATGCAAATTAAAACCACTCTCAAATATCATCGCACTCTAATATGGCTAGCTAAGATCAAGAAAAGAAAAGACAACAGATGCTGGAGGGTTTGTGGAGAAAGTGGAATACTCATCCACTGCTGGTGGGAAGGTAAACTTGTGCAATCACTATGGAAAGCAGTGTGGAGAACCCTTAAAAGACTCAGAATGAGCTTACCACCTGATCCAGTCACACCACTCCTGGGTATATACCCCAAAGACTCATTCTACCACAAATATACATGTACATCCATGTTTATTGCAGCCCTCTTCACAATAGCAAAGAGCTGGAACCAACACAAATGTCCCTCAACAGATGAGCAGATGACAAAACTGTGGTACATCTACACAATGGAGTACTATTCAGCGGTAAAGAAAGATGGCATTATGAACTTTGCAGGTAAATGAATGGAGCTAGAAGATATTATTCTGAGTGAAGTAACACAGTCCCAGAAAGACAAATGGAGAATGGTTTCCCTCATTTGTGGATGCCAACACCAAACCCTCCAGACAAAAGGCAAGCTGAACTACATTATGGTTATATTTTTTTTTATCTGAATGCAACTATGTTGTTATAATGTGACTCTCTCAATGGGCTCTAGAATCCACACACCAAGTATTTTCAGATTCTCTAATTACTGTATATGGGTGAAGAATATGTATCCATATTTTAGAGTAATGTGAAACTAACAGAGGAAAATGTGAATTCCTAAGCATAAAAAAAGACTGAGAGAAAGATGCAGGACAGTTATGGCAGAATGCATGATCTGGGATGGGATGGGGTGGGGTGGGGGTAAGGGATAGGGGAATATGCCTGAACAGAAATGAAAATTGATGTATGAAATACACAAAACATCAATAAATTAAAAAATGAAAAAAATACATACTTCCAATTTTTATTTTATGTGTATGAGTATATTATCTGCATATATAGAAGTGTACTGGTGTAGTGAAAGGCTGGTGGAGGTCAGAAGAAGGTGTCATATTCCCTGAAACTAGCATTAAGGACTGTTATTAGCCATCATTAGTGGACAGTTCACCTGGGTCCTCTGCAAGAGCAACCAGTGCTCCTATATGCTAAGCCATGTCTCCAGCCCCCCAACCTACATAGCTTTATTTTATATTTAAAATGTATTTTAATTTTTTGTATGTCAAAATTATATATTGTGTAAGCCTGTGTTCTCAAAGGGTCTTCAAAGAGGGCTCAGACATTAAGGATGCCTGATGCTCTTCTAGAAGACCCACATTCTGATGCTAGCACAAGTCAGTAGTACACAACTACCTGTAACACCAGCTCCAGATGACCTCAAACCCTCTGCTAGCATCTCTGAACACACACACACACACACACACACACACACACACACACACACACACCACATACCTAGAATAATAGCATTCATAATAATACTAGACAATGTTATTTTATGTCCTTTTAAATAAACTCCCTATGCTTCTGTATTTTACTCAAATACTCTACCTTCTTTGTATCCTAATTTTCTAGTAATTCAAATTTACCTTAATTAATATTCTCTTGGTGGCACTACCCTAAATTTAATATCAAATTAAGCCTTCTTTCTTTAATGTCAGCCCTGAGCAGATGAGAGGTGAGTGTAAGGTCAGGATGTGTTATATACTCTCCTCAAAGTGGGACTTAATTCCTCTATGATGCGAGCCTGAAAATGTTGTTTTCAAAACTGACATCTTAAATTATTCTTTCCCTTTTCTATTTCACAAACTTTTATTATTTTCACCTTTCTTTGGGTCTCAACGTCAGTTGTACATATATCATGTTTATCGTTTTTTAGTATTGCTTAGATACATAAATCTTACATATTTCCCTATTATTATAATATGATACATTTCTTTAAGAACTAATGGCTTAGAATAACAAGCTGACTTTTTATCTCGTGATAATGTAAGTCAAGAACTTGGGCACCCTTCACTTCAGTGATTCTCTATTTTCTTATGTCACTGGTATCAAGTGTTGTTTAGCACTAGATGTAAGACCTAAATGGGAATATATTGAGGTGCCATGTCTTAGATATTGGATCACATATGATTGTCTATCTAAGTCCCATTATATCATGTGTGGGTTTAGCTTTTTCATAAGAAGCTTTATGATAGTCATATTATAGACATTATAGGTAGTTTTCAAAGAGTGCAAGTTCATACAGAAGCTTCCCAAGAACTTGGGCACCCTTCACTTCAGTGATTCTCTATTTTCTTATGTCACTGGTATCAAGTGTTGTTTAGCACTAGATGTAAGAACTAAATGGGAATATATTGAACTGCTATGTCTCAGATATTGGATCACATATGATTGTCTATCTAAGTCCCATTATATCATGTGTGGGTTTAGCTTTTTCATAAGAAGCTTTATGATAGTCATATTATAGATATTATAGGTAGTTTTCAAGAGAGAGCAAGTTCATACAGAAGCTTCATGGTCACATTTGAATTTAGGAGCTACTATACCATAAATTTTCAGCAAAAGACCTGATGAAGTTATCACATTCTGTCTCCTAGAATCAAAACAGAGTCATAGACCCTTGTTATAAGAGAAATGTTATGACATATGTGTCCATGTTTTAAAACTGTCCTAATCCTCTACATGTAAAATTTAGGTTCATATTAAATAGAAATAGATAATAGATAGATGGTGATAACGATAGATGTCCATGTATAAATTTATAGGATTTTTCAATTAATATCGGAGATATATTCTTTGTCATTATTTATGTCCATTAGACCTTTATCATGAACGCTGTTAGCTTTCTTCCAACATCTGTGTCCTCTAAGCCTTTCTCCCTGTGTGCCCCAATAATCTAAGAGAAAGGCATGATGCCTATGTTATGGCGTTGGTTGTTATCAGGTTTTATCTCCCAGTGTAGTTAGTGACATGCCAGGCCTAGCTGTTTCCATTGCATGAGGATTTGGTTGTTTTGGAGACTTAGTTTTACATTGCTCTATCAGTCTCAGTGCAGCATTGGATCTTATCAAGGAACATTAAGGAGTATTTCTTTTTTTTTTTTTTTGAGACAGGGTCTCCCTACAGCTACAGCTGGCCTGGAACTCACTCTGTAGACCAAGTTGGCCTTGAACTCACAGACATCTGCCTGCCTCTGCCTCCCAAGTGCTAGGATTAAAGGCATGCACCACCACACCTGGCCCCAAGGAATATTTCACAAAGGAAATTTTACTAGATCCAAATGTGCAAAATGAACACTTATTAAGAAAATTTCTTATTAAGAAAATTTATTATATCGTAAGTCACAGTCATTTGAATAATAAAACCATCTTAAAATTTCAATTCGTTTAGGAGCAAAGCTAAAGTATGTCAGCTTTGGATATATTTTCTTATCTCTTGCATTAGAAACTTCAACAGAATTCACTCCTGGGAGAGTGGCATGCCCATATTATACCACACTTATCTCTGATAATAATAGAATAGATCCATACTCATTTTATGGCAAGAGAATACAATAATATTTTCACATATAGAAAGAGAAACCTGGATGAATTTAATAATCCATTATTAAAATGTCCAATGACCAAATTTGAGGTATAAGTGAGTTCATGATTAAATGCAATATAACAGAAAACAATCTGACATATCATTATCATCAAAAACATTTTATCATTAACAGATGCTTTTCAACAGTACAGATTGTGCATGCTAAGTCTAATGTGATAGAGTGATAAGTAGAGGGCTGTTGTAATGAATAAATTCTATGCTTTTCCTTCTAAAGGCTACTGGATGGTGGCCAGATAAATGGTTCTGCAATTGAAACCACTTGTCTTTGTGAATATATAGGTTTGGTTCTAGTTCTTAAATGAGAGCTCACAACCTTCCATAAACTCCACATACAGAGAATCCAGCACATATATTCTGGCTTCCACGGGCATTGCACACATTTGGTTCACACGTGTGCAAACAGGAGAAACACATACAATAAAAAGAAATAGCCTCTCCGCAGCTGAAGAGGTCTCAGATCCTAGAGAAAAGCCTATCTCTGTTATGTCTTTACAGAAAGGAAATAACTTACTGTATGGTAAATAAGGATCATTATATTTACAGAAAAGCGGCTGGATGTGGTGGTGCACGACTTTAATCCTAGCACTTGGGAGGCAGAGGCAGGCAGATCTTTGTGAGTTCAAGGCTTGCCTGGTCTGCAGAGTCAGTTCTAGGTCAGCTGGGGCTACAGGGAGACCCTATCTCGAAAAGACCAAAAAAAAAAATATTTACAGAGAAGCATATCATATACCAACCATAAAAAACCCTACATTTTGTAGTAGATGGAGATGATTACAGAGTTCTACAACTGTTCACACAGAGAGGATATGTGACACATCTACAATGGCACCTCAACACTTAAGGCACATGGAACATAGTAGAACAGAGAATATACTAATACATTACCCAACTCTCTCCAAGAAGCCTCCTCATACAGCAGAGTGAAATGTTCACAGAAGCCCATAACTGGCCAAAATACAGAGAATAAGAGACTGAAGTGTGCACGATCCTGGAGAGAACTCTTTTAGTAAACTTCACCTATGTCTCAGGGACCATTGTGGAAGAGAGGGCAGAAAGAATGTAAAAGTCAGAGACAGTGTACAAACAAGATCCATACATACTCAATCAGACAAAACTCAGCCTAGAACTGAGGAAAGGGGAGTAGGCCCGAATCTTAGCCAAGGAGATATTGACAACTGGTTACTGCGGGGTTAGGGAGAATCTCCACAGTGACTCTAGAGAGGATGATTAGACTACTGTGGATGCACTTGCACTGGGAGAGATCTAAGCAGAAAATCTTGATCAAATATATCTTAACATATATGACAGAATGCATGAAGACCAGTGGGGGGCTATATGGCATGTGGATGGGGGACTGGGTCGAAATCCAGTTAAGATTTAGTATATGAAATTCACAAAAACTCAACAAATATATATTAAGAAAATAAATCTAAAATGTATGTCCAGCTGTTGAAAGTATTTCCCATATCTCAATGGTAGTCTATTAGTAAACAAATACCATTCTACATATAGAATTAAGGAGATTGGTGTTTGTTAAATGTGTTATTGGTAGTTCTTTTTTCATTAATGTCTTTCAAAAATGATTCAGAATTATTTTTACTTTAAAAAATGAGTTGAGGAAAGAAGATAGTATTGTTTATTTGCATGAAACATATTTCTGGCTTTGTGCAAACATTTAAGTTTTTGATAACTTGTAATATGTTACAATTTGCAGATGCCTTTACTCAAAATAAGATTTATTCGGTTGAGCTGGAGAGATGGTCCAGTGGTTACACTGGCTACTCTTGCAGAGGACCCAGGTTGGATTTCAGCATCCACATGGTGATTAACAACTGTTTGTAATTCCAATTCTAGGGGATATGACATCCTCTTCTGACCTCCATGGTCACTGCACGACACAATGCCCTTACATACATGCAGGCAATACAGTCATAGACATAAAAATAAAGACAATAAATGATATATTAAAAAGATTTATTCAGTCCAGAAATTTTAGAATAGTGTGTGTGTGTGTGTGTGTGTGTGTGTGTGTGTAAAAACACATTGGACTGAAAAAGTAATGATGATGTAAAGGCAATTGGAGAATAGATCATAGTTTTTAGATAATTTGGTGAGTCTTTGTAAGAAACAATTTTTCAAATGCCCAATGTATATAGAGAAATCTTGCTTCATTCGGTTGGTTAATGACATGTGAACTCTGAATTATCTATCTATGATTTATTAATGAGGTCAATACTTAGACGACTCCTGAGGTCAACTTGTGGTTGAAAAAGAAAGGTTATCTAGCCTACTGATACTTGTATTAAAAGAAATGATTTTCTTTGTCAGTTTATTACCTGTCAGCACCTTTCCTGAGCTACCTCATGTCTGTCACTTTTATTGACTTCAAAGAGGCTAAAATGCATTAGCTTTGCAGGAACAGGCAACCAGTCTAAGCCAGCATCTTCTGGCATGGAAAACAGTCAATAAACTTAAAAAAATCTGCCCATAAAGAGAAAGGGGTTACATATAGGGAAGATTCAAATGTGTACAAAAAGAAAATACATTAGCTAATTGGTTAATTAAATATTATAAATATTTCACAAAATGAATCATTTAAAAGGACCTTCACCATTGAACAAATAATTCTACCACCCTGAGAGTTTGAGCACAATAGTAATTCTCATGAGGAGTTCATGTAACTATGGACATGTGAAAGAGCTCTGACTACAGCCCTGGTTTTCCCATCAGATGTTTAAAAATCACCTATATATCCAATTGCGTGTGCTTCATTAGTAGGTGTGCTGGATAGCTTTAGTGTCAACTTGACACACCTGGGTTGAGGGAGCCTCAGCTGGGGAATTGGCTCCATTGGATTGGCCTGTGGCCACATCTGTGGAGCATTGTCTTGATGGTCGAGCAGTGTGGGAGGGCCCAGCCCACAATGAGTAGTGCCATCCTGGGCAGGTTGTGTACTGTATAAGAAGGCGGGCTGGGCATGAGCCAGGAGAGCAAGCCAGTGAACAGCATTCCTCCATGGCCTGTGCTTCAGCTCCTGCCTCCAGGTTCCTGCCCTGAGTGCCTGCCTTGCGATCCCTAAGTGATGAAATGTGACCCAGGAGATGTAAGCTGAATAAACCCTTTCCTCCCCAAGTTGGTGTCGGTCAGAGTATTTTGTCACAGCAATGGAAGACAAACTAGGACAGTAGGATCAAAGGTTATGCCTGGACAAGCTGTCAGCCCATGAAAGAAAACAGCCAGAATTGACTAGAGACCAAGACAACAGCTCCAGACAAAGTAGACTGTTTTGCTTCTCATCCACCTGTGCCCCTTTTCTAAGCCTAGGGAACAATCTGTGGAAGAGGGGGTGCGGTAGAATGTAAGGGCTGCGATTGGGGTGAATGGTGAAACTACAACAATATAGACTGGACACTCATTTGATCAACTTGATTGAACGTACAAGCCCCCCCTGCTGGATGGTGGGACCCATGAACTGTGTGGGTTTGGGCACAACTGCTTGCAAATTGGTTTTACATGAAGTATGCTTGTACTCACAAATTGTCACTTATTGTTTAAAAAAATGAAAACAAAACAAAACAAAACAAAAAAACAGAGAAAGATGCAGAAAAGTTATGGCAGAATGCATGATCTGGGATGGGTAGGGGTGGGGTGGGGGGAAGGGAAAGGGATATATACCTGAACTGAATTGGAAAATGATGTATGAAATACACAAAGCATCAATAAAAAAAAGAAAATAGTATTACAGTAAAGATCCACTTTCAGATATAAATACCCTACAAAATTCATAGTATCATATGTACTGTGAAGCTTGACCAAAATGTTCACATTAGCAAAGCTCATCATTACACCAAATTGGAAATATACCAAATAAATTCATGCTTACAGTATATTTAAAAAAAATCACCTTTTTGGGGCTGGAGAGATAGCCTAGTGGTTAAGAGCACCACCAACTGCTCTTGCAGAGGACCCTGGTTCGATCCCCAGCACCCACATGGTGGCTAAGAACCATCTGTAACTCCAATTCCAGGAGAATTCCAATGCCAGGGGAATCCGACACCCTTTTCTGACCTCCGTGGCATTGCACAACATGGGTGCACAGACCTGCATGCAGACAGTACATTCATGCACATACAAAAATAAATACAATTAAAAAAATAAAAATCACCTTTGCATTTTTCCACCTAGAGCATCACAATGGCTTTGCTACAGCCTGGGTGATCTACAGGTATTAAAATTTCTGTTTTATACAGCCTGAGAAGAATGAAGGTCAAAAGAAATAGCTGAGTAGAGCCATTCACTGAAGTTCCTATTGAGTCATTCTTCTTCTTTTAAAGAAAAATAAGATATTTTGATTACAACAAATTTAAATAATTAGCTTCTTTATGGTGATACCTTAATTCTTTTCTAAAATTTTATATTTTTTTATATTTTGTGGATATGAGTGTTATAGATGAATCTAAGTGCACCCATGCCATGTAATGATCAAAGAAGACTGGGGAGGACATTAGATCCCTGTTAACTGGAGTTATGGACAGTTGTTAGCCACCATGTGGGTGTTGGGACTTAAACCTGGATTTTCTGCCAGAGCAGCCAGTGCTCTTAGACCTATAACAATTCTTATAACTGAAATACAGCAAATAAAATCCTATTTGTTCCAGGTCAATCTGTGAAGATCTACAAGTAGAGAATAGTTGAGAACCTTAGACATTAAGAAATTATCTGAGCTAGCATAGCACTACACACCTTTGTCCTAACATGCAGAAGACAGAGGCAAGAGTATCAAAGGCAAGACAATGAGAAACTGCCTCCAAACAAAACATACACATACATACATACATACATACATACATACATACACATAAGATCACAGTGAGCAGTTACATCTGCATTAATCTTTTCAAACAGCCCCTTATATGACCCCAGAAAACCACTGAGTGTCTCCTGAGGAAGGCGCTTCCCATGTGGAATCATTGTCAGTCTTTTGTTTGGCCAATTTTATGTTTTAAGAATTACCGAATTATAAATAATATTCATATCAAGCAAATATTCAATGTATACATTTGAATGAGTTTCCAAATGTGAATACATGGATAACATACTCAATTATGTATGTATGTATGTATGTATGTATGTATGTATGTATGTATGTATGTATGTGTGGGGGTTATTTAACCTACAAAAATACTCTTGTTTGTACTCAGAGTAAGTCATTTAACAGGAGAAATATTCCATTAGATTAATAAGTGCCCAACACTGTGTGATTAATGATAGGTGTGAGGTGATTTATCTGGAACATGTTCATCTTGTATAACAGAGTTTATATCTGTTGTTTGACTATTTCCCATTTGTACCTCCTCTGGGGTCTGGGAATGGACATTTTCTGCTTCGTAAGTTTGGATGCTTCGTAAGTTTGGATATGGAACCTTGACCTATTTGTCCACATTTGACTGGTTTGTTTCACTTAATATGATCTCCTCTATGATCTTCCATGTTATTGCAAAGTCCAATTTCCTTTTTCTTAAGGCTCAGTAATATAGAAATATATGTATTTGTTGCAATTTATTCATTTGTCTGTCACAGGGCATTTGCATTGTGTGTATTGTTTGTCTATTGTGTCAGTGATTTGATAAACGTGGATTATACATATACATATTTGGAAACATGATTTCATTTCATTCTGAAAATGGAACTGGTAGATCATTGAATAGTTTTACCTATAATTTTTAGAAAGTACCATCCATTTTTTATAACAAATTTACCATCTCTACTTAACATTTTGTAAGTTTTCCTTTTGCCACATCTTCATCCAATATTTTTTTTTTACTTTTTTATTTTTTTAATTCCAAAACATGTTTAGGAATTCACATTTTCCTCTTTAACATTATATTACTCTAAAGTATGCATACATACCCTTCCCCCCATATACCACAATTCCAATGTCTGAAAATAAGTGGCAGGTTAATTCTAGATCCCATTAAGGTATTTGTGTTATAATGGCACAGTTGCTTTAAGGAAAAAAATTATATATATGATATATATATGATATATATATATATATATATAAATGTTTGATATGTATTTCTCAGCTTGCCTTACTAGTAGGTATTTGGTGCTAGCATCCACAGATGAGGGATGCCTTTCATCATTTGTTTTTCTGGGACTGGGAGAACTCCAGTTCCAGGGGAATCCGACACCCTCTTCTGAACTCCATGGCATTGCACGACACGGGTGCACTAACTTGCGTGCAGACAGTACATTTATACACAAACAAAAAAAAAAATCATTGAATCCAGGTGTGGTGGTGCACGCCTTTAATCCCAGCACTTGGGAGGCAGAGGCAGGCGGATCTTTTTGAGTTCAAGGCCAGCCTGGTCTACAGAGTAATCTCCAGGCCAGCTGGGACTAAAAGGGAGACCCTGTCTCAAAAATACCAAAAATAAATAAATAAAAATAAAAAAATCATTGAGTTGTTGAAGACTGTTATATATTTTGGGTAATAATAGTTTGTTGGATATATGGTTAGCAAATTTTTCTCTAATTTCCAGGCTGTCATTCATTCGTTGATTGGGACTAGAGCTTTGATGATTTCTGAGAACTAGGCAGGCCATTTTTATGCCCCTCCACCCCTGTCCCCATTGTCAGACACAGAGGTCATTCTCTTGTTCTTTTTCCTTTCTACCTTCTGGAAGGAGAGGCTGCAGCCAGCAGGTCTCAGCCCATAGCGTCAGCTGCCATCTTGCTTTGTGACTTCACGTCCATTAGCACAATAAGGGATAAATTAAGATTTTATAAATTCCTCAGTCTCAAGTACTGGCCCAACAGACAAAACATTTGTGTCTCCATATGCAATTTAGGATTTTTTCCCTTCTATTTTTCTAAAAAATGCCTTTGGGATTTTGATGAAGATTGCAATGAAATTGTAGACGACTCCAGGTAGTGTGGAAATTTAATAATATTTTTACATTCTATGGACATAAAGCATCCATTGACTTATTTGTGTTTCCTATAATTCCTTACATCACTGTTTTATAGTTTTCCCCAGCTCAGTGTTATTCTTTGGAGATGCTTAAAGCAATCTAAAATCAGATGTGAAAGCTAACATCTGGAGTTTGGCTGGTATTGACATTTGTATTGCTTAGTTCTACCCTACCACCAATGTGTCAGTCACAGTGCCTTCCTGCTACTGCCTAATAACCTTGTCATTACAGCCAGTCCTCAGCATCAGCATGAAGATGTGACTTGATGGGTATATTGTTATTTTCACAAAAGCAAAACTTGAAAATTAAATACTCTCACCATATTGGTCTTGGGCTTTGACTAGTCTGAGGAAAAATACATTTATTCCATGTTGTATTTCCTTGAAAACATCACCAGAGATGAAATTGTGGTAACTGAATTATAAGTTAAAAATACAGAGTAAATTGCTTTTAATAGAATGCCAGTAATACAAATTTTAGATGTTTACCCTTATTTATTTTTCAATAAAATTCATGTGCATTTTCCTAGGAGATTAATTAGATAAGAAAATCCATATCCTGTTGCAATAAAATAAAAAGGCTAAAATATTGACTAAAAATTTCTCTTTTTCAAATAAAATCACTAATCTTTTAAGTAAAGTGAAAAGCCATGAAAACAGTCATTTCTTAATATTTTATATTACCGAATATATTTAAATGCTTTATTCAAATCACAAGTCTATTTAAAAATGTATAAACTTGGGGCTGGAGAGATGGCCTAGCGGTTAAGAGCGCCGACTGCTCTTGCAGAGGACCCGGGTTCGATCCCCAGCACCCACATGGCAGCCAAGGACCGTCTGAAACTCCAATTCCAGGAGAACTCCAGTTCCAGGGGAATCCGAGACCCTCTTCTGACCTCCGCAGCATTGCACGACACGGATGCACAGACCTGCATGCAGACAGTACATTCATACACATACGGAAATAAATAAAATTAAATAAAAAAATTTTAAATGTATAAACTTATTTGCAATAGGGATTTTTAAATAAAGGATATGGCATTAAAAACAAAGAGAAGAAAAAGGTATGAATAAATCATGTTTCACTAAATATAACATTCTTTCCTGCCCTTAAATTTACTCATAGATGTTCTTTTAAGCCTGTTATGTATTCAAAATACAGGCTTTAGAAAGTTCTTAATTTATACATCAAAACTTACTCAGCAGTAAGAAAAAGGTAATTCTTGGAAACTTTTATTCCTCAAGAAGAATGATGTTATTATTCATTTGCTGTTTACATGAGAAGAAAAATAAGTCATTCTTATGAATTAGTACATCCACTTATGACTACAAGTGTTGCTTTATACAGGAAATAGCAGATTGGACTTTGTACACTTTATGATGTTGGATGTGGTATCAGTTACTTTTCTGTTGCTGTACTGAAATTCCAGGACCAAGGCAACTTATAGAAGGAAGAGTTTAATTGAGCTTATGGCCCTAGGGGTAAGTGTCCATAATGGTGGAGGAGGCCTAGCAGAGCACATCTTCAAGCAGGCACAGGAATCAGAACGGCTGGAAATCTGAAGGCTTATGAACTCTCCAAGCCCACCCCAAGTGGCATGCTTCTTCAAGCATGGCCACATCTCCTAAGACCTCACAAAATAGAATAACAATAGAGACAAAATGTTCAAATACTTGGAGACTATGGGAAACATTCTCATTCAAGTCACCACAGATGCTAACAACTAAGCATGTCCAATCATCTGTATACTTAGTGTCTACATGTCTCTGACTTAGACGTACATTAGATATTTTTAAAATTTGTATTAAATATAGTCTTTAGATAAGTTTTAAT
This sequence comes from Rhizomys pruinosus, assembly GCA_009823505.1. Taxonomy (NCBI): domain Eukaryota; kingdom Metazoa; phylum Chordata; class Mammalia; order Rodentia; family Spalacidae; genus Rhizomys; species Rhizomys pruinosus. The sequence goes on along the minus strand of VZQC01006129.1, from coordinate 32,642 downwards.
GTACATATGAAGGGGAAGATGAACTAAGAAAGGGTGAAGAAGAATGAAGAGATTTTAAATTCAGTTCACACCCCTTACTCAGTATATTAATCAATGTTAACAGATTAAGTCTGAAAATCCAGTACAAATTCTGGTTTTACAGCAGATACCACAGGTATTCTACATAAAGCAAGTAAAGAACCAACTTCTGGAATTACCCATATGCATATTAGATTAAATCCAACACTGTCTTGCTGCTTATCTTACGGTTTTGTCAAAGAATTTTTCTTTTCAGGTAAACAATGAAATAAATCACATTTTCATTACAATTAAACTAAAGAAGAAATCCAAGATATATAGTGGGCAAAATGTGTGGCATATACTATTCAATATAAGCATTCACCTTCCTCCCAATGGTATAGTGCAAAAATATAGAATACTCAAATAAATAATGGGCTATGGACAATAGGGAATTGGGTAAGAAAACCCAACCTAACCTAATGAACTTTTGAGAGTTGATGGTTGTTGGGAAGGATGGAGACAGTGTCTTACAGTGATGGAAATATTGGTGGGCCCAGTGGATTGACCCACGATGAAGAATGTCCAGGGACAAATCGGGCAAGGGGCGGTGGGAGTGGTGTGGAAAGGGAAGGGGATCTAAATATCATCAAACTATAAAATTTAAAATTATATGGAGAGATGTTAGAAATTTTAGTTCTCCACTCTCCTACATCAGTGTATATATCTGTGTCTACTTATGTCTATTCATATATGAACAATAATATGAGTTTACGTCTGTATTATTTATATATTTATAATATAAAAGAAATATTTACTAAATTATTTATTTCCTAAATACACTTGAAGAAAAAACTGGAAATATTTGGTAAAGAAGATCCACAATGAATGGGCTGGAGAAATGGCTCAGAGGTTGAGAGCACTAAAGCAGAAGACAGGGGTTTGAATCCCAGCACTCATGCTGTGCCTAAAAACTGTCCTTAGCTCCAGCTCCAGGATATCTGGCACCCTCTTCTGACCTCCTCGGGCACTGCACAGCACAGTTGCACATATGTACATGTAGGCAAAATACTCATACATATTAAAAAATAATAAATTATTGCTGGGCTTGGTGGTTCATATTTTAATCCCTTCACCTTGGAGGCAGAGAGGCAAGTGGATTACTATAAGTAAATGAACTTTAAAGTGGATTACTTGTAAATTCAAGGTCAGCCTGGTCTATAGAGGGAGCTCCAAGCCAGCTATGGCTACAAGGAGACCCTCTCTGAAAAGGGCCAAATAAATAAACTAATTAATAAATTAATTAATTAAAGAAGGATATTCACAATGAGATTATGTTAAGCATCAAGAAAACCAGATTGAATTGGCAAATAAGTACACAAAATTAATTAGTTAACAGGTATTAATCAGTCAGCATTGCACTTTACAGTTAAAATGATAAAACATGAATCATCTATGGATATCAACCCTCTGATTTTTGTCATTGTTGTTTTGAGACAGGGTCTCCCTGTACATCCACCTTGCCTGGCACTCACTATGTCTACCAGGCTGCCCTGGATCTCACAAAGATCTACTCATCTTTCTTCAACTTTTTGACCAAGTCGATGACTAAATAGCCTCAATCAAATTAATTTGGACACAGTATTCAACGTGCAAAGTATTTTATTTACTTATTTATTTAAGTTTTTTTTTTTTTTTTGCTTTTTTGTAACACATTTCACTATGTAGCCCTAGCTGACTTGGGACGTGGTATGTAGACTGCCCTTGAATTGTCAGAGACTAACCTGACTCCACACCCAATGTACTAGGATTAAAACCTTGGACCACTTTAGATTAAATAAATGAATCTGTCCCCAGTGAAGCACACAGATATTATAGCTTGCAATTTGTCAGAACTGAGACTACTTTTGGTTTTAAAACATTTTCATCCGGTCAAGAAATACAGCCATATCAAATTACAACATTCTGTAACAGTCTGAGGAATGGCCCAGATTCCATTTGTTGCTGCCCCTTTTACACATGGAGCTTAAAGAAAGGATATTGGGATGTTTGTTTTTGTCATAGATTGTTTCCTTAGTGCTAGGGGTCAAACTCAGAACCTAGAAAATTTTTCTGCACACTGAGCTATATCCACAGTCAAGAGAAAAGGTGACTTGTGCAGTTTTCTATGATTTTAAAATGTATTTTAGTGAAATTTTGTGCATTTCATACAACATTTCTCAATACAATTTAGACTCACTCCCCCTTTGATGCCCCCACCCTACTTGAGCTCATGCATTCTGCCATACATCTTTTTTTCAGACTTTTTAAAGATTTTCTTTGCAGAGGTTTAGTTTGGGGCAAAAGTTTACTGTTTCCATCATTCCTTTTGACATTATTGTTCCCTCCAATACGTATTACTCTAAAATATGCATATATATATATATATATATATGTGTGTGTGTGTGTGTGTGTGTGTGTTGTGTGTGTGTGTGTGCGTGTTATGATATTTTAAGCTGGCTGTATGTGCCAGGGGTGGAGAGATGGCTCAGCACCCACACATTAAAACAGCCACACACAATAAATAAGTAAGCTTTTAAAATCTCGGATATACTGAGATACAGCCATATTTTTCAAGAAAAGAGCAGTAATTAACCAATACTCTAAGCCATGGGCAAATGTGAATGTAATTGCTCGTGCTGAGCTAATATCTATCACAGCATCTGTAAGATGACAATTTAGAATCAAGTCCAGATCAGCCAGAGAGTAATTAAGAGGTCTTTATCAAAAACGGATGCTGACAATGCTTACTCATTAAAAAATCACACTTTTTAAATCCACATTTTTCATATTTGTAAGATTCACAAAGTTTGTAACATGGTGTGAGGAATGACAAAGGAATCAGAGCCCACCACACTCCCATTCTGTGCTGGCTACAGGATACAGGTTCCATTCCTTTCAGCTTTCATTTCCTTAGCAGTAAATAAGGAAAAGAAATCCCTTTTTATTTGCTTTCATTTAAAAAAATAAAATCATTGAGACCCTGTCTCAAAAAGACAAAAAAAAAAAAAAAAAAGAAAGAAAGAAAAAGCTGGGCATGGTGGCACACGCCTTTAATCCTAGCACTTGGGAGGCAGAGGCAGAAGGATCTCTGTGAGCTCAAAGCCATCCTGATCTACATAGAGAGCTCCAGGCCAGCTGGGACTAAAAGGGAGACCCTGCCTCAAAAACACCAAAAAATAAAATAAAATAAAAATCAAATTCATTTTTGCATATAAGCTTACTAGTGCTCATTTACTATGAACTGGTAAGCTTCACAGTGAGCTTTTGGATAATGTGAATTCTGTCCATGTTCTTCTTCAAAATGGACCCTAATAAAGTTAAGTCAACATTTTTACACACTATTTTCCTTCATGCCTAGGTAGGTTCTTCAAGACACTGATCCTTTTGAGTTCATTTGTCTGTGTTTTCTGGGCATGCTCACACTGCTTCACTTTGCAGTGATTTGAAATACAGAGACATGTGCTCCACTACGCCCATTTGCCAGGCTCTAAAATACTAATGGAACGCAGCCTTCTTATTCTTCATATGTAACATTTAGTCTTTTCTGGCTTTCGTATTATTTTTATATCTAAGGTGTAAAGTTACTCTTTACACCTTAGATATAAAAATAGTTTATATTTAGTCAACTTCTAACTCCCCTAGCCTAAATACAAAAAATATGGGATTTGAAAGAACCATTTTGGCAACGATTAGAGCATAAAAATGTCTGTATACATTTTAAGCAATGGCTTAGATCTTCAAAGGTGAAATTTTGGTAACTCTTGGCTGCTCTGCCAGGCAGAAACAACCTCTTTCAATCATGGGAGTAGGACTTGGTAGGTTAACCAAGCTCCAGGGATGGACCCAAAATGAAGGAAATTTGGGGAGAGTAACTAAACTCTGTAGACCTTAGGGGGCAGAATCGAAATACCTTCACACATTGAATGAAAAATGCAAAAAATAAATAAAGGATACAACTACTGAGTTATTTATCATGTCAAAACCTTCAATAAGAATCCAAAGGAAGAACTCCTGTCTGGTTACTAATCAATAAATTTCTAGTTAACATTTAGAAATTAAAATAAATTATCCACCAGTAGAAGTTGTTATTCAGTACACTCACTTTATGCCCACCATTTTTTCAGTGGTCACAACTATTACCTCACTTGTAAGATAATCTGTTTAGAAGAAGAAATAAAGCTGGATGGAATAGGCTAGGTTTGGGGGAGAGTGACATTAAGGGGAATCTTGGGAGCCTAGTCCCTTCCTTCTCCCTTTAACTACCAAATGTCATAATGTGAGCACTCTTCCTCTACTACATCCCCACCATGATATACTGTGCCACCTCAGGCCAGAGCAACAGAGTCAAGTGATCATGTACTGTAAGATCTGACACCTTGAGTCTAAGCCCCTCCTCCTTCAAAACTCCCTCAGGGATTTGGTCCACCCATGCAAAGCTAAGACACCGGCTCCTCTCATTTTTGTAGTAGCAGATCTTTCTTGTGACTCCCCTTTTTTCCCCCTGAGGAACAATGTGACCCCTTCATCTTTCCCAAGAAAATGAACCGAATTTAGGACTAGGCCACATCTTTCAGCTGAAAGGAAGTTCCTTTCATTGACAGAAAATGTGTAATAATAGATCAAGAAAAGTCAGAACATCCTTACTTTTCCATACTCAAATAGTGATCTCTCAGAATCAGCAATGACTATTCCAAAACAAATCTCCTCGGCTGTCCAGAGCTGAGCTACACCAGGAAAACATTTGCCCATTAAAATAAAGATTAAAATTTACCAATTTAGGGGGCTGGAGAGTTAGCCCAGCGGTTAAGAGCACCGACTGCTCTTGCAGAAGACCCGGGTTTGATCCCCAGCACCCACATGGCGGCTAAGAACCATCTGTAACTCCAATTCCAAGAGAACTCCAATTCCAGTGGAATCCGACACCCTCTTCTGACTTCTGGGGCAATGTACGACAAGGGTGCAAAATTTATTTTTGTATGTGCATGAATGTACTGTCTACATGTAGACAGTACATTCATGCACATACAAAAATGAATACAATTAAAATAAAATAAAATAAAATTTACCAATTTAGAATAAAGCCCAAAGAAACTACATAATTTCTGTTATATACAAATATATTTTGACAGAGTCTTTACTTAAGGACCCTTTGTAGAAGACACTTTGCTCTTAAAAAATCAGTGCCAGAACTAATGTCTAAGAAAGTAAGTTTAAGGTAAAAGGCAATCTTTTGGCAGTTTATTTTATTTTTTTATTTATTTTTGTATGTGTATGAGTGTACTGTCTGCATGTAGGTTTGTGCACCGGTGACGTGCAATGCCTCAGAGGTCAGAAGAGGGTCTCAGATTCCCCTGGAACTGGAGTTCTCCTAGAATTGGAGTTACAGATGGTTCTTAGCCGCCATGTGGGTGCTGGGGATTGAACCCAGGTCCTCTGCAAGAGCAGTCAGTACTTTTAACTGTTAGGCCATCTCTCCAGCCCCTCTTTTGACAGTTTAAAATTTAACATTTAATATTTGAAAACCATGGATGCGTATCAGAATTTTATTGTATAGTTCATTAATGAAAAATGTCAGGGTTGATTTGCTAGTGCACAGAAGAAATTTTTCTGTCAGATTTTTAATCAGTGTAGCAAAGCTAATGAGTGCATGCAAAATTTGTTTTTCATCATCATGTTCCTTTTTTTTAATTTTATTTTTTTGTCTTTTCAAGACAGGGTCTCCCTGTAGCCCCAGCTGTCCTGGAACTCACTCTGTAGACCAGGCTGGCCTTGAACTCACAAAGATCCGCCTGCCTCTGCCTCCCAAGTGCTAGGATTAAAGGTGTGCGCCACCATGTCCAGCCCAATTTTAATAAAACTTGTTCACTTGTTTCTATTTGAGATACTAAATAACATTTTGTTGGGAAAGTCACTGCTATAAAGGCAATATTCGACCTTAGATATTGAAGTATCAAACTAAATGTGAGTCTGATTTTATATCATTTAACACTGAAGAGTAAAAGACAAATAACATAGGAAATTAGTTACTGAAAAGAAACTTTCATATTTAGAAACAGAGTTTCATGCATCTTTGGCTGACCTGGGAGTTGCTCTGCCGCCCGGCTGGCCTTGAACTCACAGAGATCTGCCTGCTTCGGCCTACTGGATACTGAGATTAAAGACATCCACTACCACACCCAACAGCAAAATACATTTTATAATTTTAATTTATAAATTAAGCATAACAGGATTTGAGATCTCCTGAGCCCAGCGGACAGGAAGAGGGGGAGACAGATCTATTGGCTGTGGGGGCGGAGTTCTCTCCCAGCCGGTATTAAAGGCACGCTTGTGTGACTCTTGCGATTTGAGGATCCTGAGCCCAGCGGCAGGTGCCGACCCCCCCCCCCAGCCCCAACTGTTTTCAGGCTTACGAAGAAGGTCTGAAGGAGGGCAAGCCAAAGCCACGCCTTTCAACAACGGGCTCACATCGGAATACAGGCAAGGGGAAAGCCCATCTTTCAGATACAAGAAGAGACTACACTGGAAAGGGGCAGGATAATCCCCGCACGCGTTACCAACCCTATGGAGACTCCTGCAGTGGGATCCCTCGGGAGATGCCCCAGGACACAGACATCAGAAACACAATGGGGAACATACTTAAAGAAATAAAAGATTATAAATAAAAATCTTAACTAAGAAAAAGAGATATGAGGACCGCCAGGGAATGACAAGCTCCGGACGGAAGTAGAAAAACACTGAACAAAGATCCCATGCTGAAAAAGAAAAAAGAAAAACCACCCAGCAAACCAAAAGAGCTACAAAAAGAGATCGAGAAGCTCCAAAAAAGAAAATAGAACACTAAAGGAAATCAGAAGAGGAAAGGAAAAATTGAAATCAAACACTCTCCCATTCAAGAGGAATGGAATGAAAAAAGCCTCAGACGCAGAATGGAGGGAAGCAGAAAAAGCATATCAGCCCTGGAGGATAACACAGAACAGGTAAAAAGCTCAAGGACAGATATGACCAAATTTAAAACGCCACAAAAAAAACAGAACAACCAGGAGCTGTGGGACACTACCGAAAGATCAAAACCTCCGCATCATAGGAATAGAGAAGGAGAAGAATCCCAAGAGAAAGTATTGATCAGATCTTCAACAGAATATAGATGACAATTCCCCAAACTAAAAAAGGACAAAACCAATACCAATACAAGACGCCACACAGAACTCCAAACAGACAAGATCAGAAAAGAAATTCTCCACGCACATCCATAGTTAAAATGCTAGACACCCAAAACAAGAAAAAATTATTAAAGTCACAAGAGAAAACAACAAGTGACCTATAAGGGGAAACCTATCAGAATAACAACGGACTTCTCATGGAAAACGATGAAGGCAAGAAGAAAACCGGAGGCCCAAAGCATTCCCAGTGTTAGGGACAATAGATGCCGCCCAGGTTACTATCCTCAGCACAAAATGTCATCCTAGTGGAAGGAGATAGGAAACTCTTCCATGCCATAAACAATTGAAAGACCACATGTCCGGAAAAACCAAACCTTCAGAGAATACTGAAGCAATCCAAAGAACAAAGAAGAGCACCAACCAACCCCCGGCACCTAGAAGGAGAAATCAATAAAAGCCTAACTGCAGACGTAGAAACCTAAACCTAAACCCAAACCAAAGATGGATAATAAGGCAAAAAGGAAGCAACACAAACCTAATCAGTCATAAAACCTTAAATATTATTGGACTAAATTCCCCAATCACAAGACAAAAGATCGGGAGACTGGATTAGGAAACAGAATCATTGATATGCTGTTCTACAAGAAACACATTTACTTTCAAGGACAGGCACAACCTTAAAGTGAAGGGATGGAAAAAAAAATATTCCAAAGCAAATGGTACCAAAAGAAAGCAGGTGTTGCTATTTTCATCATCAGAATATAAATAGACTTCAAAGTAAAAGAAATGCAGAAGAGACAAAGAGCCATTCATTTTCATCAAAGGAACATCCCAAGAAGATTTCACAATTATGGAAAAATTGCCCCAAATTTCTGGTGCAAAAAACTTTATAAAGACAATTCTCCAGACCACAAGTCACAGACTAACCCCAGCACACTCAAGTAGGGCAGATTCCATACCCCACTGAGTCCTTTGGATAGGTCAACAGGACAAAAAATAACAGCGCACATCTGAACTGAACGATAGATAACCAAATGGACCTCATCGACCTCTACGAACATTCCTCCTAATACCAGAGAATACACTTTCTACTCAGCACCCCACGGACAACCATTCTCCAAAATGACCACATCCGAGAAACAGAAGAAACCTCTACAACTACAAAAAGATTGAAATAACATTTCATGGCATCCTGTCAGACCACAGTGCAATGGAGCTCAACATCAACACCAGGTAAAGCCCTCCGCCTTACCAGAAAACACATGGAGACTAAAACAACACACTCTTGAAAATAAATGGGTCAAGGAGAGATAAAGAAAGAACTAAAAAACATTCTGGAACTGAATGACAATTGACAATATCAACCACAACAAAACCTATGGGATACCTTAAAAGCCGTCCTAAGAGGGAAATTATAGGGCCCTGTGTGCCTACATTAGAAAACAGAAGAGCACACAGTGAATGATCTAACCACTACAGCTACAAAGCACTTGAGAGGGCAACAGCAGATTATACCTCAACGCAACAGGACAGAAGACATAACAAAAATCAGAGCAGAAATCAATGACTAGAAACAAAGAAAAAATACAAAAAATCAAATGAAGCCAAAAGTTGGTTCTTTGAAAGCATAAACTCGACAGACCTCTAGCCCAGTTAACAAAAAGAAAGAAGGAACACACTCCTAAATCAATACAATCTGTGATGAAAAGGGAAAATATCACAACGCAAGGAAAAGATCAAGAACATTATATGGGAATATTCAAGAACCTATATTCTACCAAAGTTGAAAATCTAGAGAAAATGGATGACTGTGAAACATTGAGCTATCCAGTAAAGGATGTTCCCGATCCTATCGTTTTAGGCGCAATGTCTCTCCCTCGTGCATCCAGCCATTAATCAAGTCTTTCGATACTAGTTGGTGACCGAGATGTAGCATTTCTTCGCCACAGATAGGTGACTTCATGAATAGCACCCTCTTCTGTCGATATACAGCACACGAATGTATAGATGGTAACACCGATTAGAGAGATCGCGATATGAGAGTGATTCGCGTCCTAAATGGAAAGAGAAATATAGGTTCTTGTAATATTCCCATATAATTTTCTTGATCTTTTCCTTTGTCCGTTGTGATATTTCCCTTTTCATCACAGAGGTATTGATTTGGAGTTGTTCCTTCTTTCTTTTTGTTAACTGGCTAGATGTCTGTCTAGTTTATCTTTTCAAAAAAACCAAATTTTGGCTTCATTGATTTTTTGTATTGTTTTCTTTTGTTTTCTTTTCATTGATTTCTGCTCTGATTTTTGTTATTTCTTCCTGTCTGTTGCGTTTAGGGTTCATCTGTTGTTGCTCTCAAGTGCTTTTAGCTGTAGTGTTAGATCATTCACTTGTGCTCTTTCTGTTTTTCTAATGTAGGCACCCAGGGCTATAATTTCCCTCTTAGGACTGCTTTTAAGTTGTCCAATAGGTTTTGTTGTGTTGTATTGTCATTGTCATTCAGTTCCAGGAATGTTTTTATTTCTTTCTTTATCTTTCCTTGACCATTTATTATTCAAGAGTGTGTTGTTTAGTCTCCATGTGTTCTTGTAGGCAGGAGGGTTTGTCCTGGTGTTGATGTTGAGCTTCATTGCACTTGTGGTCTGACAGGTGCATGAAATTATTTCAATCTTTTTGTATTTGTAGAGGTTTTATCTGTGTCCAGGATGTGGTCGATTTTTGGAGAATGTTCCGTGGGGTGCTGAGTAGAAAGTGTATTCTCTGGTATTAGGATGGAATGTTCGGGTAGAGGTCTATGAGGTCCATTTGGTGTATCTATCGTTCAGTTCGATGTCTCTCTGTTTTATTTTTTGTCCTGTTGACCTATCCAAAGGACTCAGTGGGTATTGAAGTCTCCCACTTGAGTGTGCTGGGGTTAGTCTGTGGACTTGTGGTCCTTGAGAATTGTCTTTATAAAGTTTGGTGCACCAGATTTGGGGCATATATGTTCATAATTGTGAAATCTTCTTGTGGATGTTCCTTTGATGAAAATGTAATGGCCTTCTTTGTCTCTTCTGATTTCTTTTACTTTGAAGTCCATTTATCTGATATTAAATAGCAAACACCTGCTTTCTTTTTGGTACCATTTGCTTGGAATATTTTTTTCCATCCTTCACTTTAAGGTGTGCCTGTCCTTGAAGGTAAGATGTGTTTCTTGTAGACAGCATATCGATGGATTCTGTTTCATATCCATCTCCCAGTCTTTGTCTTTTGATTGGGGAATTTAGCCATTAATATTTAAGTTATGACTGATAGGTTGTGTTGCTTCCTTTTGCCTTATTATCCATCTTCGGTTTTGATTTAGGTTTCTACTTCTGCAGTTATGCTTTTATTGATTTCTCCTTCTAGGTGCCTGGGTTGGTTGCTCCTTTCTTCTGTTCTTTGAATTGTTCAAGTATTCTTGAAGGGTTGTTTTTCCGGACATGTGGTCTTTCAAGTGTTTATGTCATGGAAGATTTTCCTCTCTCCTTCCACTATGATTGACATTTTTGCTGAGTTATAGTAACCTGGGCTGGCATCCATTGTCCCTCAACACTGGGAATCTTTGCTCCAGGTTCTTCTTGCCTTCATCGTTTGCCATGAGAAGTCCGTTGTTATTCTGATAGGTTTCCCCTTATAGGTCACTTGTTGTTTTTTCTCTTGTCGGCTTTAGAATTTTTCTTTTGTTTTGGGTGTCTAGCATTTTAACTATGATGTGGCGTGGAGAATTTCTTTTCTGTTCTTGTCTGTTTGGGAGTTCTGTGTGCTTCTTGTATGGTATTGGTTTGTCCTTTTTTAGTTTGGGGAAGTTTTCATCTATTATTCTGTTGAAGATCTGATCAAATACATTTTCTTGGGATTCTTCTCCTTTCCTCTATTCCTATGATGCGGAGGTTTGATCTTTTCATAGTGCCCACAGCTCCTGGTTGTTCTGTTTTTTGTGCATTTTTAATTTTTTCATAATCTTTCCTTGAGGTTTTTACTTGTTCTGTGTTATCCTCCAGGTCTGATATTCTTTGTTCTGCTTCCCCATTCTTGCTTCTGAGGCTTTTTTCATTCCTTTCCTCTTGAATGGATGAGTGTTTGATTTCCTTTTTCCTTTCCTCTTCTGATTTCTTTAGTGTTTTCTATTTCTTTTTGGAGCTTCTCGACTCTTTTTGTAGCTCTTTTGTTTGCTGGTTGGTTTCTTTTTCTTTTCAGCATGGGATTTTTTCAGTGTTTCTACTTCCTTCCGGATCTTTTCATTTTTCTCTCGTCCTCATTCTCTTTTCTTAGTGTTAATTTGTTCTTTATGATCTTGTATTTCTTTAAGTATGTTCCCAATTGTGTTTCTGATTCTGTGTCCTGGGGCATCCCCAGAGGATCCCACTGCAGGAGTCTCCACAGGGTTGGTAACGCTTGGCAGTGGGATTATCCTTGCCCCCTTTCCAGTGTAGTCTCTTCTTCGTGATCCTGGACATATGGGCTTCCCCTTGCCTGTATTCCGTGTGAGTCCTGTGTTGAAGGCGTGCTTTGCTTGCTTCTTCAGATCCTTCTTCGTAATCTCAGTTGGCAGGGGGGGGGGGGTCACCGCGGCACCTCGCTGGGCTCAGGACGATCTCAAATCTCAAGAGTCAACACAAGCGTGCCTTTAATACCGGCTGGGAGGATAACACTCCGCCCCCACAGCCACTAGATCCGTTCCTCCCCCTCTTCCTTCCGCTGGGCTCAGGAGATCTCAAATCCTGAATTCCTTCTTAAGAAGAGTTTAAGAAAGCTTCTTCCTGCCAGGTGTGTTTGTCATACCTTTAATCTCAGACTGAGTGGGCAGAAGCAGGCAGATCTCTGTGAGTTCAAGGCCAGCCGGGGCTGCAGAGCAACTCCCAGGTCAGCCAAAGATGCATGAAACTCTGTTTCTAAATATGAAAGTTTCTTTTCAGTAACTAATTTCCTATGTTATTTGTCTTTTACTCTTCAGTGTTAAATGATATAAAATCAGACTCACATTTAGTTTGATACTTCAATATCTAAGGTCGAATATTGCCTTTATAGCAGTGACTTTGCCAACAAAATGTTATTTAGTATCTCAAATAGAAACAAGTGAACAAGTTTTATTAAAATTGGGCTGGACATGGTGGCGCACACCTTTATCCTAGCACTTGGGAGGCAGAGGCAGCGGATCTTTGTGATTCAAGGCCAGCCTGGTCTACAGAGTGAGTTCCAGGACAGCTGGGGCTACAGGGAGACCCTGTCTTGAAAAGACAAAAAAATAAAATTAAAAAAAAAGGAAACATGATGATGAAAAACAAATTTTGCATGCACTCATTAGCTTTGCTACACTGATTAAAAATCTGACAGAAAAATTTCTTCTGTGCACTAGCAAATCAACCCTGACATTTTTCATTAATGAACTATACAATAAAATTCTGATACGCATCCATGGTTTTCAAATATTAAATGTTAAATTTTTTTGTAAAAAAGGGGCTGGAGAGATAGCCTAACAGTTAAAAGTACTGACTGCTCTTGCAGAGGACCTGGGTTCATCCCCAGCACCCACATGGCGGCTAAGAACCATCTGTAACTCCAATTCTAGGAGAACTCAGTTCCAGGGGAATCTGAGACCCTCTCTGACCTCTGAGGCATTCCGACACCGGTGCACAAACCTACATGCAGACAGTACACTATACACATACAAAAATAAATAAAAAAATAAAATAAATGCCAAAAGATTGCCTTTTACCTTAAACTTACTTTCTTAGACATTAGTTCTGGCACTGATTTTTTAAGAGCAAAGTGTCTTCTACAAAGGGTCCTTAAGTAAAGACTCTGTCAAAATATATTTGTATATAACAGAAATTATGTAGTTTCTTTGGGCTTTATTCTAAATTGGTAAATTTTATTTTATTTTATTTTAATTGTATTTCATTTTTGTATGTGCTGAATGTACTGTCTACATGTAGACAGTACATTCATGCACATACAAAAATAAATTTTGCACCCTTGTCGTACATTGCCCCAGAAGTCAGAAGAGGGTGTCGGATTCCACTGGAATTGGAGTTCTCTTGGAATGGAGTTACGATGGTTCTTAGCCGCCATGTGGGTGCGGGATCAAACCCGGGTCTTCTGCAAAGAGCAGTCGGTGCTCTTAACCGCGGGCTAACTCTCCAGCCCCTAAATGGTAAATTTTAATCTTTATTTTAATGGGCAAATGTTTTCCTGGTGTAGCTCAGCTCTGGACAGCCGAGGAGATTTGTTTTGGAATAGTCATTGCTGATTCTGAGAGATCACTATTTGAGTATGGAAAAGTAAGGATGTTCTGACTTTTCTTGATCTATTATTACACATTTTCTGTCAATGAAAGGAACTTCCTTTCAGCTGAAAGATGTGGCCTAGTCCTAAATTCGGTTCATTTTCTTGGGAAAGATGAAGGGGTCACATTGTTCCTCAGGGGGAAAAAAGGGGGAGTCACAAGAAAGATCTGCTACTACAAAAATGAGAGGAGCCGGTGTCTTAGCTTTGCATGGGTGGACCAAATCCCTGAGGGAGTTTTGAAGGAGGAGGGGCTTAGACTCAAGGTGTCAGATCTTACAGTACATGATCACTTGACTCTGTTGCTCTGGCCTGAGGTGGCACAGTATATCATGGTGGGGATGTAGTAGAGGAAGAGTGCTCACATTATGACATTTGGTAGTTAAAGGGAGAAGGAAGGGACTAGGCTCCTAAGATTCCCCTTAATGTCACTCTCCCCCAAACCTAGCCTATTCCATCCAGCTTTATTTCTTCTTCTAAACAGATTATCTTACAAGTGAGGTAATAGTTGTGACCACTGAAAAAATGGTGGGCATAAAGTGAGTGTACTGAATAACAACTTCTACTGGTGGATAATTTATTTTAATTTCTAAATGTTAACTAGAAATTTATGATTAGTAACCAGACAGGAGTTCTTCCTTTGGATTCTTATTGAAGGTTTTGACATGATAAATAACTCAGTAGTAGTTTATCCTTTTTTATTTTTTGCATTTTTCATTCAATGTGTGAAGGTATTTCGATTCTGCTCCCTAAGGTCTACAGAGTTTAGTTACTCTCCCCAAATTTCCTTCATCTTTGGGTCCATCCTGGAGCTTGGTTAACCTACCAAGTCCTACTCCCATGATTGAAAGAGGTTGTTTCTGCCTGGCAGAGCAGCCAAGAGTTGCCAAATTTCACCTTTGAAGATCTAAGCCATTGCTTAAAATGTATACAGACATTTTTATGCTCTAATCGTTGCCAAAATGGTTCTTTCAAATCCCATATTTTTTGTATTTAGGCTAGGGGAGTTAGAAGTTGACTAAATATAAACTATTTTTATATCTAAGGTGTAAAGAGTAACTTTACACCTTAGATATAAAAATAATACGAAAGCCCGAAAAGACTAAATGTTACATATGAAGAATAAGAAGGCTGCGTTCCATTAGTATTTTAGAGCCTGGCAAATGGGCGTAGTGGAGCACATGTCTCTGTATTTCAAATCACTGCAAAGTGAAGCAGTGTGAGCATGCCCAGAAAACACAGACAAATGAACTCAAAAGGATCAGTGTCTTGAAGAACCTACCTAGGCATGAAGGAAAATAGTGTGTAAAAATGTTGACTTAACTTTATTAGGGTCCATTTTGAAGAAGAACATGGACAGAATTCACATTATCCAAAAGCTCACTGTGAAGCTTACCAGTTCATAGTAAATGAGCACTAGTAAGCTTATATGCAAAAATGAATTTGATTTTTATTTTATTTTTATTTTTTGGTGTTTTGAGGCAGGGTCTCCCTTTTAGTCCCAGCTGGCCTGGAGCTCTCTATGTAGATCAGGATGGCTTTGAGGCTCACAGAGATCCTTCTGCCTCTGCCTCCCAAGTGTCTAGGATTAAAGGCGTGTGGCCACCATGCCCAGCTTTTTCTTTCTTCTTTTTTTTTTTTTTTTTTGTCTTTTTGAGACAGGGTCTCAATGAATTTTATTTTTTTAAATGAAAGCAAATAAAAAGGGATTTCTTTTCCTTATTTACTGCTAAGGAAATGAAAGCTGAAAGGAATGGAACCTGTAGCCTGTAGCCAGCACAGAATGGGAGTGTGGTGGGCTCTGATTCCTTTGTCATTCCTCACACCATGTTACAAACTTTGTGAATCTTACAAATATGAAAAATGTGGATTTAAAAAGTGTGATTTTTTAATGAGTAAGCATTGTCAGCATCCGTTTTTGATAAAGACCTCTTAATTACTCTCTGGCTGATCCTGGACTTGATTCTAAATTGTCATCTTACAGATGCTGTGATAGATATTAGCTCAGCACGAGCAATTACATTCACATTTGCCCATGGCTTAGAGTATTGGTTAATTACTGCTCTTTTCTTGAAAAATATGGCTGTATCTCAGTATATCCGAGATTTTAAAAGCTTACTTATTTGTTGGTGGGCTGTTTTATGTGGGGTGCTGAGCCATCTTCCACCCCTGGCACAACAGCCAGCTTAAAATATCAGTAACACGCCACCACACACACACACAACACACCACACACACACACAACAATAGTATATATATATATATATATGTCATATTTTAGAGTAATACGTATTGGAGGGAACAATAATGTCAAAAGGAATGATGGAAACAGTAAACTTTTGCCCCAAACTAAACCTCTGCAAAGAAAATCTTTAAAAAGTCTGAAAAAAAGATGTATGGCAGAATGCATGAGCTCAAGTAGGGTGGGGCATCAAAGGGGAGGGAGTCTAAATTGATTGAGAAATTTGTATGAAATGCACAAATTTCACTAAAATACATTTTAAAATCTAGAAAACTGCACAAGTCACCTTTTCTCTTGACTGTGGATATAGCTCAGTGTGCAGAAAAATTTTCTAGGTTCTGAGTTTGACCCCTAGCACTAAGGAAACAATCTATGACAAAAACAAACATCCCAACATCCTTTCTTTAAGCTCCATGTGTAAAAGGGGCAGCAACAAATGGAATCTGGGCCATTCCTCAGACTGTTACAGAATGTTGTAATTTGATATGGCTGTATTTCTTGACCGGATGAAAATGTTTTAAAACCAAAAGTAGTCTCAGTTCTGACAAATTGCAAGCTATAATATCTGTGTGCTTCACTGGGGACAGATTCATTTATTTAATCTAAAGTGGTCCAAGGTTTTAATCCTAGTACATTGGGTGTGGAGTCAGGTTAGTCTCTGACAATTCAAGGGCAGTCTACATACCACGTCCCAAGTCAGCTAGGGCTACATAGTGAAATGTGTTACAAAAAAGCAAAAAAAAAAAAAAAAAAAAATAAACTAAATAATAAGTAATAAAATACTTTGCACGTTGAATACTGTGTCCAAATTAATTTGATTGAGGCTATTTAGTCATAGACTTGGTCAAAAAGTTGAAGAAAGATGAGTAGATCTTTGTGAGATCCAGGGCAGCCTGGTAGACATAGTGAGTGCCAGGCAAGGTGGATGTACAGGGAGACCCTGTCTCAAAAACAACAATGACAAAAATCAGAGGGTTGATATCCATAGATGATTCATGTTTTATCATTTTAACTGTAAAGTGCAATGCTGACTGATTAATACCTGTTAACTAATTAATTTTGTGTACTTATTTGCCAATTCAATCTGGTTTTCTTGATGCTTAACATAATCTCATTGTGAATATCCTTCTTTAATTAATTAATTTTAATTAGTTTATTTATTTTGGCCCTTTTCAGATGAGGGTCTCCTTGTAGCCATAGCTGGCTTGGAGCTCCCTCTATAGACCAGGCCTGACCTTGAATTTGACAAGTAATCCACTTAAAGTCTTTACTTAGATAATCCCACTTGCCTCTCTGCCTCCAAGGGTGAAGGGATTAAAATAGAACCACCAAGCCCAGCAATAATTTTATTATTTTTTAATATGTATGAGTATTTTGCCTACATGTACATATGTGCACCTGTTGCTGTGCAGTGCCAGGGAGGTCAGAAGAGGGTGCCAGATATCCTGGAGCTGGAGCTAAGGACAGTTTTTAGGCACAGCATGAGTGCTGGGATTCAAACCCCTGTCTTCTGCTTTAGTGCTCTCAACCTCTGAGCCATTTCACCAGCCCATTCATTGTGGATCTTCTTTACAAATATTTCCAGTTTTTTTTCTTCAGTGTATTAGGAAATAAATAATTAGTAAATATTTCTTTTAATTTTAAATATATAAATAATACAGCCGTAAACTCATATATTGTTCATATATGAATAGACATAAGTAGACACAGATATATACACTGATGTAGGAGAGTGGAGAACTAAAATTTCTAACATCTCTCCATATAATTTTAAATTTTATAGTTTGATATATTTAGATCCCCTTCCCTTTCCACACCACTCCCACCGCCCCTTGCCCGATTTGTCCCTGGACATTCTTCATCGTGGGTCAATCCACTGGGCCCACCAATATTTCCATCACTGTAAGACACTGTCTCCATCCTTCCCAACAACCATCAACTCTCAAAAGTTCATTAGGTTAGGTTGGGTTTTCTTACCCAATTCCCTATTGTCCATAGCCCATTATTTATTTGAGTATTCTATATTTTTGCACTATACCATTGGGAGGAAGGTGAATGCTTATATTGAATAGTATATGCCACACATTTTGCCCACTATATATCTTGGATTTCTTCTTTAGTTTAATTGTAATGAAAATGTGATTTATTTCATTGTTTACCTGAAAAGAAAAATTCTTTGACAAAACCGTAAGATAAGCAGCAAGACAGTGTTGGATTTAATCTAATATGCATATGGGTAATTCCAGAAGTTGGTTCTTTACTTGCTTTATGTAGAATACCTGTGGTATCTGCTGTAAAACCAGAATTTGTACTGGATTTTCAGACTTAATCTGTTAACATTGATTAATATACTGAGTAAGGGGTGTGAACTGAATTTAAAATCTCTTCATTCTTCTTCACCCTTTCTTAGTTCATCTTCCCCTTCATATGTACATTAAAACTACTGTCAGCACAGCTACACCTCACCTGCCTGGAAATACTGTGGCAGCAGAGGCAGCCATAGTGCCTGTATATAGTCCCAAACTAATCTGGCTATTGGCTCTCCCTGGAGAAAATAAACCATGGCTGATGCCACAGCTTACATGCTCTACAGGTTAGATGTTATAGCCAACAGTAAGACCCTGTCATATATAACAGGGGGAAAATTGTGAATTCATGGATTAAACATATCCAACATGTGTCTATGGCTAAAGTAAACCTACCATAACTATTGGTGGCTGCTTAAATTACCTATATATCTAATTCTTGTGTGCTTCATTAGTACGATCAAAAGGCTTATCCCTACAGCATGTAATCCGCCTGAAATCAGGAAACAGCCAGAATTGACCAGAGTCAAGTCAACAGCTCCAGAAAGAGAGTGGACTGTTTTACCTTCTCATCACCTTGCCCTTTTCTAAGCCTAGGGAACAACCTGCGGAAGAGGGGCTGGTGTGTGTAGAATGTAAGGCCTGCGAGTTGGGTTGTGAATGGTGAAAACTACAGCAATGTAGTTCTGGACACTCATTTGATTTTCAACTTGATTGAAACAAAACAACCGTACCCCCACTGGATGGTGGGGCTGTAGGTGTTGGGCACAACGCCTGCAGATAGGTGTTTTGCATGAAGGAAGCTTGTATTCATGGATTATCATTATAGCTAAAAATAAAAAAAAAAATGAGAGAAAGATGCAGTACAGTATGGCGGAATGCAATGATCTGGGATGGGGTTGGTGGGGGGGGGGAGGGAAAGGGAAATAAGCCTGAACGCAATTGGAAAAAATGTTGAAATGCACAAAGCATCAAATAAAAATATTTAAATTTAAAAAAAAAACTATATTTAATACAAATTTAAAAAATCAATGTACTCTAAGTCAGAGACATGTAGACACTAAGTATACAGATGATTGGACATGCTTAGTTGTTAGCATCTGTGGTGGACTTGAATTAGAATGTCTTCCCCTAGCTCCCAAGTATTTGAACATTTTGTCTCTTACTTGTTATTCTATTTTGTGATTCTTAGGAGATGTGGCCATGCTGAAGAAGCATGCCACTTGGGGTGGCGCTTGGAGAGTTCTTAAGCTTCTTCAGGTTTCCAGTCTCTCTCTGCTTTCCGTGCCTGCTTGAAGATGTTTGCTCTGCTAGGCCCCCTCCACCACTATGGGACATTACCCCTAGGCCCTAAGCTCAATACACCTCTTCTCTATAAAGCTGCCTTGCGTCCTGGACTTTTCAGTTACAGCAACAGACACGTAACTGATACCCACATCCAACACCATAAAGTGTAACAAAGTCCAATCGCTATTTTCCGTATAAAGCCAAACACTTGTAGTCATAATTGGATGATTATCTAATTCATAGAGAATGACTTATTTTTCTTCTCATGTAAACAGCAAATGAATAATAACATCATTCTTCTTGAGGAATAAAAGTTTCCAAGAATACCTTTTCTTACTGCTGAGTAAGTTTTGATGTATATATTAAGAACTTTCTAAAGCCTGTATTTTGAATACATAACAGGCTTAAAAGAACATCTATGAGTAAATTTAAGGGCAGGAAAGAATGTTATTTACTTTAGTGATGAACATGATTATTCATTACCTTTTCTTTCTTCTTTGTTTTTAATGCCCTATCCTTTATTTAAAAATCCCTATTGCAAATAAGTTTATACATTAAAATTTTTATTTAATTTTATTTTATTTCCGTTATGGTTCATGAATTGTACTGTCTGCATTTGCAGTTGTGCATCCGTGTCGGTGCAATGCTGCGGAGGTCAGAAGAGGGTCTGGATTCCCCTGGAACTGGAGTTCTCCTGGAATTGGAGTTTCAGACGGTCTGGCTGCCTGTGGGGCTGGGGATCGAACCGGTCCTCCGCAAGAGCAGCGGCGCTCTTAACCGCTAGGGGCCATCTCTCCAGCCCCCAGTTTATACATTTTTAAATAGACTTGTGATTGAATAAAGCATTTCTACATATATTCCGGTAATATAAAATATAAGAATGATGTTTTTCATGGCTTTTCACTTTACTTAAAAGATTAGTGATTTTATCTTGAAAAAAGAGAAAAATTTTCTAGTCAATATCTTTAGCCTTTTTATTCTTATTCAACAGGATATGGATCTTTCTTATCTAAATTAATCTCCTAGGAAACTGGCACATGAAATTTATTGAAACATAAATAAGGGTAAACATCTAAAATTTGTATTACTGGCATTCTATTAAAAGCAATTTACTCTGTATTTTTAACTTATAATTCAGTTACCACAATTTCATCTCTGGTGATGTTTTCAAGGAAATACAACATGGAATAAATGTATTTTTCCTCAGACTAGTCAAAGCCCAAGACCAATATGGTGAGAGTATTTAATTTTCAAGTTTTGCTTTTGTGAAACTAACAATATTACCCATGCACGGTACATCTTCATTGCTGAGTGAGGGACGGGCTGTAATGACAAGGTTGAGTTAGGCAGTAGCAGGAAAGGGCATGTGACTGGACCAACATGGTGGTAGGGTTAGAACTAAGCCATACAAATGTCATACCACCAACACGTCCAGAGGGGAGCGGGCAATGCGGAGGGTAGATGGGCGGGAAGCAATCGCCAAAGAATGCACACTGAGGCTGGGGACAAGAGACAACCGGGATTGACGGACGGATAGGACACACAAAAGAAGGCAATGGAGGCGGGATGGCCATGAGGAAGGGAAAAAACAGAGGGTAGGAAAGGGGCGCACACGACCGGAGGCGTCGACAAGGGCAGGGCAAGCGGCAGCAAAATGGCCAAAGCAGTGGGGGAGAAACAGAGAAGGGAAAAAAGCCGAATAGGGCAGAGGGAGACACAAATGGGGTGTCTGGGGGGCCCGGACGGGAGACAGGAGGAAGGGATGGACAAGCGTAAGGGATCCCTTGAGGGGGCGACGACGGAAGGCACAAAGCTAAGAGGCCGCGGACGGAGGGGCGGATGGACCTGCGGGTCGGCCGGCCGTCGCCGGCCATGACAGGGAGAAAGGGAAAAAGAAACTAAGAGAAGGCCCGCGGGGCGACAATGGGGACTAGGGGGGGAGGGGCAGAAAACGGGCCGGCCTAGGGCGAACAGCAGCAAGCGCGAGGCCCACGCAACGAAGGAATGACCCAGCCGGGAAATGGAGAAAAAGGGGGAACCTAGAGAGCCAAACAAACTTAGATTACCCAAAAATATATAACAGTCGTCAACAACTCAAGGATTTTTGGATCTTGAGGTATTCCTTATGTTGGGGTAGTGTTGGAGACAGGGTCTCCCTTTTAGTCCGAGCTGACCTGGAGCTCACTCTGTATACCATGCTTGCCTTGAACTCCAAAAGATCCGCCTGCCTCTGCCTGCCCTAAGTGTCTGGGGAGTAAAGGCGTGCCCACCACCTCACCTGGCATTCAAGGCATTTTTGTTGTTGTTTGTGTATAAATTACTGTCTGCATGCAATTGAGGCACTCCGTTGTTCTGTGCAAATGCATGGAGTGCAGAGAGGGGGCTGCTAGGCCCTGGAACTGGAGTGCGCCCAGGCCCAGAAATAAACCAACTGATGAAAGGCAGCCTCATCTGTGGATGGCTTAGCACAAATACCTACTAGTAAGGCAAGTGAGAACGCACTATCAAACAGTGTATATCGTACTAGATAGATATATATATTTAGTAGATAGCTTATCATATCTATATATCATCTATATATTATATATATAATTTTTTTCCTTAAAGCAAACGGGCCCTCTATAACACAAATACCTTAATGGGATTCTAGCCTTAAACCTTCCACCTTATTTTCAGACATTGGCATTTGTGGTATCTGGGGGAAGGGTCTGTATGCATTACTTTAGAGTAATATCAATGTTAAAAGGAAAAATGTGGATTCCTAAACAAATGTTTTTGGCAATTGATGAAAATGGAAGGAACATTGGGCATTTATGAATGAGCCTCATTCTCCTCTGAAGGGCTTTACACTCAGGTAAGGCAATTAGGTAAGTACAGAAGCCCACACAGCCGGGCGTGGTGGCACATGCCTTTCATACTAGCCTTGCAGGCAGAGGCAGATGGATCTTGTGAGTTCAAGAGCAGGCCTGTTCTACGGAGTGAGTTCCAGCCCAGCAGGGGCCTTACAAGTGAGATTCCTTGTCTCAAAAAAGACCCAAAAAAAAAAAAAAAAAAAAAGCCCACATAGACCTTAGGAGGCATAGCAACCAGGTCTACAAACACCCAGATGGTGCCCAGGAGGCGAAGGTGGCTCTGCTGCAGGGGGAAGAGTCACCGGGAGCTGCCTGGCACTAGCGGAAAGAGGATCAAGGTTTGTCAAGTAGGCAGCATGGTTGTCTCAGTCTATTCTAGTTGCTATTAAAAAACAGCATTGCAAACTAGGTGGTTCATAAAAGCAGACTAGTGAGGCTGGAGAGATAGATACAGCCTAAGCGGTTCTAGAGCACCAAACTCCTCTTGCAGGGACCTGGGTTTGAATCCCAACACCACATGGGATGAGGAAACCATCTTTAACTCAGTTCCAGTGGAAATCCAATGCCCTCTTCCCACCTCTGCGGCATTGCATGACACAGGTGCCAGAAACTACGTGCAGCAGTTACACTCATCCACATACAAAAATAAATTAAAAAAACGAAAAAGAAAAAGCAGAAAGTTTCTCACAACTCCAAAATCCGATGTCTGGTTCATAAATTGTGCCATCTAGCCAGGTCCTCGCTGGGTGTTCCATTCAGCCCCTGGTAAGGGCATGAAGGCTCCACCCTCAAAACCTACTGACCTAATACCACCATGGGGATTTGGTTACAATCTGTGACTCCATGGGGCACAAACGTTCAGACCACAGCAGGTGTTCTAGGCTGCTGCGTTGAGCCCCTGGGCCTGCAAACTTCCACAGCCCCAGGGGCAAACAAGTCATAATGGTCCTTCTTGTAACGCTCGGAGAGATTGCCGAGATGTGATGGCCTGAGAGGAAGGACAGGAGGTGAGAGCCTGAGAGGGTTCCAGTCAAGCCCCTGCAGTAAGGTCCTCGGGCTTGAGGGGGTTGGAAATTCTGCAGTTAGAAATGAACTTGAAGCGGGCGTTGTTGCGCACGCCTTGATCCTAGCATCTGGATGGCAGAGGCAGGCGGATCTTTGTGAGTTCAAGGCCAGCCTGGTCTACCGAGCGGCCTTCCGACAGCTGGAGCTACTAGGAGACCCTGTTCTCGAAAAGACCAAAAAAAAAAAAAAAAAAAAGATATTTGAAACTTGGCTTGGAACTTAAGCCTGCGACGTTTCACTGTATCCTGATGAGATGCTTATCCCATTGCCCCCCCCCCAGCTGTCTCTCTGTCTATAACCACCTGCTAAAGTCCTGCTCACCTCAGCCTGGGGGTCCCAGCACTTGGTGATCTTTGGGTAAATAAAATAGTATCCTTACCTGTGTTTTGTTCTCTCTCTCTCTCTTCTTTTTTTCTCNGTGTCGTGCAATGCCGCGGAGGTCAGAAGAGGGTCTCGTATTCCCCTGGAACTGGAGTTCTCCTGGAATTGGAGTTTCAGACGGTTCTCAGCCGCCATGTGGGCGCTGGGGATCGAACCCGGGTCCTCTGCAAGAGCGGTCGGCGCTCTTAACCGCTAGGCCATCTCTCCAGCCCCTATTTCATCATCTTTTGTCCAATAACATATTTTTCTGTTTCAAGATCTTTCTAGGACAATATATTGCATTTATCCTTCACACTTCTTTAGAATTGTCTTGGCTGTGACAGTTTCTCAGAACTTCCTAGTTCAGAATCTCTAAAGCGCCACACTCATTAGGCTTTTTCCAAGGTTTCCTTGAGATTACACTAAGGTTGTGTTGAGAAAGCTCCAGCACTTTAATAACATTCTGAGCCTTGTTTGTCAGTGATGCATCTTTTCCCTGTAACTTATCACTGTTTGTGTTAAACTTTACCATATCGTGAAGGTTGTCTATACAGGAAGGGAACATAGTTCTATTTAGAACTATGGAGAAGTATATTCTTAACTTTAGAAGCACCCAGTCTGGAAGGAGCGTCAGACATATGAAAGTTAATATTAATTATCATGTAAGAGACAAACCTCTGTACCACTCTGTGAGGCAGTTCTTACATTAAACTGAAGAGGGAAGATCAGCTCTATGCCAGTGGCACCATTTTGTTGGAAGGGTCTTAGACTGAACTAAAGGAGAAAGTGAGCTGAGCATTACCATTCTGTCTGCTTCCTGACTGTGGATGTAATGTGATCAGCTGTCTGAAGACCCTGCCACCATGTCTCTCCTGCAGTGATAGACTATGATAGGGTATGAGTCAAAATAAACCCTATCTCTTTCAAGTTGCCTTTTTCAGGTATTTTTCTCAAAAATGAGAAAAGTAAGTAATTAGGTCATGTGACTTTTAAGGAAAGTGTCTCTTAAAGACAGTCGTGAGTAGACAAGAGGAAACTATATTAGAAATGGGAACCAAAGTAGACAAATGAGAGTGTAGAGCAATGTATCAATGCAAATTATATAAATGAAGTGACCAATATTCATTATATGCTACAAAATTCCTGATGCAGATTATTATGTCTGAGAAAGAGTATTTCAAATGAAAATCTTTGATAATAAAATGTATCTTATTTACCTTGATGGTTCTTTTGAGAAATACTGAGCTGAGAGCCTGGAAAGAGTACTCCAGATGTTACATAACTACCTAGTAGGTTGACTATAATTAAACTAGATTATGTGTGGAACAGAACAGTCATTTCCTATGATGAGTTAGTTATAGGATGCTCAACTCAATCATTTCCTTCTTTCAGGAGAGAATGTTTCTGTTCATTCATTTTTGTCAACATGACTTAAACTCCAGTCACCTAGAAGAAGGAGGGAACCTCACAGGAGGAATTTCCTCCATCAAATTGGCTTGAGGGAATTCCTAAAGGCAGGTTATTGATTACCAATTGATGCAGGAGGAACCAGCCAAATGTGGGTGGTGCCGTCTCTGGTCCAGTGGACCTGTACTGTTTACGGAAAGTAGCTGGGCAAGCCAGGGGAGCAAACCAGCAAGCAGCATTACTCCATGGTCTGTGCTTCAGTTCCTGCCTTCAGTGTCCTGGCCTGCAAGATGAAATAAACTCTTTATTTCCCAGAAGTTGCTTTTCTTTATGGTATTTATCACAGCAATAGAAACCAAACTAGAACAATGTGTTTCCCAGTGTAATGTTCATTGAAATCTAGATTTAAGGGTAAGTTAAACAGCTGATCCTGAGCATCACAAAAACGGTCACAGTCCAATGCAAGTTCCTTTAATTTTGTCACCCACAAAATAATGCCCATATAAAATTCTTCCTTTCATGGATTCCAAATAGTTATGAAGAAAAATGTACATACCATCATTAAGTAAAATAGAAAAGAATTGATTGTGGACATCTTTAAAAGTACTTTGTGATTTATATTTGTTGGAGGTAGATTATTAATAATGGGTCCATGCAGTTTGTGGTATGTTACATGAACAATGTGTCAATGTAGGAGTCTGAAAATAATTTGTAAATATTGCATTAGATATCATCCTAAGATTAACAGTAAATTTTACTGTTTGCCTTGGATCTCAGAAGAGCTTAATGAAGTCTGCTTTTTGCTCACAAAACAGTATTAAAAGAACACAGGAAAGAGTTTAAGTAAATTATTCATATTTGACAACTGCTTGCTCAATACTGTAACATAATGGGCTTAAAAACACACAGTATGAACATATACTCCATACATCAGAAAGCTAATTATTCAGACCAATGATACTCTTACATATTCAGTAGAGTTTTCTATTTGTTTGAGATAGGATGTCACAGTAGCTGGTCTGGAATTTGCTATGTAGACCAGACTGGCCTCAATCTCACAGAGATCCACCTCTTTCTCCCATGTGCTTTGATTAATGGCATGTGCCACCATGCCCAGCTTCAATGGCATTTTTTATTACAGTAAGATTCACAGGTATAAAAATGTAACATGAATATATATCTATATATATATATTTCTCTTATATATATATTATATATATATCTTTTGGCTGTATGTATGCAAGGGCACCACTACATGAAATGGCAAAGTAGGCCAGAAGAGGGCAATGATCCTGGGAACTGTAGTTATGGTCTATTTTTAGCCATTATGTGAAAGCTGGGAACCAAACCTAGGACCTCTGTAAGAGCAGCCAATGCTCGTAACCACTGAGGCATTTCTCTAGCCCTAAATTTAACATTTCAAATATACAACCTGGACATATTTCATATATGTATTTTGAACCATCTTATTATCTCAGTTACAATATTTTTCTACCTACCAAAAGGAAATCTTCCAATCATTACAGCAGTCACTCTATTTTCTTCACCTCCAGCTATTAGCAACATCTTTATTAAGTTTTCATTGGCTTCATCAGATTTGACACTGTTTACACGCTTCAAATCCCTTCAAGAGAGCAGTTGGTTAACCTCATAAACAGTCTTAATACTATTGAATCTGTAGGCAAGTCTGGCAAGTTGGTATTTGTTCTAAGTTAGCTTCAATTGCCATGGCAAAACACTCTGACTAATACCAACTTGGGGAAGAAAGGATTTATGCTGCTTATGAAGGAGCCTCCATCTGGAGGCAGGGGATGTAGCACACAGGCTATAGATGAACACTGGTTATTGGCTTGGTACTCTGGCTAGTGCCCAACCTACTTTCTTATATAATACAGGACCACATGCCCAAGGATGGCATCACTCACTGTGAACTAGGCCTTCCACATTACTAAACAATAAAGAAAATGCTCCACAGACATGGCTACAGGCCATTTCAATGCATACTTCCTCAAACCAGTTATGTCAACTTGACTACTAAAGCTTCCAGCACAGTATTACAGCATAGTTTCCAGCACTGGATAAGATCATTGATTTTTCCCCCAGAAGCCCCTACAACTTCTTCTAGCACTATGAGAACTAGTCAGCAAGATGTTTTATGAACAGTTCAAAATTGATTTCTCTATATCCTGCAATCAAACTATGGGGTGACCTCAGCAATACCATTTTACCGTTTCCTTATGGTGGGCAATCGAGAACAATGGCAATAACCTATATTATTCACCCTGGCCTCTGGAGCTTGTCCAATCGGTAATTTGCAGTGCCATAATCTATGTCTAATACTGGGATTTTCATTCAATAAACCGTCGCATCTGGAGGCAGCACGGATCACTAGCGCATGGTATTTATGTTTAAATTGTTAAAAATATATTTAAACTTTGCTTTATTTTATGTGCATGTTTTGCCTTTGTGGGGACTGGAATGAATTAATTAATAATTAAACGGAGCTCAGCAGTTCCGAGAAACAGCTTGGGGCTCAGATGGGAGATGGGCCACTGAAAACCGTGGGTTAGCATAAACCCTGTTGATTGGAACACCAACTGGGAAACAGCTGCCAGGCCCTGAACTTGCCTTTTGTACATGGTGGTCAGTCTTCACTGACTGTTGTCTGTAGTAGCCAGTATGCTGAGAATTACGCATGCACAGAGCTAGTCCCTCATCAACCTAACCTGCCCTAGGCAGGCAAGACCATACAGGCATCCGAGTTGCAGACCTGAGCCAATCACAAGGCAGGGAGAAGAGAGTGGGAATGTGAACAGTACATAATCCCTTACCCTGCCCTTACCAGATTCCCAGGATCTGTGTTTTGACTCTGTGCCTCTCACCCCCATTTCCTTCATGGTCGGACCCTGGAAATTACACAGCAGGCCTGGGGGAATTATATACAGTTGTCTGTCTTCCTCTAGTTATTACCCTCTTTACTCGGGACCTAAGAGCACCTGTGAATGTTATCCGTCTTACCTGCTTAACAAAGATTTATGTGTGCTTTTTTTTTTTTTTTTTTCAATTGTCTTTATGTGTGAATGTTACTGTCTTTGTCATGCAGGTCTGTGCACCCGTGTTCGTGCACGCCCGCGGAGGTCAGAAAGAGGTTTCAGATTCCCCTGGAACTGGAGGGTTCTCCTTGGAATTGGAGTTTCAGAGGGGTTCTCGGCCGCCATGTGGGTGCTGGGACCCGTGTGCTTTCAATGGTTAACTGCCTTCCCTAAAAGTTGTTTCCAACCAAGGTTTTCTATGAAGCTTCTCTCCCATCCTCTCTATATGAGAACATGTGGTTAATTTTTACTTCCTTTGGAACTCTGGCCCTTTCATGTGCTTTTTGAGAACCCTGCTATTCACTGTATAAACTTTTAACAAATAAAGAATTAATGAGATTTGCAAAAGACTCCCAGAGGTGTGTCTGTTGGCACTGTCTGTGCCTCTTCTGGCTACAGCTTACAGGGAAACAGAGGTGGAGCCACCTCAGTAGGAGTCCCCACACCTGCATATATGTTCTGTGGTGCCCACAGGAGGCAAAAAGAAGGCATTGGATACACTGGAACTTGAGTTACAGATTATTTTTAGCTGTCATGTGGGTGCTGGGATTTGAAGCTGGGTCCTGTGCAAGAGCAGTCAGTGCTTTTAACTGCTGAACCATTTCAGCCCCTTTAAAAAATATTTTAATTTATTTTTTATTATTATTTTAAGGGATGTCACAATATAAAAGCACGTGTTTTCAGATCCATTGATGTTGCTCAGTTTGCCATACAATTAGGTACATTGGTTGCTAACATCCAAAGATGAGGGATTACCATTATGCGTTTGTTTTACTGGGACTGTGTTACTCTCACTTTGGCAATGATATACTTCTACCTCCAGCCATTACACATGCAACGCTCATGCATGTCATCTTTCTTTACCCCTGCAAGAACTCCATTGTGTACATGCCACCACATTTTTCTCTAGTCCACTCATCAGTTCGAATGGTGTATTTGGGTTGGTTCCAGCTCCTTGCTTTGTGAAGTACATGCTTCAAGAAAACATGGCTGTTGACTATGTATCTCTGTGGTAACGATAGTCTTTGTGGTACAATGGCCAGGAGTGGGTATGGGGGGTGGGTCAGGGTAGGCAAGTTCCATTCCAAGTTTTCCAAGCGTTCTCCACACTGGTTTCCATTAGTGGTTGTACAGTTTCCAAATCCACCAGCACGTGGGATGGTGTTTCCCCTTTCCAATAACCTCTCCAGCACTGTGTATCATTTGTTTTATTGATCCAAGTACAGTCTTATGGATAGTAAGATGATATATATAAAGTGGTTTTGTGGGCTGGAGAGATGATGCCTAGCGGTTAGAGCACCGACGCTCTTGCAGAGGACCCGGGTTCATCCTCCAGCACCCACATGGCGGCTAAGACCCGCTATAACTCCAATTCCAGGCAGACTCCCGTTCCAGGGGGAATTCCCGAGCCCTCTTCTGACTTTCCGCGGCATTGGCACGACAACGGGTGACAGACCTGCTGCGACACGTACATTCATCACATACAAAAATAAATAAATAAATAAATAAAAGTGGTTTTGATATTGCAGTTTCCTTAAATTGCATTATGATGTTGACACTCTTAGGATGTTTCTCAGCATCTCTATTCCTCACTTGTGAAGTTCTCTGTTCAGCTCTTTGCTCCATTCTACTTGAGTGGATCATTTTGTTTTCTTTCTTCTTTGTTTTTTTGAGTGGTTTTATATTTTGGAAATCAATGCTTTGTCAGATGTTCTGCAGTGAAAGGTTTCCTCCCACACTGTGTGGGTTTCTCTTCACTAGCTGCTTGTATTGTTTCTTTGCATGTACAGAATCTTTTGAGTTTTAATGAGTGTCCCATTTGTAAATTCGACCTTAATTCTTTGCACAGCTGCTTTGCTTTCGATTTAGAAGTCCTTTTATCCTCAGGCTTATGTCTTGTACTCTGCTGCAAACTTTTCTCCTATCGCCTTCAGAGGTTTTGGGGTTCACATTGAGTGAACAAATCATCTGGATTGCTTTTGTATAGGGTGCATGGGTAGGGGTTTATTTCATAATTCTACAAGTGGCGGATCACGTACTTTGCCAAGCACCCATTTGGCTGAAGATGATAGTCATTTTTCTCCATTGTGTCTTCTTGGCCCCCTTTGGTCAAATATGGAAGATGGCTTGAAAATTGTATGTGCAAGTTTGTGATCTTCCGTTTTTTTTTTCCATTGGTCAACAGGTCCTGTTTTTTTGTGCCAGTACCAGAGCTGTTTTTATGACTATATGCCTGTATATAGCTTGGAAGTCTGTAATTGATCTCCCCTGTATACTACTTTTTCTCGTACGGGTTTGTTTTGGCTATTCGGGGTCTTTTGTTTTTTCCAAATGAAATTAAGGACTTTCTACCTAAGCCTGTGAAGAAAAAAAAAACTCTCTGGGGAAAAAAATTGGATTGCATTAGATTATAAAGAGTTTTGGTAGAATGGACATTTTTACCATGTTAATTTTCCGAATCCATGAGAATGGGATGGTTTTTCCAGTCTTACTGATGTCTTCTCAATTTCTTTCTTTCAAGGGTTTAATATATTTGTAGAGATCCTTTAATGGTCGGGTCGTCTTTTGGTTAGGTTAGTTCCTAGCAGTTATTTTATTGTTTGAGGGCTATTGTGAGTGGGGAAAGTCTCCTACTTCCTTCTTCAGTTGCTTGTTTTTAGGGTAAAGAAAACATACTGATTTTTCTAGTTTAATGTTGTTCCTGCCACTTTACTGCAAGCTCTTAATCATTCTCTATACGGACGTCTCTTCTGGTCGCGAGTTTTAGCAATCATCTTAAGTAAACAAATCATATCATAAACAAATACGATACTGACTTCCTACATTATTCCAAACTTAGTACTACACTTTAATTTTTATATATATTGCCCTATAAACCTATCACTTACCGTTAGTGTTTCAAGCACTATATCTGAAGAGAGGTGAGTGAAGGGGGCAGCCCTTGCCAATGTTCCTATTAAACGGGGAATGCTTCTGTCATTTCCCCATTAATAGGAATGATATTGGCTGTGGGTTTCCGTTATATGGCTTTGATCTAAATTGAGGAAAAGATCCCTCCATTACCAATACGATTCCATTCTAGGACTTTAAAGCAGAAGCATGCTGGATTTTGTCAAGTCTATTTCTCCTGTCAATTGTGACTGATGGTGTGGTTTTGTTTTTCAGGTCCATTATATGTTGTGATATTTTATTGGTTTTAATGTTTGTTGAACCATTCCTGCATCGTTCTGGTATGAATCCAACTTGGACATATGGATGATCTTCTGTGTTTATTTTTTTTTTTTTTTTTTTTTTTTTTTTTTTTTTTTTTTTTTTTTTGTGGGTCTGTATGCTATTTGCCAGTCTTCCTGTTTAAATTTGGCATATTGTGTTCTTAAGGATATTGGGTTCTATAGTTCTCCCTTTTTGGTTGTATCTTTTGCCTGGTTTTGTTAATAGAGCGATGCTGGATTCATAGAAGGAATGAGAGAATTCCTTCTGTTTTGTATCTTTTAAACATTTCAGTAATAAGGTTGTAAATCTTTTTGTAATGTTTTATAGAATTCTGCCATGGAAACACTCTGGGCCTGGGACTTTTTTTTTTTAGTTGGAGGTTTCTTATTACCCTCTTCAATTTCTTCATTCATTACGGGTCTTGTTTAAGTGTTGATTGTATTCTCTTCTTGGTAGAGCTTTGGTGATTTCCCAGGATTTCAGATGTTCATGCCATTTCTTAGGTTTCAAAACTTGGAAGTTGTAAAGGTTTTTGAAGTATTCCCGTGTGATTTGCGATCTTTTCCCTTTCTGTTGTGATATTTCCTTTTCATATGGTTTATAATGTTTGGAGTTGTTCCTTCTTCTTTTGGTTAACTGGGCTATGAGGTTTGCTATCTTGTTTAACCTTCTCAAAGAACAACTTTTGAATCAATTGATTTTTTGTCTTGTTTTCTTTGTTTATCTCTTCATTGATTTTGTTCTGATTTTGTTATTCTTCCTGGTCTGTTGCATTTCGGGTTCATCTGTTGTTTCCAGTCTTGAGTGCTTTTAGCTGAAGTGTTAGATTGTTTACTTGCGCCTTTCGTTTTATAATGTAGGCAACAGCTATAAACTTCCCTCTTAGCAAACTGCTTTAAATTATCACATAGTGTTTGTTGTGTTGTATTGTCTTTCTTCATGTGGAATTCCAGTGAATGTTTTTTTTTTTCTTTACTGTTCTTCCTTGACCCTTCATTATTCAAGAGTGTGTTGTTAGTCTCCATGTGTATTTGTAATATTGTAAGCGCGATCCTACCTCAGACCCGTCAGTGTACAATGCATAGCTGACACCGCCTGATGTTCGCACACTTCAGACACTGATGATCGACCTCTTGATAGACAGTGCATGTGGTGACTATGCATTGAATTATTTCAATCTTTTTGAGTTTGTGGAGGGAAAGTTAATTCTTCTATAATCAGGAGCTCGTTGTCCCATACGTACATTTCTCCATTGGTGGCTCAGCACTGATTTGGAGAAGAATGTTCCCTCGGGTGCTGAGTAGAAAGTGTAGTGTCTG
>VZQC01006125.1:548038-631688 GCA_009823505.1 Rhizomys pruinosus | reverse complement strand
GTGCTCCTTACTTCGTTGGTTGGCTTCCTTTTTCAGTGTTTCTACTTCCTTTTGGAGTTTTTTTTTTCTCCCTCTAGTTCTTTCTGGAGTTCATCAATCTGTTCCTTTGGTTCTTTCCAAAGTTTATCATTGTATCCCTCGAGGTCCTTTTTGAGTTTTTCTTTCTCTCTCTTTAGTTCTCTGAATTCTTCTTTATTTTCTTTAATTTCTCTGCGTAATTTTTCTGCATAGGTCTGCAATTATTCCTCCGAGATCTGTTCCTTGGGTCACCTCCAATGGGATCCCACTGTAGCTATCTCCTATAGGTTTGGTAGAGCCTGGTGCGACATTATCCTGTGCCTTTCCCATGTTGTCCCTTCGTTGTGTCCCTGGCATGTGGGTTTCCCTTTTGTGGTTCAAATCACAAATGTCTTTTCGCTATGTTAGCAGATGGTTTTGCTTGCCTCCTTCCAATGCTTTTTTTTTCTTTCCTCCTCCTCGTTTATGGAGTATTGACTTGTCTAGGTTTCAGGCTTTCAATTTTGTTTATATATTGGATATTGGAAGCCTAAGTCACTCTTCTTTTCCTGTTCTTAAGGTTCTCCAAAAAAAAGTCCACTTGGCTACTCTCTCACCAATTCCCATTGGCAAGGGGGCGGGGATATGCCTGACCTAGCCCATGCCCAGGTACCTGCCTGAGTGACTTCTGGATTCCTGTGCCTCAGGAGCCGGCCTGCACAAAGCCACAGAGGCACCAAACCCAAACCCAACCTGCTGGTCACCGGCTGCAAAGGCCACACCTTACAAGAGGGCTCAGAGTTGCAACCCCCTTCCAGCAGCCCAGGAGACAATCTACCCCAAAAATCTACCTGCCTGAGTGACTTCCAGGTTCCTGTGCCTCAGGAGCCCTCCTGCACCTTTTGCATTTCTTAACAGCTGAATAGTGTCCTATTGTGTAAATATAGCATACTTTCATTATTCATTCATCAGTTGATGGGCATCTAAATTGTTTCCATTTCCTGTCAATTGTGAATAGACCAGCAATGAACATGGATGAACAGGTCTTTGGGTGTAAGTCCAAGAGTTGTATAGTTCAATCATGTAGCAAATATGTTTCTAGCCTTTTGAGAAATATTTTTGATGTTTCCTTGCTCATTGGTAGTGCTTTTAGTTTTAATTTCTGGGCAAATATTAGAGTTTTAACATCATCTGCTGCAGCTTGCATTGACTTGTACGTCTGTGAATTTGTTAACAAGGGCACAGATTGTCAGGCAGATGAAACCCTATGGACTTAGGAAGTGAACTATCAGGATAAACTGTTGCCTGAGACTTCTCAACCCTCCTTCTGCTTTGGAAGAATGGTGTATCTTCATAATCAGGGAATTCAGAGGGAATTCCTCAAGGGGAGCTAAAGCTCAGTTTTATACAATATTGAATAGTTCATCTTTAATATAAAAACAAGTGTTCCCAATAGCCACTGCTTCCTGAAAGAGAAAAGTGAGGATTTTTCTCAAAAGAATAATTATTTTCCTGTATTTTAAGCTAAAGTCAATGATATCTTGTTTTATTTTCTTTCTCATTTTATAAATTTATTTTTAGCTCTTAATTATGTGTATATGTATGTCTATGTGTAGGTATGTATATGTAAATGTAGGATCCTACAGAAGCCAGAGGAAACAGGTTTCTTGAAGCAGGAGTTACAGACAATTTTGAGATGGGTGGTGTTAAGTACTGGGAGTAAAACTTGGTTCCTCCACTGGAGTAGTATAAACTCAAACACGGAGCAATCTCTTTAGCCCCTTCCTTCTTATTTTAAAGCTAGGGTAACAAGTTTATGTGTAATAACAACTAATTTCCTATAAACTTACTGAATTTCACACCAGGACTTACCAGAATACCTCCTGGTCAAAATATACCAAACACCTGTTCTTCCTCTTTGGGGCATCTGCCTCCAAGCCTTACCAAGCATTTATACTCTTTTTAAAAATGCTTACTTTTGGGGCTGGAGAGATGGCCTAGCAGTTAAGAGCACTGACTGCTCTTGCAGAGGACCCGGGTTTGATCCCCAAAACCCACATGGCGGCTGACACGACACGGGTGCACAAACCTGCATGCAGACAGTACATTCATACACATATGAAAATAAATAAATAATAATTTAAAAAAATGCTTACTTTTTAATAAAATATTTTTATTGATGTTTTGTATATTTCATACATCATTTCTCAGTCCAATTTAGACACAGTGCAACTGTGCTGTTTTAATGTGAATCCCTTACTGGGCTCTAGAATTAACTTACCACTTATTTTCAGACTTTGTAATTGTGGTATATGGGTGGAAGGCATATATTCATATTTTAGAATAATACAAAATTAAAGGGAAAATGTGAACTCCTAAACATATTTTGTAATTATCATACAGTTTATTTCCAGATGTCATAATTTTGGTATATATGTGATGTATATATGGGCGTAATTTGGAGCAATACAAATGGGAGGGAACAATGAAAATACTTACTTTTTTGTCTATATGTAAGTGTCTTTGAGAGTGCCTGCCATGTGTGTGCAGGTACCTATGGAGGGAAAAAGAAGGCATCAGATTCCTAGGAGCTGGAGTTAGAAGCAGTTATGAGACATTGTGCGGGTGCTAGAACAGAACTGGAGTCGTCTCAAGAGCAGCCAGTGCTCTTAACACTGCCCCACCTCTCCAGTGCTGAACATTCACATTCTTAAAGACCAGGTAAGCTTGCAGAATTTTGGCTAAGCTTGGTTTACCCTGGAGGCATGAACAGATTCAAGCAAAATGGACCCTCTAATTCTTGTTCTTATGCACTGGACATAGATGGATGCCATAAACTTTGGATGGTGGGTCAAAGGATTGTTTGAAAATTGGTTGCTGAATCCAATTGTGATAATTGTTATTTTGCCATTCTGTGTTTCTGAAAATGGTTTTATTGTGTTTGTATTGCTTATTCTCCAAGTATTATCTCAGGCATTTGGCACAATGATCACACATGGGGACATCTCATGTAAGTCCTCATGGTCTCTCTCTCTCTCTCTGTTGCTAGCCAGTGTGTTGACAGATCAGCCCTATCTGGCTATTGTATATGCTTGACACAGAGAACTACAGCATCATTGAGATGATTATAATGTTAATGTTGACAGATGTGATATATAGTCAATGTATATATTTATGTATACATGTTATAAATACAGAGATACACATCTGTATTTATGTATTTTAAAATTATAAATATTTAATGAAACATTTAATCAGACCTCTTTGAAAGTAGATATAATGTCCTGTTAGAAGGGGTGACAATAATAGCCTGTGTAAACAGTATTTTTTTTTCATTTAGAACCCAAGAAAAGAAACTGCAAAAGAAATGAGTGACCAAGGTTAATAGCATCAAAGCTAATTTAGCATGCTTATTGGATCAAAGGCTTTAAGCCAAGCCAAAATTCATAGCAAAGCATATATAAAAATCATTGATTTTAGAGAGGAGTGTTCTGTAATCAGTTGGCTTAATTCCAAGTTTAATTCGAAGACTAACCAGTTCTTCCAAGGTGATACACAAAACAAAGGACTATAGCTTACTGACAATTTGACTCTTTAGATATTCTTTGCTATAATATCTCTCTGTTTATTACCTTGGATCCAGACACTGGCGTAAAAAGCAAAAACATTCTATTCAGCATTTAACCTAACAGCTTCAAAATGCTCCTTGCCTGATATTCCTTAGAAACTCCCACCAAGGTTGTTTAGATAAGCAGGCTCTGCTATCTGCAATCCTGACCTTAAGCTGGAGCTGATTTGATCAAATGGCTTTAGCTTGTAGTCAATAAATAATCTTGGTGCTAAGGAAACTATCTCAAACCAGTCCTTAGATGAAGAGCTGGACAAAGTGAGATGTCAACACCCCATTCCTTCTTTGTTTCACCTTCTCTTCATTCCCAGACCCTCAGGGTTTGATTAGGACAGACAAGTTCTCTGTACATAACTATAAGACAGCAGCCAACAGCAATTGAACTCTGTTTACTTTAGATTTCTTCTGCTCTTTAGTTCTCTTGTGTGTAATACTGTCTCTTGTCAGTGAACCTGAAACTTTTAAAGTGTATTAAAATTGAGGGACCAGGAGAGTGTTGTTAAAACACTGATTTCTAGGCCTCTCAGAATTTCTGATCCAGTAGGTGTGCTGGGACACGGGCAGGTGTCCCTGACAGTACTCAGGTGGTGTTGATGCTGTGGATCTCTGGAGAGAGTTGTAAAGACTACTGATTTGGTCATTTGGCATTTCTGGTTTCCGAATGGAAGCCGTCAAATATCATATTTTAAAAAGGGTCGGGGCTGGAGAGATGGCCTAGCGGTTAAGAGCGCCGACCGCTCTTACAGAGGACCCGGGTTCGATCCCCAGCACCCACATGGCGGCCAAGAACAGTCTGAAGCTCCAATTCCAGGAGAACTCCAGTTCCAGGGGAATCCGAGACCCTCTTCTGACCTCCGCGGCATTGCACATACAGAAATAAATAAAAGTTAAAAAAAAAGGGTCGCATTTTGTGAGAGAATGTCTATTTCCACAAATTAAGTACAAAAATGTTGCTCATGTATTTGTGGGCATTGGGGCACTGCTCTGGGTTACCAGATAAAATAAATCAGGGTAAATAAAATTTTGAGAAAACGCTCCCCTAGTTTGCTTTCTGTTGCTCTGATAAACACCATGATCAAGAAAACGTGGGGAGGAAAGGGCTTATTTCTTCTTATATTTCCAGGTCACAGTTTATCACAGAGGGAAACTGGGTCAGGAACTCAAGGCAGGAACCTGGAGGAGGGAGCTGAAGCAGAGACCATTTAGGAATAAAGCTTACTGGCTTGCTCTCTCTGGATTATGCTCTGCCAGATTTCTTTTTTTTTTAATTTCTTTTTTTTTAAATTTTTATTTATTTCTGTATGTGTATGAACGTACTGTCTGCATGCAAATGTGTGCACCCGTGTCGTGCAGTGCCACAGAAGTCAGAAGAGGGTGTCGGATTCCCCTGGAACTGGAGTTCTCCTGGAATTGGAGTTTCAGATGGTTCTCGGCCACCATGTGGGTGCTGGGGATCGAACCCGGGTCCTCTGTAAGAGCGGTCAGCGCTCTTAACCGCTAGGCCATCTCTCCAGCCCCTTAATTTCTTTTTTATTTTTTAATTTATTTTTGTATGTGTTTGAATGTACTGTCTGCATGTAGGTTTGTGAACCTGTGTCGTGCAATGTCGCAGAGGTCAGAAGAGGGTGTCAGATTCCTCTGGAACTGGAGTTCAAGACTGTTCTCAGCCACCATGTGGGTGTTGGGGATTGAACCCGGGTCCTCTGCAAGAGCAACCGGCACTCTTAACTGCTAGGCCATCTCTCCAGCCCTTCAGCTAGATTTCTTGTACAATTCAAGATTACCTGCCCAGGGGTGGCACCACTCACAATGGGCTGGGCCCTCCTACATCAACTAGTAATTAAGAAAATGTCCCACAGGCCTGGCCACAGCCCAGTCTGAAGTAGGAAATTCCTCAACTGAAATGACTTCTTCCCAGGTGACTCTAGTTTATACCAAGTTGACAATAAAATCTAACCATTATAAACATCAAATATTGAAATATTTAATTTAAGCAATACATTTGCTATACATATTTGTTACATATTATATATGTACATATGTTTGTTTGTGTGTGTGTGTGTGTGTGTGTGTGCTATATACTGAGTCCTGAAAAGTTAATTCTTATTCTGTTTTGAAATCTAACCTTTTCTTTTTTTAAAAAAAATTTTTTTTAATTTTATTTATTTTTGTATGCGTATGAATGTACTGTCTGCATGCAGGTTTATGCATGCACCCGTGTTGTGCAATGCCGCAGAGGTCAGAAGAGGGTCTTGGATTCCCCTGGAACTGGAGTTCTCCTAGAATTGGAGTTACAGACAGTTCTCAGCCGCCATGTGGGTGCTGGGGATCGAACCCGGGTCCTCTGCAAGAACAGTCGGTGCTCTTAACTGCTAGGCTATCTCTCCAGCCCCATGAATCTAACCTTTTCAATTAAACAAAATCTCTCTTTAATGAAAACACATTGCCATATGTTGATGAGCTACTGTCCATGATTTCCGTAAATGATACATCAAATTCAGGCAATTTTAGAGTTAAAATAGTAATATTTCAGATTATCAGTTTCAATTAACTTTAAGGTCTAATTTTGTTCCTTAACCTCCTTTATAAATAGTTTTAAATTTCAACAAGTACTGTTGCTTGGTCTCAGGCTCTATATTCTCTTCCTTGCTCGCCTCCTGGGTAATCAGCAAGGTGACTTAGCTTTAGAGGTTAGAACATTACAAAGCTTACGGACAGAAGAAAGTCTTTGGAGACCTCCAGAGGCACCTGAATTTTAGTCATCCATCCTTGTAGGACTTGGAAGAAGCCATGGTGTCTATTTTCTAACTGGTAGAGTGGGTTGTAAGGCAACAACTCAGCACATTTGGTAAATATTAGACTTCAGAAACTCAATGTTGAATTGGGGCTCCTTGATCACAGTGGAGTTGATGGATGACAATGCAGGTTAAAAGGTGTTCCATGTGGACTTGAAATGATGATTGAGTAGAGGGCTCCGCTTTCTATTGATGTGTAACTTCTAATAATGTTGGTGAGAGTTTCAGGAGTTAGCCCACATCAGGTCTATGGTTTCTGAAATGAATCAAAGTCCTTCTGCAAAGCTCTCTTTTCATATTCCCATGCAAGATAGAGTCTGGTTGAAGTACTGCTTGGCACATCCTCATGTGTATTTTATTTGTGAAAGAGAATGAACTATTATCAGAAAGCACAGACATACACACACAGTCCACAAGATTAAGATGAAATTACCCTCATCCTTTCTCTTTACCAGGTACAGAGTCAGAGTATACTATATTCATTTTGGCATAAATGTTAAGAATTGAGCCCAGTTTTTTACCACTTTAAAAATGTCCTCTGACTTTTTCTTCTAAAATTGCTCAACATCATTTTTTTTTCAGTCTGCAAATTAGAGTACCTCCAAGATTCAAACATGCTTTCCATGCAGAGCTATGGGAACTGAGAGAGACATGATGCAGGCTTTGATTTCCTGGTACTTGCACACAAGAAAATGTTTGGCGATTATCCCTCAAACAATAAAAATACCAGCTTTCCAGGATTTCTTAGTAATCATACTCTATCCTACAATTCACAAGAAAAAAAAATGCCTTCAGCCTTTTGGGCTGCAAGCTACCTGGTGATATTTTGGAGTCTCTCTGTGGAAGGAATTTTGCCACCAGAATCGATGGGAATGAGGTAGTAGCTGTCAAGTCTCTTGCTCAGACTCCTGCTAAGCATGGGTCCCCATGTCTTTCTGACACTTTTTTTTTTCAAGAAATCAGCCCATTTACTTCTCTAGTAAAAAGCTCTTGTTGCTAAGCTACTCAACAAAAAGAGGTTTAGAGGAGAAGGGCTCGTGTGATATTTAAGAAGCCAGCTTCCTCTTTATTTTTCCCCTGAGTCCATTGCTACCTGGATTTCCTGCCATGCCCACCTATTGGGTGTGGCTGTGAGACAAGCCCTGCAGAGGGTGGCCTGGGTGTGTCTAAGTCCCTCTTTTCCCTCAGGAGGGCTGGTACTGAGCCCTTGTTGATTCTTAGGTGCCATGTTGGCTGAATAGCTTCGGGCTTTCTGCTTCCTCTTTCCTAGGCTTCTTTGCAGGTTCCTCTGTCTTCCAGAAGATACCCCCAAGACTCAGATTTTATACTCTTCCTTGCTAATCACCTAGGTAATTGTATCTAGGCTGATGACTTTACCCTCAGAGGGGTGCAATTCAGTGCTGCATCTCCAATCCATATTTCTCCCAAAATGTCTCATAGCCTGCCAGCCTTTAGAGATTCCTACTTGACAGTTGTACTGAACGTATATGGTGGGTTCTGCATCTCAGCCCAGCTCCCATCCCGGGTCTCTTGGGGATAGACTTTCTCTTGTGCCATTTATACAAATCAAATTCCATGGTGTTAATCTTGAGTGACATCTATCTTTCTGGCCATTCTGTTTAATATGTCTTCTCAGTCTTTATCCATCCTGGTATTTCATGTTCATTCTGTGTTTTTAGCATGTGTTACCACTGAGAGTGCTATACATTCAATTTTTATTTTATCTCTTGCCCTCCAGGCAAGTGAATTTCTACTAGACCAGTCCTGTCTCTTGCTCATTACTACATCCCAAGACCAGGAACAATGTCTTAAGAAGGAGTAGTTACAATGTGTTTATTAAACAGAGGAATGAATGGGCAATACATCCCACCATAGAGTTACTTAGTAAGTTTAAGGGAGATTAGGCTGAATATAGACAGGCCTCCTTGAAACAGCACACTGGTCCCTCATCCCAACAGGTGTCATCTCAGATGCTGGTGTTAGACAGAGAAAGGGGTTGCAGAAGTTGAGGATAATGACAAGAAGCCACCATTCCAGTCACAGAACAAAAAGATTCACAGTAATTAGGGAATGCTTCCAGGATAGCACTCCTTTCAGGACTTGTTCTGTCTCTACTGAAATCAAAGAATCTTGCAGAGTTTCTATGAATTCTTTAGTCACTGTCTTTTCGTGGCTGGTGTTTTACGGAGGCCATTAATATTGGCCAGGAGTGGTTTTACTGGCACTTCAAGGACATGTGGAATTAGAAGCAATTAAGAGAATGCTGAAACCACAG
Source organism: Rhizomys pruinosus (assembly GCA_009823505.1). NCBI lineage: Eukaryota > Metazoa > Chordata > Mammalia > Rodentia > Spalacidae > Rhizomys > Rhizomys pruinosus. The sequence continues at coordinate 622,993 of VZQC01006125.1, read as the reverse complement.
AAATATAGAGATGAAATCTATGTAATTCGGAGAGAGTTTGATGTGGAACTACAGTGAGTGCTGTGTACAGTGGACACAGCCACCTTGATTGAGGGATTTGACCTTGTCACAAGATTGCTGAGAAGTAATCACAGAAACCAAACAGGGGGGAGACATTTTTCAGACTGAGGACTTCATTTATGGTCATTTCTTATACAAATTCTATCACAGTGTTTCAACTTTCTTAGCACATAGATGATCAGCTCAGAAGAGCAGATGGGGTGTTTTTACAGAAAAGCCCTTGAACCAGTTGTATGGTTGCCACTTTGATGCCCATATTCAGGCATGAAGGAAAGATGGATTTTTTTACACAATAGCAAATAGATGAGAGTTTTTATTTGGAAAGACAGTTCTCTTATGAGTAGAATTCTTGGAGGAAATGCATGGAAGTGTTCTAATGAGAAGTAATAGGATTTATTCCTTAATGCTGATCTTACTGGATATAGGTAGATGTTTACAGTGTGAGCCGGTGCTCACAGCAGCCCCTGGGGTTGTGTAGGGAACTGGTGTAGGTGCAAGCCTGGATGTTGGGTATCTTATTATGAGTTTGAGAAACAGTGATTTGCCTTAGGTAGTACAGAGTAAGATTTTTTTCAGAGTCACGGTGCATAGGTCTGGAAAGGAAGGTGTAGACCTCCTCTCATCCTCTCTACTCTGAGATTACCTGGGTCACTGTTTGACCTACATTCCCAGCTCTGTTACAGTACAAACTTTCTTTCCAGCACTACTGTTTTCAACTGAGAACATAGCAAATGGTTCCTGGGTTTCAGCAGTGCAAAAAGAGAAACTGCCAGACAGATTCTAAGGAAGGAGCACTATGTCCATGATGGGAGGACACATCTGTGAATCCTCAAGTCTATCCATGTAATCACAGAATATTGTACACTATGTATGCATTTAATAATATCTTAGGTGGGCTGGAGAGATGACCTAGCGGTTAAGAGCGCCGACCGCTCTTACAGAGGACCCGGGTTCGATCCCCAGCACCCACATGGCGGCTGAGAACCGTCTGAAACTCCAATTCCAGGAGAACTCCAGTTCCAGGGGAGTCCGACACCCTCTTCTGACCTCCGTGGCATTGCACGACACGGGTGCACAAACCTGCATGCAGACAGTACATTCATACACATACAGAAATAAATAAAAAAAAATAATATCTTAGGTGCAAGTAACCCAGCATATGGAATAGTTCTTTAGAAGATCCATGAGTATTTTATTGCCTTTAAAATTGTAATGCTATTGAACTTGTTTCTATAATGATTGCATAAATTTGCTATCCTGGAGGTCTCCAGGCATAACTTATTTCTCCCCATCTATCTATCTTCTATATTTCTCTTTATCAAATGCCACTTGATCAAAAAGACTTAATGGGAGTACTCTATGCTCTCCCCTGCAAAAGCTCCCTAACTACAATCAACAGTCAGAATGTTAAGCTTTGAGGAACTGGAGTGATGGCTCAGTGGTTAAGAGTGCTTGCTGCTTTTCTCAGATGATCCGAATTTGGTTCCCAGCACCTAGGTCAGGCAGTTCACAACCACCTGGCACTCTAGACACAAGAGGATCTGCCTCCCTCTTCTCAACTCTGTGGGTGCCTATATATACACACAAAACTAAACAAAAATAAATATTAAAAATATGAAAGATGGGATCAGTAAGATCATCAATAATTTTAGAAGATTAACCGCTCAAAATAGATTCTTATTTTTCTTCCTGTCTTCTTTCTCCACCATCACCTGTCCTACTGTATTGTATCGTACAATGCTGTGCACACAGAAGGTGCCCAATACATGTTTTCATTGTACATTTTAAAACATTTTTTTCAGGTATATTGTAGCTGTTTTGCTGCCAATAGAGAGAGAAATGAGCAGTACATTTACAGTAACATATTTGGTGGCATTACAAAGTTCAGAGATAGATTTTTCCTGTTGAAATATTCCTAAATTAATGTGTGACACTCCACTGAATATCACTTTGAACACAGCTATAACTTCTTAAGAAATAAGTCACTGAATCAGACAGTGTTTATTAGCCTGTGTGCTGTTATTTCCTAAAGCACTGCTTCTACTTGTGATGAAATTGGCAGCAAGAGGAGATAAAGAGCATTTGAAAGTCTTACATCCACAGCTCTGATGAACTCAAGAAATATGATGTGTATTACATGAAAATGTCCGTACTTTACTTTCACCTAGCAGCCTTAGAAAACACTTTAAAATATGTTTTTATCTTTTTCCTCTACCTCTCTTTAATTAAAACATTTCACAATTATGATATTAAGAAGAAAATCAGCATTCATTTTCCTTCCTTTCAACAACTGGTGTCTGGAAATTGCAAAGTGGTTTCTTATCAAGTTCCAGTCTGTGTTCTGCAATAATTATTTAAGTGGCAACATTACTGTCTCCCCAGTCACAGGTATTATATCTCTGGTTTTTAATGCTTTTTGTTACATCCTGGGGCAAGAAAAAAAAGAACCTGTCTAATGCCAGGACACCATGGGGCTGATGAATTACAGATAGTCACACAGCAGGTTGGCAGGACGCTGCACTGCTTGAACCCCGGAGGGCTCTGCCATGTCTCCCATTTGCTCAGGAGACTTACTCAAGGACTTCAGTAATTTTTAGGTTTTTGTCATGCTCCTTGGGGATATAACTCAACAAGCAATTATTGAGTACACAGGAGAACTTAGCTGGCTGGCCCCTGTGTAATTTCTTCTTTGTGCCTAGAAGCCAGGATCTCAGTCTTGGCAACACCTCAGATCTGTCACAATTTTTTAGTTGATTATCTTTCTTCTCCCTTTCTCTATGTTTCAAAGAATCAGTAAGCCACAAGGAACCAATGTTGTGGTGATCGAGTAAAGGAAGGTATGGGGGAGGGTGTCAGAGCAGTTCCTGTACACAGTGGTAAGACACCGCAGAACAGGACCCTTTCTTTTCTACTCCACAGTCAAAGTTAGATGACACATTACCCCTCCTCCCCTTTTAAATAAAAAGAAACCTAAACTCAACATATAAATAAAACAAGCAAAATTCATTCCTTGTTATCATCATCAAAAGCACACAGAGGGTGTGACGTTTGTCCCACACTGCTAATGTATACTGTGTCCCTGGCACTTTCTGAGGACCTGATGGGTCATGACACTGGGCAACTTTATCATCTCATCATTTCCCCTGTGTCACGAATCTTCCAGGTAGGATTTGATCTTACAGTTCCTTCTGTAGCTTGAAATGAAAAGACAGTTTTCTGGATCTGTGTCAGATTTATAGCTCTTTATTTTGCTTTAAAATATTTTCACAAATAGCATTTAGAACTTTCTTTCGTCAGAAGCCAGCTAGCTAGGGCGGGTCTTGTAGTTCTGAGTCTTCCTGATAGGCAAGCTTGATGCCATTCATTTCCCAGCTAAGTCTACTTGGGCTCATGTTGGGTGCTGGTGGCATCACCAGCAGTGACCACACTGACAACCCCATGGCAGGCATGGGCCTGGGATTTCTCTCTTCATCCGTTATTCACGGCTTGCAGCTGTGAGCACTTCTGCCATCTCTTAACCTTCTCCAAATGTAACCTCGTATTCGCAATTGGACCTCATTTGCAGGCAGCCTGCTGTGTCATGGGAAGATGCCCTCTGGGGAAGCTGTTGTTGTTGGGACAGAGCTGAAGCGAAGACGATGGCTTAGAGGGGAAACGGTGGAACAGCAACATTTCTGTCTTTTCCTTTGCATTAACAGCTGGGAGGAATCAGTTCATTCTCCAGGCCCAGGCTGCTGCTGGCCAGCTGGCAAGGAGCAACACCGAGCGAGAGCGCCAGAGACTTCACAGCTGCGTTGCCGCTCACCCATCTGTAGCGTACACCATATGCCAGGCTCCGGAGTACAGGGGAAGAGGTCCTTTTAAAAAGATGCTTCCAAAGCCACACAGAAGAAGCATTTTTTTTCATATTGTGCATAGGCTTTGATTTCAGCCAAAGGCTCCTTTTCTGTTCTTTGCCAGCCAAGAGCCCTGGTACTTAGAGCTAGTACAGCAGGCTAGCAGTCTTCCTAGCTGGGTGCCAACTTGTAAGGAAACCTGACACCTGTATCCATTTGTTGTTGTTTGTTTGTTTGTTTGTTTTTGTTGAGACAGGATCTCCCTGTAGCCCCAGCTAGCCTGTAACTCACTATGTAGACCTGGCTAGCCTTGATCTCACAGAAATCTGCCAGCCTCTGCCTCCTGAGTGCTGGGACTAGAGGTATGTGCTCTGCCTCCTGAGTGCTGGGACTAGAGGTATGTGCTACCACACCTGGCTTATGTCCATTTTTAAAAAAGAATCAGATAATCATTTAATATGTAAAAGCTTCTCATGAAGTTTAAAAATCATTATTTGTGTCCTACATCTCTTCCTACCAACAGAACTTGAACTTTGAACAGCATAGTATAAGTACCGTTGGGAAACTGTCCCAAGTTCTATAAATTTAAGTAATTTTAGAAGGTAGTAATCTGCAGTGAAAGAACACCATATCCCAACAAGACCTTCTATTCCACTCTTCCCTTTCCAAGGTCACTGGAGATCATGAGAATGGATCTGCTATGACAACTTGACCAGACATCCCATTTTGTAAAGAGAGACCCATTTAAATAAATTGAGTTCTAGAATGGAGTCTGTTTAGAGTTGTCAGCTGCTTGCAGAAATAAGTTCCTACTGGAAAGGAGAGGAAAATAGTTTCCCGTTTTTCTCTGAACATTCAAAAATGTAGATGGCAAGTGCTCGTGATAATGGGGTGGGGCGGGTTGCATTGGTCACCTTGGAAGGCCATAGAACCATTGGACACAGAACCTAGTCTTCGTGTAGTGCTGGAAGAGGCTTTTATGGAAGCACAGTTGGTACTCTGCTCACTCATCTTGGCACTTGGCCCTGTAGTTCTGGTGGAAGTGCTGTACTTTCAACGTCATTGTCTATTTGGCCTTTACTTTTTTACTTCGATTTCTGAGTTTCCTCATTGCTACTAGCAGGCGTCATTCATATTTTACTCTACATGCATATGTATGTATAGATGTAAACATATACATGTATTTCAGTTCAGTCCTAAATTCACATACAAGTTAGTGGAAATAACTATAATAAAGTGTGATAGTTATCTTAGGATACTAGAATTATAAGCAATTTGTTTTAATCCTTATTTTCCATTTGTTCTCTAAAATTCTCAAATGGACATAGCTGAAAACATGCTCCAAATAGCCAGCCTTCATTTAGCAGGAGCAGAAAATCTTTGCCTTAGCCACAGTTTCCAGAGTGTAGGGTTTCCACAGCAGTATGTCAATATGGTCAGTACAGCCAAGGGAGGCCCCAGGTGATGGTCGGGTTGCCTACCGCATACCCAGAAGATTCTTAAGGGCATTAGGGACAATCTTCCATGAAGCTGGGATTGCCGTAAAAAAATGTCATAGCTGATGTGCAAACAACTAAGCTTTGTTTTCTTGTAGCTCTGGGACTGGAAGTTCAAGATCCAGGCCAGTTTCCAGTGAGAGTTCTCTTCAGTCTTGCAGATGGTCACCTGTCACTATGCCCTCAAATGATGGGGAAAGGGAGAGATAGATAGATAGATAGATAGAGACTCATGACCATGTAAGTACATTTGGTGTTTCATTTAATTCCATCAGATCAAAGTTCCACCTACTTGACAACACCTAACATAAATTATGTTTCAAAATTTCCACTCCAAATACCATCATACTGAGTTTAGGATGTTAATACATGCGTTGGGGAAGGGCACAATCAGTTATAGCAGATGCATCTATAGTTTTACTCAGGCAACTTTTATAGGCAATCCATAGGTTGAGATTAATAAAGATTGTAGGTTTATGGGGTATCTTGGTGGGCAGTGTCCAGGGAAACAGCTTTGTCTCTGACCTGTAACACTGAGGTGGCTGACTTGCAAATGGCAACACAATGTTGAGCAAGCACAAATATCCTTTTGGAGTCTCCTGGGGTGATAGGTAATATTCTTCTAGAAACAGCAAGGAGCCCTTCAACTCGGTATGTTATTTTCAATTCAGTGCAGATGATAGGAAAAAGAGGTATATACAAAAAATTAAAAGAAAAACAAATTCAAAACAGATGTCAGGAAATGCTTTGCTCCCCGGAGATGGGAATTATAGATGAGAAGGCTATTTGCACAAGGCAGTTCCCTGACTTAAGAAACTGGGATCGTCATTTAGAAATAGAGACTGGTTTCTGAGTTGGGAGTGAGGTAGGTCGGTCCTAAATTTAGAGGGCAAAACATGACCTTCTGTAGAGAAAAAGGCAGCTGGTGTGAGCTGGTGTGAGCTGGTGTGAGCTGGTGTGAGCTGGTGTGAGCTGGTTCTATTTATTATGCGGCCTGCCCACTGCTGAGGTCTGTCCCTGGGTGTTTGAAAAGGTGCACTAAAAGTGTATTTATGAGACAGGAAATACACATTTTAGCAGGAAATATATCTGTCCCTGCAGACACTGATGGCTGTGTATTTCATTAGTCCAGAACCACCGTGGCCCTTTCCACCTTTGTTTCCACAACACTGACTGAGTTTTCCAGACAAACGTTTCATGGCTGGTTTTCTGACGGATTCCAGGTCAAGTTTACAGACCAAAATTTCCTGAGTGATTATCGTGGGCAAAGTCCTCATTCAGTTCAGTATTTAACACTGGCTCTTGTTTCAAGTGTGAGAGTAGGTGCGGGTTCACGTGGAGGGGAAGTTTGGGGACCGGTAAGATTTTCATTTATTTTAGAAAAGCTTGTTCAAGAAGACCAAATATTGTGAAGTGTCTCAGATACAACTCTAAGGGTCCTATGAAGTCAAAGTGACACAAGAGAGGCTTGCTCATTGAGGATGCATGAGAAGTGTACCATGGTAGAAATGAAAGGTTTTTGTAAATTCCATGTGAAATTGAAAACAACACTATGTCAAAATACCATATGATGGAAAAACAATAGAACTACTGCCCCATGGAATGGTCAGTACGGAGGACAGAACTTACAGAACTCCATTTCATTCCCAGACATCCTTCTAGTGCAGAGGACTCCAGAGCTTTCCGTGAATAAATAAATGTCCACACCTCTTAATCCATGGATAATTCACTTCTGATTGGCTTTTGTTTTCCATGCAGCACACTATTATTTGATACATCCAGTGTCTATGAAGTACATGTCCTGCAATCAATCTCCCAGGGACGTAGTCCCTCCCTATGCCTCAAAATTTTCTTGTTCCCACCTCTTCTGAGTTCCCATAAACCATTGGTTGTGACTTATTATACCCATTATAATATTCTTCTGTGATAATACGTCTGTCTGTCTCCCACAAAATAAGATCCTACCCATTAAGATCAGGAGAATGTGTTAGATAATTGGTCATTTCTGCACTCTGATACACTTTCATAGAGTTGATGATCAGTAAGTATCACTGAAGTGCAGGGGTAGGAATGAAGGGATGCGGCTTTCATAGGTGTGTCTAGAGCTCTTTCCTCCTCCCGCTCAGGCTGAGCAGCAATCTCCTTAGATGGACAGAGCTTAAGATAATACAGAGCCACTGGACAGATATGCACCTAGCTGTGCATGCATACACAGAGAGGAAGGAAGAGCAATCTGTCTTTCTTTGCTGCATGAAGAAATGAAGAGGCATGCTTGCATGTATTCACACATTCCCGGATTTGGTTTATTCACACATTCATTTGGTTTCCACATGCATTGCCTTCAAAACTCTGAGACCTCATGTTAGGTTTACAACATTAAACTCTGTGTCATACTTTGTCTAGTCCCATTCAAAACATATCAATCCAATCCATCTAGTCATGTCTTCTCCTGGATCATTCATCACATCTGGAGTGGGAGACAGCTAACGCAGAAATGGAAGACTCGCAGTGATGGAGAAACATGTGACTTCTGACTCCATTGTCCTCAAAATTGAATCAACAAGCAAATCTTTTCATATGAGTCAAAAGAACTAATGAGAAATATCCCAAATAGTGGAACTAAGGAAATGATTTTTTGGGTTCTCTTTGTGGTAGATTTTCATTGGCTATTTTATTTGTAGAATTTTTTTCACTAAATTGTTTGACTTTTGAAGCTTGATATTTTACTTGGTAGAGAATTAATCTGACTTAAAATTTAAAGATTGTGATTACATGAAAAGGTGAGAATGATATTTAAAAGAGAGGATTCTGAAGATTTGGAAAGCTGTCTAATTGGAGTTGTAATGCTGTATTTCAAAGACAAATGAGCTGTGCATATTCTATAAGAGATTTTCAGAATAATAACACATGTTGGGTATGTTCATATCGACTCAGAAACCAATTAAAATGCTACAGTTTAAATAAGGCTCTCTCATGGTTTAGAAGGGTTCTAAGCAATGAGGACCCGGTAACAATGAGACACTGAGTCACCTTGGCATCACAGGTAGAGCACACTTAAAGCGCAAGGAGAAGTGAATGAGAAGACCATGTTTGTGAATACTATGACTTAAGAAATAAGGAATACAACCACTAAGAGGTGAACCTAGAAATTCTTCTTTGAGGCATCTTCTCAAGATAGCTTTATTGATGGGAAATTTCAATTCTGTCTGATCAAATTCTGAGCAGTGACCTTCTCACAGATAAAACCAAGCTGTACAAATAATGATGGACTAGGTAACAGAGATTAAAGCTATTTAGAAAAGATGAATTCTGTACTGTTAGAACAGAATGCTCAATAATTTATTTGGTCTGAAACACACTCTGCATACCTGCTGAAGCTAAGTCTGGTGAAGCATGGAGCTTGGTATTTATGCAGTTCTTAAGAGAATAAGATGGTAAGTAGACCAGCTGGTCTTTGCAAAGGAGCTCTGAGTTGTTGATGTACATATGAAATCTAGGTACAAGTTCCAGTTATGGTCATTCTCCCTGAAAACTAGGAAGTCCCTTCTTCCTCACTCTTCTGGTCCTGGTCTTAAAGGGGCCATAAAGCAAAAAATTATCATCCTTTTTTTCCTTTGTATAACCTTTATTGATTTGACTACATTACAGAAACATTACATACTCATTATATTAGAGATAGAATGGGAAAAATCCCAGTAATTCAATCATCCAGCTGTTACTGTTTCTTACATTTTGGTGTACAGCCTTCTCAATCTTTTTCCTACACAGAGACTGCTTAATGCTTAATAATACACATCATATTCTTTTCACTCACTTAACAACATAGCAAGGATTTCTGAAAGCTGCGATTGCGATAGCACCTACAGTACGGGTGCTGTCACAATTAAGCCTCAGCGATCAGGTCACTGCCCTTTATTTTCTATCTCCAAATAATGTCCTGATAAGTAATCTCTCACATCTTAAGGAATTTCAACTTCTCTGGGTCACAAAAGCATCACTATTCAAGTTTAATTGCTCATATGAGCATCAGGACTTCTCTTTGGCATCTCAGTGGGGAGGTGTGCTGGAGGTTCTGCATTATTTCTTTACTATTATTCAATAACATTTGCATCTCAAGCATCATAAAACAATTTATCCTTATTGGGATAAATGATTTCTCTGAGAGTTTAAAATTTCTTGAGCATTTCCCAGTCTACGAGTAGATAGTCTTAAAATGTGGTGTCAGGGGCTGGAGGGATGGCCTAGCGGTTAAGAGCACCGACTGCTCTTGCAGAGGACCCTGGTTCGATCCCCAGTAACCACATGGCTGCTGAGAACCATCTGTAACTCCAATTCCAGGAAAACTCCAGTTCCAGGGGAATCCGAGACCCTCTTCTGACCTCCGCGGCATTGCACGACACGAGTGCACAGACCTACATGCAGACAGTACATTCATAAAAATAAATAATAAATAAATAAATAAATGTATGTAAAAAATGTGGTGTCAGGACCTTCCCAAAGTGAACTGAATGTACAGGGTATTAAATTCATCATATTATAAATTATGCAACTCTTAATGCAATGGAATAACAAATTAGCTGTGCTTTGGCAGTCGGTCACACTAAACTGTTAATTTATAAAAAGCTTAGTCTACTTATGGCCCTACGAAGCTCTTTATGGCCTGCTGCCACAGAGCCATGGTTTCTCACTGCCCCACCCGCCCCCAGTTGATATTGTCAAAATCAGACTATCTTGTAATTTTGAACTCAGTGTGTAATGTTACTACTTACATACCAGGCCATCTGGCATGTCAGAGTCTGTGTTCTGTACAGCCCTGTCTGAGCATGGTGACCTGTTCTTGGAGCATGGTGACCAGTCCCAAATCAGGAGGTATACTAGGGCTGGCCCAGCAAACGGGGTGCCCCCCTCCCCTCAGTGCTTGCTCCTATGACAGGCAGTGAGCATGTATGGACTCAAATCTGTGATTCTCTCCTGGGGTGATTTTTGTCCCCAAGACACATTCAGTGATGTCTGAAGATATTTTTGGCTGTCACACTTGGGGTGATGGATATTACTGATGTCTAAAAGACAGAGTCTGGAGACAACTGAATATCCTCTAATGCTCATATTAGCTACAACACACAGTTAAATGAACTCAAGTGCAAAGACTAACCAAGGTTAGAGCCCCTGCAGTTAATCATTATCATTTTAATCAACAATGTTAACCATTCAGGTGTGGTGGCTCACGCCTGTAATCTCAGTACATGGGAAGCTGGAGGTAGATGCTTGCCATGAGTTTTGAGGCCAACCTGGGTTTTGGGTCAGCCTGAACTACAAAGTGAGACTCTGTCTTAAAAATATATATAAAGCAAACCAAAGCAAAAACTCAATACTGATCAATAACCTTGGCAAATGCCATTGTTTATAAAGGTTTCACTTTAGCACTTGTTGGGGTACTTACAGTCTAAAACAACCACTCATCATCAGAGAAGTGCTGACTCCTGACAGAAGAGTGTTGACTGCATTGAGAATCAGCGCAAGAGTGTATGCAGGCCTGCTGATCACAGCATCTCACACCAACACATTTAAAAAAAATTCCGTGGCAATTTCTTCTTAGACAGTAGGTGTTAAGAAGTTCTTGATGTTAGACTCACAGTTCCAACCCACAGAATGAAGGAACATGAACCCACATGTGATCTAGAGTGCTAACTGCTACAGTGTGAACTTCAGGTGTTAGAACTTACATTCTGCAGAATGATCCAAGTGCCAGCTCTTCTGTTGGGGGAACACTAACTGTAATTCTAGGGAGTAGAACTCTTCCACAAACTATAATAAAACATACACACACATGCTTGTGCACATGCACATACACATTGGATTCAAGATTACATGGCTTCTCTCTAAAGGCTTACACTTTAGGTTGTCCTCAGAGAAATGTGTGCTTTCCATGGACACATTAATTATTTAATGCAGGAATAAGAGCATATCATATCGGTAGACATGCAAAGACACAGGGGGTTGTGAATATTTACCAGGCAATACCCATTTGTATTGTGATGTTACTAACTATGAAGGCCACATTGTGGAGTGTTTTTGAGGTTGGTCCTCACCAATTCCCAGCTAGTTGGAAAAGGAAGGGGGCAGCAAAGGTAGGTGATGTAGAAGAGACTTCCTCTGGGTCTTATGTGGGCAGCTGCTCCCCCAGGGCCATTTCCTGGGTATTGATGGAAAGATCTGCAGTTCAGCTTTGGACATATTCTCCAGAGAAACTTGTGTGACAGAATAAAAGGTCTAGCTATGGTAGCTGGATCTAGAGTTCATCAGAGAAATCTGATGACAATGTAGGTCAGGGATGTTGTATGAGAAGTCAGGGGGTTAGCATAGAACATCTGTTGGAAATTCACAAACTGAGGGACAGAAGCCATCAAGTGAGACAGGCAGAGACGGGTGGAGACCCAGGAGGTGTGGAAACTGGGGCAGAGAGCACTGTGTTCCAAGAACAAGGCATTGCTTGTGTTCCTGTTACTGGCTTCACTTCCTTCTCCTGCCTGAGCCTCCATTTGACACCCTAGAAAGACCCAACAGTGTGCTTTTCATCATTTTGTATTAGTTTTATTAAAGAAGATATGCTGCATTTTAAGCTGTGGGCTCCATCAAACTAAGAGGAACCCCAGATCTTTTCTATTTCTCGGTAATATGACAAAGTATGGATGTATTTATTTATATGGAAGGAAAACGTTAAACGTACTTCTGTTCTGCATGATATACTAAAAATTGAGATCTAATCAGAGAACTGTTCTGTAGTATTTTTAGATACCAAAGTAAAAATCTCCAGGCTATCCTTTAGATAATAAGAGGTCACAACTAAGTCTGTCATTCTCAAGGCGTGAAGTTTAGCTCAGTAATCATGTGACCCTAGTGCTGTGGTTGGCATGTGGAGCATCCCCCATACACTCCTATGTTTGCACACTAGTCCTTAGCTAGTGATGCTGTGTGAGACATTGTGGAACCTTTAGGAGGTGGAGCATAAGTGAAGGAAGTAGATCCCTGGAGGCCAACCTTCAGGTTTTACTGCCCGGTTATACCTCCTGTTCACCCCTGTTTCCTTACAGTGACCTGCCATACCTTTTTTGCATATTGCTATCTCTTTCCTCAGGTGACAGGGTATAAGTGGGAATAAATCTTTCCTCCCTTAAATTTCTTCTTTTCAGGCACAACAACAAGAAAAATAATATATCCAGCAGCCTCACTACTGGGCATATATCCAAAGGTTTGAGATCTGTATGTTGAAGAGACCTGCACTCCCTAATTTACTGTAGGGCTGTTCACAATGTCCAAGAAATGGACTCAACCTAGGTGTCTATGGACAGATGGATGGATAAAGAAAATGTGCCATGCACGCAGCAGCCTATCATTCAGGTATAAAAAAAGAATAAAATCCTGCCATTTGCTGCAACTGGAGGGCATTATGTTCACAGAAATAAAACAGCCACAGAAATACAAATACCATATGTTCTCACTTACATATGGAAGCTGAAATGTTGATCTCAAGTTGAGACTAAAAGAGTGCTTAGCAGAGTCCAGGACGAGCATTGGGCAAGAGAAAATGGTGTACAAGTACAGGATTCTGTGGGCAAGAGGGATGGTCTCAGGTTCTGACAGCAGAACTACAGCAGGTGACATAACTGAATGTTTAAAATAACTTGTAGAAAGAATTTTCTAGTATCGCCAGCATGGAGAAAGGATTAAAGTCCAAAATGCTAGGCATGCCAGTTACCTGGCACTGTGTATCTGTGTGGAGGTGTCACACTGCAGCCTGTAAATATGTACAATTACTGTGTTCATAAAGTATACAAGACCCCACAGGAAAGGAAACAATGATCATTCGCTATTTCCCAGGAGGAGTGCTTTTGCTTTCTATTGCTCTGTTGTGAGCCTAACACATGCAATGTATTTTGATTGTGACTAGTTTTTACAGTAAACTAGCTGTTCAGATCAGCAGCAGAATCTTGAGGAGTAATGAATTGAACTTGGTTTTAATTCCCTTGGAAGTTAGTGCTTGCAATAAACCTGGTTACAAATGACAGTGCCTGGTGAATTAAAAGCCAAATTGCATGCTTCGTTAGGTGCCGGCAATACATTTTCCAGGTAGCATTCATCCTGGGAGGAATGACTGGTTTGTGATGTATCTTGGCCACACTGAAGGTGGTTAGCTATCAGTCAGCCTGCTGATATCAGCCTTGTGGGGAGAGGATTAGAAGAAAGCTTCATCAGCTCCTTGGCCTGTACCTGATTCCCCTTTTGCCCACATTCCTCCATGCTATGGGCAGAAAGAAGAATAAAGAGACCTCACACATCCAGATACCTAAGTTCTGACTCTTAAACTTTGTTACACTCAGTACTTCAGACATTGAGCCTAGTGATTTTGGAGCAGGGGAGAGACTGTGACACATAGTCCTGGAGACACTGGGCCTTGTGACTTTGAAGCAGGAAAAGAACAGAGAGAAGCAAAAGCGGCCGCTGGAAACTTGGGGGCATCTGGTCCACCCAGACTTGTTGCTCTGTGATTTGAAAGTGGAGATCTATTGCTTTGATTACCATCTTCTCTAATTTATTTATTTTTTCTCCTATTTTTCCTTACTTCAGGATTTTTGGGGTGGGGTGGTGGTAGTGAAGAGCTAGCAGTTTGTATCTACAACTTGTAATTAGTGGACTGAAGGATGTTTCTGTTTTTGTTTTGACTAAGGTCAGATCATTAATGGAAAGTGAGCTTTAGGGAGCTCTCCAGCCAAACATTCTGCAATTTGTAACATTCTATGATTAATTTAGGAAAAAACCCCCGTATACAGAAAATTGAAAAGAAGTTAGTTATTTCCCAGTGAAACAATAAAGGCATAGGGATTAAAAGAATATTGAAATTTGAAATCCTGTCAAATTAGAAATGGGGGCAAGTCATGTTCCAAGGAAGGCATTGTTTTTCACATCTAATGAATGACATTAAATGATTACAAGGTACATGAGACATAAGGGAAAATAGTTGCTAGAGCTCTAGTAATTAAACAATCCTAACTGCATCTTAGAAAAATCTGACCCTCAACTGTTCTAAGAATTGCTTTCAAAGTGCACACACACTCTCATTCCCTTACTGTGAGTCTGACACTGGGCAAATACCAGGTGAAAGATAAGATACTTGACTGTTCACAAAAATGAAAGAGGCATTTAAAATAACTTAATGTGAGCCAGACATGGTGGTGAAGGACTGTAATCTCAGATACTCATCACCGTGGCCATTGGTCTGTTTGGCTGAAATGATTTGTCATGATTGTTATTATTATTATTTTGTTTCATTTTATTTAATGTATATTAGTGCATTGCCTACATGCATGTAAGTGAATCCATGTCCCTTGGAACTGGAGTTACAGATAGTTGTTAGCTGCCATGTGGGTCCTGGGAACCGAACTTGTGTCTTCTGCAAGAGTGCTCTTAGCCTCTGAACCATCTCTTCAGCCCCCGAAATCATTTGTCTTTTTGTTTAGCTTTGTCTCCATTGCCCAACCATATTATCACTTCTATAATATAATAAATCACACACAAGTTAATATATCCATACACAAAAATGGCAATAGTAAGTTATTTAGAGAAGCCAGTTTTTAAGTTTATCATTTCTGAATCACATTTTGTAGTTTGGGGTGACTTTCTCCCAATATAAAATTGTAACTAACAGACAATAGGTGAATTATGGGTTTTAATTACCTTGGAAGCTAAACTCCACCATCTGTATTTCCTGACAGCTTCCCCAGCCTGCTTCCCCCATAGCCCTTCCTCTTCCAATGAATGAGAGCACCTTCCCTCGGTCACTTAGGTCTAAACTTTAGATCATCTCTGTTAATCCTTATCTTCATGTCAACTGTACCATGGCCCTGTCACTGGAAATTCCAGAACAATCCTCACTTTTGCTTGGACTGCTACCCTTGCCCCTGAGTTCATGTTGGGGACCAAGACACAGGCGAATTCTGGAGAAACAAATTCATCCAGTGTTCATTCCCTTTGAGCCTCCATTATGAATTCAAGGAGAAGGGAGAAGGCTGGGTTGGTAAGACGGGGATCACTCTGGCAGTTTGGCTTCTGCTGCCTCACCTTTGAGCTCACCGTGGATCCTCTGGCTCTTGGCTCTTTGTCATCACATTTCAGCTACTTTGGCCTGTCACACTCTTCTTACACTCTAGGCACATTATCAGCCTCTGGGATTTTGCCTTTGCTGCTCTTCTCTAGAAACTTTTCCTCACAGGTCATTATTGCTGGATTCTGAGCTTTTATCTGGAGAGGTAGGGATGTCTCTTCTCAAGAGGCTTTAGGGAAGCCTTCCTTTGATTTTTTTATTTATAGTTTCCACCCATATACATATACATACATATACATATACATATACATATACATACATATACATATACATATACATATACATATACATACATATACATATACATATACATATACATATACATATACATATACATACATATACATATACATATACATATACATATACATATACATATACATACATATACATATACATATGTGTGTGTTGTGTGTGTATGCACACATATACTTATGTATATATGTAATAAGTCTTTAGTTCATTATCTATCCACAGGATGTACATTCTGTGAAGTCAGAAATTATTCAAGCGAATTTGACTCTGTGTTGTGCCAAATTTACAGAGAATAGGCACACACATGGAACTAGCAGTGTCATGAACGCAAATCATCCATAACATGTAAATCTAAAGATGTTGTCAAACTTTTGTGTTCCCACTTTCTGTCCCCTATAACTGCCTTCCTGACACTTTTTAGCCTCTCCTGTCACCCCGAGGGGCACCATCCAGTCCAACTTCTCCCTCTCCAACTCACTAGAAAGATTTTTGTTGCCTTGCTTTCTGAGGCATGCTGATCTTGGTCATCAGGCACTCTGTCTTTGGAGAATTATTGTTCTCATTTACATGTTATTTTTTCTGTAATAAAAGCCTATCTGGACATCAACTAGTACATTTATTATCCATGTTTACTCAATATGTACTTGTTGACTGAGTATAGAAAGATATGACTAAAAGGACAAAAATGGAGTGGATGATGCTGTATCTTTTAGTGACTAGGATGTAGTGCAGAATCTGGAAAGAATTTATCCATGGCGTATTAGAAATATCCCCCAAACACATTGATGGATTAGGCTGCTGATACTTTTTAATCATACACATCTTGAGTGCTTTTTCATCTGATTGAACTTCTTTTGGAAGAGATTATCTATTAAAAACTTACATTATCAAAGCTAAGAGGCATATTTCAAAGATGAGACTTCCTCCTTCCTCTGCCCCAAAATGACTCTTTTTTTTCCTCAGTTGGAAGTTAACTTTTCAGTCTTTTATCATTAGCACACTATATATGAAGTTTATAAACAAAGCTAAAACCATTGTTACACGCCCTGGAAAGGAGGAAGGAACAATAACTCAGGTGTTTATTAGGATTTTATTTTTGATGAAATTAAACAACAGAAACTTATATAATTAACATTTAGAGTACTCTACGGGATATAGACTATTAGGCAAAGCTTGTCCTCGAAGGTTACTACTCATGTGCTATCATGGTGTTTTCAAACAGTGCATATGAACATTTGTGTACATTTGTTATGTGTTTTCCACAGACTGTCCCTGTTTATTAACATATAAAATATCTGTTTCAAGTCCATGTCTGTGTAAAATGGTTACTTATTAAAGAAGTATCCTGTTTTGGAAGATGTTCTCATGTAGAAATGGACAGACATAGAATTTGTTTTTGTCTTTTTGAGACAGGGTCTCCCTTTAGTCCCAGCTGTCCTGGAGCTCGCTCTGTAGGCCAGGCTGGCCTTGAACTCACAGAGATCCACCTGCCTCTGCCTCCCCAGTGCTGGGATTAAAGGCATGCGCCACCACGCCCGGCGAGACATGGATTTTTTTTTATTATTTATTTATTTATTTCTTTGGTCTTTTTGAGACAGGGTCTCCCTGTAGCTCTGGCTGTCCTGGAACTCACTCTGTAGACCAGGGTGTCCTTGAACTCTCAGAGATCCGCCTGCCTCTGCCTCCCAAGTGCTAGGATTAAAGGCGTGCGCCACCACGCCCGGCGAGACATGGATTTTTAAATAATGTTTCTGTAACTGCAACCACTTGTGGAATGGAGATTTTGTGTTTAAGTGGTTTGTGTACACATGTGATTTATCCCGCCAGCAGATGTGTAAAATGAGTATGGTTACACCATCCTTCCTAGGAGGAAACCGAGGCACAAGGGAAGAAAGTGTCAGTAACGAAAGTCAGCACGATGTCCACAGTCACCCAGCTGACAGATTCCCTCCTGACCTCAATGCTCTTGTTCCTCCAGAAGTTTCTCCAACATGACCAAGCTGGACCACCAACCAGCTCTCCCATGCTGTGGCTCATCCATCCATTGCCATAGGACTATAACCTCCATGTTTCTGTGTTTGAAAACATCTTTATCTGTAAAATGAGGATGTAATCAATGTTCAGTTAAATCTAGCTTACCTGCTGTATAATTTCACATGAACTGGACAAAGGCACAGTACAAAAAGAAGGAATTTGTTTGTCTTCTTAAAACACCATTCTGGGGTTCCAGGTTGAGCTATTATTCTATGGAATTTATTTTTTCTAGTGTATAGCTATACATAATAGTATCTATTATGTATAGCATAATAGATACTATTATGCTCATCCAAGACAAGGTTTTGTTGATTACTAATCACTTTCTTTTCCTTCTATTACCAATAAATGTTAATTTTTACCATAGCAAAAAGTGTGTTCTAGAGGAGGGCCCTCATCTTCTTTCACCATCCCAAATGGATATTTAAAAACTAAAGTACATCTGTGTCATTTATTTTAACCAAGAGCCAATTGATGTCAAACTTTTCCTCGATTTTTTTCAATTACTTAATTCCTTTATTTACCAACCCAAATGACCATGAAACATTTTCTTTCCATTCAGTACCCCTGTTACTTTAAATATTTTAATTTTTTTGTTGAATACAACCAGAATAATGAAAGAATCTTTTTTATATGATATTACTATTCCCACTTTTAGATAGAAACATTTGAAGTAAGGGATTTAATTACTGCATTGCAACTGGCTATAATTATGGATAAGAATTTACTTGATGAATCAATATTTTTAATAAACTTTAAACATATTCACAAGTATGGATTAAAAAAAACTTTGAGGTGTATCTGATTCCCTCTTGCTTTGAAGAATTCTTGTTGAAAAATGGGCACTTCACATCAACACTAAGAGTACTTGTTATGTGACCACCTGCTGTAGAGGGAAGAGCTCAACTTCTGAACTTCGTTGCTGGCCTTCCTGTTACCTCACACACTAGGGAGGGCAGGAGGGTTCACATAGCACACTACGCTCAGCCTGGTTGTGTTGGGGGGCAGGTGCTTTCCCACCTGTGTTGCAGCTGGTATATGCTCTTCCTCACATAAAAAGGGACTTGTCAGCCATCTTGAAAGAATCACAATTTTATCTTGGTGGAATCTTCCTCGCCAAGATCTGCACTTGACCATGCACCAGGTCCACTGTGTTGGTGTTGTGTGTGGGCAGTGTTGGGCATGCCAAACTGATGAGCTGGATTCTAAATCTCTACTTTATACATCCTGGGAATAGCGTTACCTTCCTTGACAAGGCTACTAGGAACCATATTTAGCTCAGCATTGGCAAGTGGCTTTCGAATCATTCAATTCATTGATTGATAATGATGTATAACCATTTGCTGGTTTTATTCTATCTGCATTAGCTATAGAGTACAATCCAATACCTTCTACTACACACATGCCCAGCATGAAAATAGCAACTTCAGGTTTTGTTGGGAGGAGAAGTGAGCTGACACCTGTTTTCTCCATCCCAGACACCGAGGTCTCTGTTAGTTTAATTGAGTTAATAAATGACCAGAAAGAATTTACCCATTTATAGTTTTAATGCTCTTTTATCATAGCCTCATAACTGCAAAGCAATAAAAGACAATAAAGTCATTGTTATCTTTGTTCAAATAATCTTAGAATCAATAAACTTCACTAGCCAACCATGTCTGAAGACTTCTGGAAGCGAAGCGTGATGTCCTTGTCCTCACTTCTTTCATTTTCTGGAAACTGGTGGCCTTTATGAATGTATTATGGAAATGCAAGTTGCTGAGAGAATTCTACTGTAGTTGGAGTACCAACTTCAGCAAATGTCTGTGCATGTATGCTGCAGTGGAGACGTGCCTTGCATTCTAAATTGTGAAGCATTGTGGGGAGAAATAACTATTGGAACATAAATTTTTGTACTCAATATAAATCCATATCCTTTCCACAAAGACCAAAAAATAGGTATTAACAGCTCAAAACAAATATAGTTAGATTTTTCAAGGGTGCAAATTAAAGTATGTGCTTATGCATTTATTTTGGTAAAATGTGCATTTGTCATAGGAAGCTTGGGAAACTGATTTTTCAACATGCATTATGTTCCTAAGTAGAATTCCTTAATTAGCCACTGATAAAATCAGATAGAGTGCTAAATGAGGCATAATAATTTAAAAGAAATATTTTTGTTATGGATTTGAAAACAAATACTCTTGAAATTATCCAAGTGGATTGCACACATGCAAAATGCACATTTATGTACACTCAGAGTCTGTATAAACACATATACGGAAAGCCAAAAATGCCCATCATACAAAGTACATACTACATATTCAATCCAATAGTATTAAGCTTTGAGCAATAATAAATTGCCAATTATTTTCTTTTTTCTCTAAATTACCCATATTTTTGTTAGTCTTATTCTCAGCTTATATTGAGGAACAGTCAACGAATATTTATCTTTAACTTAGTTGAACTGAATGAGTGATTTGTGCAAAGCCACTTGGCTTGGTGGGCTGGACAAAGTAAAAGTGTTTGAATGTCAAGTTGTATTATGCTTCTAAAATGTGTTCAACTGTTAGATAGACTCAAAGACACTAGAAAAAATAGCTCAAAATTTTGAAAATGTGCAATTGCTCTTTACTAAAAAAAAAAAAAACCAGAAATGGGGTTGGAGACATTGCTCAGTGGTCCTTCGAGAGGACCTGAGTTTTATCCCAGCACCCACATGACAGCTCACACCAACCATAACTCTAGTTTCAGGGGATCTAATACCCTCTTCTAGCCTCCTTGGCTGCCAGGCTGTGCTGGATAGCTTTAGTGTCAACTTGACACACCTGGGTTGAGGAGCCTCAGTTGGGTAATGGCCTACATGGGACTGGCCTCTAGCCATGTATGTGAGGCATCCTCTTGATTGTTGAGTGATGTGGGAGGGCCCAGCCCACTGTGAGCAGTACCACCTCTGGGTCGTTCTGTATTGTATAAGAACACAGGCTGAGCATGGGGCAGGGGAGCAAGCCAATAAGCAGTGTTCCTCCGTGGGCTATGCTTCAGCTCCTGCCTCCACATTCCTGTCCTGAGTTTCTACCTTGGGTACTCTCAGGGATGAACTGTGACCTGGAAGATGTGAGTCAAATAAATCCTTTCCTCCCCCGATTGATATTGGCCAAAGTGTTTTGTCATAGCAATTGAAAGCAAACGAGAACACAGGCACACATGTGATGCACTCTCATAGTATAACTGAACACTCATATACATAAAATAAAAACAAATCTTTTTTTAAAAGCAGAGGCGTGGGACTTTTTTAATATAAGAATCTATATTTTCAGCCTCTCTGACACCATCAATGTTTCTAACAAGGCTCTCATTTAGAACAAAAACAGTGCTTTTTTGAGGGTGTGAGGAACTGTTCAGGTTTTTGACAAGGAAAGGAGAGTGCGATATTTTACCAAAGCTGGGGTGAAGTTAACACGAAAAGGGAAAAATTATAGCAAATTTTAGCATTATTGTTGTGAGTAGATTGCCAAGTCTGGAGGCTGGAGAGATGGCATAGTGGTTAAGAGCACCGACCGTTCTTACAGAGGACCTGGGTTCGATCCCCAGCACCCACATGGCGGCCAATAACCATCTGAAACTCCAATTCCAGGAGAACCTGACACCCTCTTCTGACTTCTGCAGCATTGCATGACACGGGTGCACAAACCTGCATGCAGACAGTACATTCATACACATACAGAAATAAATAAAATTAATAAAAAAAAATTAAAAAAATTCCAAATCTGACCTAAGAACTTTTCTGGAAATTGTATTTATCTCTCAGTATTAATTTTTTATTTTTCTTCATAAACAGACTTACAGGAAGCTGTTGCTTTGCTTGCTGGGGTATGTTGTCAAAGGTGATGATGCTGGGCCTACTGGTTCACATGGTGGCAGATGCAGAAGCTTCATAGGTCTCTTGAGCAAGACTTCTGAGGCCCCAATCTAAAGTAAACAGTGTCTCCATATTCCCTGGGAGATCTTGCATACCTAACAGCTTTCTTCGGCAAGGAAAAAGGTCAGCAAAATTCGTCGAAATCAAAGACAAAGTGGATAAGACTATCTCACAACCACACAACCGAGATCTGAGCTGCCGGGGGTGGGGTGGGAGAATATAAAGACAATGTTGGGTCAACTCTCTAGCCTTGAAAAGAACCAGGAGACACAGAGGTTTACTGGTCTATAGAAACAAAGTATCTATCAAGCAGGCAATTCCGCTTGATAATCTTCAAACACTGGCTAAATAATTGGCGACTGATTTGAAAGATACAATAGGTAAGTTTTTGATAATTGCTTTGATGGGGAATAAAAGGACAGATGGACATAGGACATCCCTAAGAATGGGCTATTCAAAGAGGGAGGTCTTCCTGTGCATCTAGAAATTGTAAGTCAGCAGGAAGAGAAGGGCAAATGAGAAGCTAGTTACAGATAGAGATTCCCCCCTCCATGATGTGAGGGGAGAGAGAGAGAGAGAGAGAGAGAGAGAGAGAGAGAGAGAGACTCTCCCCTAAATCTCCCATTCACTACAAAATGAGCTGAACTGCAGAACAGGTTTCATTCTTCTGGGAGCCAAGCTGTGAATCCTCCTCTATTCTGGCAGGCACAACGTTTTCTGTAAAGAGAATGTAGAGGAAAGTACAGTAGCGAAGGTACAGCAACCTGAAGTACAGAATAAAAGCTAAGGAGGAGCTGGAGACTGCCCTTGGAGTGACCAGGCAGCATGGACAAAGGGCAAAGCGTGTTCATGAAAGCTGGGACCATTCCCACTCTATGTTGATTTGGGGGTTGATGAAAATGCCAGTGCCGTTTTCCGTCCGCGGCCTTCCCGCCATTAGATTATCTGACCGAGAGCCTTGTCAGTATCTTCCAGGCAGCAAAATACGCTAAGAATGTCTCAAGCACTTTGGGTGTCTCTGACCTACTTACGATTTATTTTGTGTTCCGAATTTGTGTGAACTCGCCAATTTGATGATAAAAAAAATGAAAAGAGTTTGTTTTTGTTCCTTTGTTTTAAATTAACATCTGCCATCTTCCTGACCCGAATTCTGACAACACAATTGCTATGAAATATTGGTTTGAACTCAAAACCAGAATTCCTGAGCGTAGCTCTCTGCCAAATAGGTGCTAGTTAGAACCAGCTGCCCACAGCGGAACTGCTGAATGCTTCAAGGCTGTCTGTGATCTGAGCAGGCCCTGGGCTCAGCCTTTTCAAAGGTGGAAACTGTCACTTTGCATATTTCTCCAGGATAGAAGAAGAGTCATCTGTGATAAATCAACGTGTTATTCTTCTTGTTGAATTTATCATTGTGGATCTCCTAGATCTAAGTAGAAATAGTAAAAGTTTATGTGGTACTGGGAAATTGGATGTACAAATGTATCTATGTGTATGTGCATGCATGCATGTGTTCCTCTGTGTGTGTGTGTGTGTGTGTGTGTGTGTGTGTGTTCTGGCTTGTGTATATGATCGCATATATAAGTGTTTCTATTTATGGCTGTGTGCATGCATTGTACCTGTGTACATATACATACGTTTGTATGGATGCCTTGGATATGAAAGGAAAGAGGTAGAATCGCTGATAAATTTGTAAATGATAGTCACAGAGACAATTTAGCTAAGGGACCTTGACTGTGGCAGTCTAGCCAAAACACAGATCCTGGAGTCTGCACTCTCATCCATATGTTCTTTTCTGAGCAACAGGTAGCCGACCCTGTTCTCTTCCCATTGCCTGAGTTTTACTAATACAAAAAAATTCTCCATGGAGCAGTACTGGCAGTGGTCATATCATTAAGCACACAGCTCTGTTTTCAACATAATTAGTCATCTAATTACTCACCCAAAATTAGTTAGTGCATTCATATGCCTAATTAATTAAAATTTCATTCAAAGTACCCTGTTGATGATGCTTTTGTTCTCTGTTCTGACAAATCAAATTACTGAGGGACAGATTTGATTTGGAAATTGGTTTGGATTGAGTCTTATCATATGCATATTAAAGTATTAATGAATAAAAACAGTGAGAATATTAATTTCCATAATTAAAATCTCCCCCCCATTAACAATTTCCAAGGAACGTTAGTTTCAAACATGGGTATCATGAATCTCTAGTGTTTTAGATTGAGTGTTGAAGTTGAGTAACAAGATCTAAGTCCATCACCTGCCGCCCTTCCTAGAAATGAAGCCCTGGCCTTGAGGAATGGAAAGCATGCAGTGTAGCAGACCGAAGGCGTGTGGTCAGAGCAGATGATTCATTACCATCTGTCTATTGTCCATGGTTAGCAGAGAGGGTTGTCCTGAAAGATAGCCAGCATATAATGGTCAATTTACAACTTGAGCACTTTCTAGAGAAAAAACAGTAAACAGTGAGATCTGTGGGCCTGACAACACCATCTGTGGGTCTGACTTTGCCCCTTTGCTAGTCTCCATCACTTTCCTAGTAACATTTTCCCACCCTAAACACCTTTTAAGATAAGTGCTGTTGCCCACTCTTTTACAGAAGAGGAAACTGAGGCACGGAGAGGTTTGATAACCTGCCTGAAGTCGGGAGAAGGAAACAACAAAGAACTGTTTGCTGCGAAAATCACCATTAATGATGCAATGCATCTCCCGCTCTGTTGTGGAAGTGTCAGGGAGATAAAATGCCACTGCATGAAAGACTGATTGGGGACAAGATTAAGGAGGAATTTTTTCTTTGGCAGGGAGAGCCACAAACCTGATTTCCATCCACATCTAAAGAGAACAAGGACAGAGGGAGGAAACAGGTACCTCTGCCTGCAAATGGTTGGACAGTGCTAGAGAGCGGAATCTGACCTTTTACAAAAGCATAAAGGACAATTTTTAAGACACTCTCCATTGAAATAAATATCAATTTTAATAGGAGTTGAGACGATCAAATGAAGAGGGGAAGAGGGCAATATTGCACAGGCCATGAGAAATACAGACCAGACAGCGGAGAGGGACTCTGCCTGCAGATTTCTTATCAAGGTCTCTGAACAATCGCTGACCTTACAATCTTCACAGCATCCCTGAAACACTGGGAAAACCTCACGTGGCCCAGGACTGGTCTTGAGTCACCACCTCTACCTACCTTCCATAATTGTATGTGTCTGGCTTTAGTTTACTATCACCCCCAATTAGCTATATAAGTCACCTCTATCCTGTGACCAAGTTGAATAAGTGGGGATGTGCTCAAGGCAAAAATTCCATGAGGGTTGGCATCCTGGATTCACACCTGGGGCAGGTTTCTGCTTTCAAATTTTTCCCGTAGTTAAGTATGTATGTTACGTAGGGGCTTAATTTCTCTGTACCTCCCCTTTTGCAAAATAAAGGTATGTATCTTTTTAGACCTAAAAACGAACTTTGTAAGGACTACTAAGCTTCATTTTCCTTACACAGGACAGAAATGAAAACAGAAGCAATAATAAGTTCACCTCATACCAGAGGTAGTTGAGTGGAAATAAATTGCATTCTCTCTTTTGGTAATATAAATTGATTATAACGGGGCTGGAGAGATGGCCTAGCGGTTAAGAGCACCGACTGCTCTTGCAGAGGACCTGGGCTCGATCCCCAGCACCCACGTGGTGGCTGAGAGCCATCTTTAACTCCAGTTCCAGGGGAATCCGACGCCCTCTTCTGACCTCCGAGGCATTGCACGGGTGCACAGATCTGCATGCAGACAGTACAGTCATAGGCATAAAGAATAAATAAAATTAAAAAAATTGATTGTAAACTATCACACAGGTCCTAGAAGATTACAATATCTATGTCTTTCCTCCTCTTCCTCCCAAGTCAGAGCTCAGTTCATTTCTAGGACAGTTTACTACAGAGAAGGAAGGCGTTTGCATAAACTTGGGCCATCTCTTTCCCAGCTCTACTGTATGCTATGTTTAAACTCAAGTTTTGGGGAAACTGGGCCACTGACTCATCTCTGTGTTAGAGCTATAAGAGGAAAAATTTAAACTCCTCAAGGGAAGGAGACAAAACAGGAGAGCCCAATTACCCAGCGGCAACTGCACAGACAGCAGCTGCACACCTAGCCTGGGAGCAATCGGGGGAGATAATGAATTCCCTGCCTTCCCAGAGGCCGGTGTCTCTCTCCCTGGTCTGCTATTATCTCCTCTGGTTGCTTTTGCAGTGGCGCTATAGAGACGTGATGCATTGGTCTCTTTCTTTCAGCTCCACCTCCCGAACTCAGCACAAAAATCAAACCCTTCATTTTCATGTTTTTCAAGTTTTCTTGCCCTAATGAGTGTTTAGGAAAGAAAAGAGTGAAGATGAAATTTAAGTATAAGCCGGGGAAATTCTTCAAAGGGCAAGCCCATGGAAGCGGCAAGGAGAGGAGAGGCGATTGGGAAGAGGTAGACTAATGGAGAAGGAGGGGGGCTGGAGGCAGGCTGCAGACTCATCTTTCTTCATTTGGTACTTTTCCACATCCCTCTGCGGTATCCCTTTCCTCTCCCTCCCCTTCTGTTTCTGATTGTGCCCTTCAGAACTCCACGGAATGAGCAAGAAAGTCTCCTCATCTTTTCTTCACATATACATGGACCGAGGAAATAACAGAATGCCTGTGCCTAATTGCTCTGTGCTGTTCAAAACACATTTTCTTGCAGGGTCTGTACAAATTCTATTGCAGCTGTTGCTGTGTACATAATATGCCTCAGTTCTGAACCATTTCCTCACCATTTTGTAAATGTCCAGGGCTCTGCAACTGAAGGAGGATGACTTAATTATAAAATTAATACAGTGTCACTATTGATATACTCAATTTATCACTGCACTTCCTACTTTTTATCTTAATTATCACATTCCTCCTAAGGGTACAAAAAAGTACATAACACTTTTGTCTCAAATTCAGGAATACTTTCCACAGATGTCTACAAATTAACGATTGCTGAGGCCTACCAATGCATAAGGCCCTTTCTTCTGTCTTAATTTTTATTCCACCAATGACAGTTTTCATTTGTTTTAGAGTTGTTTTTGGGGGTTGGCAGCTTGAAATAGAGTCTCCTTTTAGCTGCTGCTGTCCTGGAGCACACTATGTAGACCAGGCTGGCCTTGAAATCACAGAGATCTTCCTCCATAGTGCTGGGATTAAAGACATGTGCCACCATGCCCTGCTGTTTTAAATATTTTTGTTTAGTATACAACATGTGTGTATTAGTAGAAGGTGATGCAATGTAATATATATCTTGTATCATTTTCCTTTCATTTTCTTTGTTATTTTAAATTTTGTTTTATATATAGAAGTAGATTCCCTTGTTGCATTTTTATGTACATCATCACACTTTATTCTTATCCACTACCCCCATTGTCTACCCCATCTTTCTCTGCTCTCTTTGCTCTTTGTTGGTCCCCTCTTTCTCCCAAATTGCTCCCTCTCCTCGGTTTCATGGCATATGTATTTAATGTTTATTAGGAAGTTAGGAGTTTCAGTTCAGTCATTAAATGTCAAAGTCGCATAATATTTTTATGGCAAATTATTTGAATTCAGTAGTCTAATGTACAAAAAGAAAGTCCTCTGTGTTATTGTAAGGTGCCATCAAATCTTCTTGCTGATAGTTAGGCATGGTGCTATGTGCCTTTAGTCCCAGCCCTCTGGAGGCAGAGGCAGGCAGATCTCTGTGAGATGGAGGCCAGCTTAATCCAAATAATGACTTTCAGACAGGCTGGGACTAGGGAGACTACAACAAACAAACAAACAAACCCCAAAAGTTTCTTGATGACATTAAACAATGAAAAGAGAATACATAGGGAGTTATTTATTTTAAGTTGGCAAGCAGAAATGATAGACAAGAAGGGACTGTGGCTGGAGAAAAATGACAGCAATTACACTGGCCAGAGCAGTTTCCCAAGTTCTCTACTGAGGGCACTCATGACAAAGTGCTTTGCAAGTTTGTCATGTGTTGGGGAGGTCTCACATACATTCCCAATTTGCCTCCAATGAAATTAGTGCTGTGGAGCAGAGTGAGACACAGAGTAACCAGAACAGCCCTGAAATGCTGAGATTCACTGGAAGATGCCAACTGGCTGAGTTCAGTGATCTGCATCTCCATCTTGATAAACACCACTTTCAAAGCAGCTTTATTATGGTGTAACACAAAAGTCATTCTTTAAGGGTATCATTGAATGAACCTTGGTAAATTTACAGAGTTGTGCAAACATTACAGCAATTAAGATTTAAAATATTTCATAACTAAAGATATATTCATTCCAAAGCTGCAATTTCCATCCTCAAGTCCAAGGTCCCAATGACTTGTTTCTTTGAATTTGTTGTTATAGATATTTATGCAAGTGGAGTTATAAAAGGTATAGTCCTTGTTATCTGGCTGTCTTTACTTAGCATGGTTTCCTTGAGACTTAGTGTATTATAGAAAGAATATTTTTAGGAGCTTCAGTTTTATCATTGAACATGTACTTGGTTTCAAATTGTATCTCATGAGTTTTGCTAAATTACCTACATGGCAAGGTCAATGCCCTTAATCATAAAAAGGATCAATAACAAATCTTAAGGCTAGAAGATTATTTGTTTTGAGACAGGGTTTCCTTGTAACCCACCTGGCCTGGATCTCACTATGTAGACCAGCTGACCATGAACTCACAGAGTTCCTCCTGCCTCTGCTTTTCTGGAACTAAAGCTGTGCACCACCACACTCAGCTGAGGAGATTTTTTAAAAAAATATTTTATTTATTATTTTTACTTTATGTGTATGAGTTTATTGCCTGTATTTATGTATGTAAGATCACCCATGTCATGCAATGGCCATGGATGTCAGAAGAGGGTGTTAAATTCCCTGGAATTAGAGTTATGGATGGTTGTTAGCTTCCATGTGGGTACTGGGAATTGAACCTGGACCCTCTGTAAGAGCAGCTAGTACTCTTAACCACGGAGCCATCTTTCCAGCTTCAAGAAGATGATTTTCTTTAATGATCACAAGATGATCAAGAAGTTGTTGAATAGTATAAAAAAAGTAAACTAGAAGAATTTTTATATGTTCATATAAAAATTAGAAAGAGGGCTGGGTGTAGTGGTACACGCCTTTAATCCTGGCACCAAGGATTCAGATGTAGGAAGATCTCTGTGAGATGGAGGCCAGCCTGGGAGACCTTATCTCAAGTGGGAGAGAGAGAGAGAGAGAGAGAGAGAGAGAGAGAGAGAGAGAGAAGAAATAGAGGAGGAAAGAAATGGCAGCATAGACTATTCATTGAAGGAAGTTGTTCTGAATTCAGACAATGACTGATAATTGGCTCTAATAATTACATGTCTTAATGTGGAAAAAAAGAAATAGGTGTTATCCTTATTTGGAGTGTGAAGAATAGTGTGTCAGATAAGAATCATTAACAGCAAGCACATGTTGCAATAACATACACTTTATATTCGACATGTTGGTATATTGGTAGAGAAATGTATAAAGTATTTGTATTTAGATGGGCGTGGTGCACGCACCTTTAATCCTAGCACTGGGGAGGCAGAGGCAGGTGGATCTTTGTGAGTTCAAGGCCAGACTGGGCTACAGAGTGAGTTCCAGGCCAGCTGGGGTTACAGGGAGACCCTGTCTTGAAAAGACCCCCCCCAAAAAAAAACCAGTATTTGTATCTTGAAATATCTACAGAAGTCACAAATTCCTCTATAAGATTCTGAGTCTCAGTATATGGGTGGAAGGTATGTATTCATATTTTAGAGTAATATGAAATTAAAGGAGGAAAATGTGAATTCTTGAACATAAAAAAAGACTGAGAGAAAGATGCATGACATTTATGGCAGAGTGCATGATCTGGGGTGGGGTGGGGGGAAGGGAAAGAGGAATATGTCTAAATTGAAAAGTTTATGTCATAATTGAAAAATTATGTCTGAAATACACAAAACATCAATAAAAGTATTATATTAAAAAAAAGATCCTGACTCTCACTGAGAATGTCATTAAAATCAAGTATGAAATCATCATAAGTCCTATGAGGGAAAATGTAGGACGCTTCTCTTGCTACCAGAAGGTACAGTGCGGTCCTCCTAAGGGAAGGGGAGCACATTGGCCTCCTGCAGTCACTGTGGGAACTGACCCCTTGGCACAGAGGTCAGTTGGTTACTTTCTTATTTTATTTTATTTTATTTTATTTTATTTTATTTTATTTTATTTTATTTTATTTTATTATTTGTTACTATCATAACCCAACCTGAGAGGTACTTCCAACCCAGGTACTTAGCCTGGGAAGTGGAACTCTTCCCGTCTAGTTGTGCTTTTCCACCTGCCCAAAGACTGCTGGTCTCTGGATAGGAATTTCAGGCTGATGGCTGATGACCTATCTTCAGCCTACACCCACTCCACATTTCACTCCACAGGTTGGTGACCTGCTTGGTCTCCATCCCACCCCATGCTAGCTTACCAGGTTGTTGATCTGATAGATCCCTGTCCAACTAGCCGCCAACACTTGAAATCCAGCCCTGCTTCAGCCTGTATATGCACAAAATAAACAGACTTGGGAATTCTGTGTAATGATGGTGATGGAGAATTCGATTTATTGCCTGCTTCAAGTCACTTTTATAAGCAAAATGACGTCATCTCCCTGAGTCAATCACAGACCCCCCGCCCCCCCCCCAGTCTCACGTCACTGTATCCTCCTGCTCCAGCTAGCATCATGTGCCTGGGCCATGTTGCTCCCTCTTGGGGTGGGGTCAGAAGAATCTCAGGACTTCGTTGCGCCCTGAGGGATGATAGCTGAGAACTAGCCCCTAATTCAAACTGGATCATCCCACAGGAAAACATCTTGAAATATGTGTGGTAGGAAATTTTCAGTTAGGTTAGTGATATTTACTTTTGGAACAAAATTGCCAATAATATTTTCATTTTAAAATTTATTTACTGATTTTGTTTGTCTATGCACATGTGTGGCATGTATTTGTATGTGTACATATATGTGTGTATATGTATGCATGTGTGTGTGTGTGCTGTGCTGTGTCTGTGTATGTGTGTGGGGGGGATATACCACAGCACACATGGAGATTGGAGAATGGCCTACAGAAATCAGTTGTCTTCTTCCTTCTCCCCTGTGGGTGCTAAGGACCTACCTCCAGTTGTTAGGCTCAGCAGCAATTGCGTTCACCTGCTGTGCCATTCTGCCAACTACCCAGTAATATTTTCAAAGTCTTATTTTATTGCTATTAATCTGAAATTGGCTCTTTATTATACATCATGGTTTTATTTAACAAAGTCTTCATTTATGGGGGGAATAGACATCCCCCAGATCAAGCATGCTCTAGTACTGTCACAGACTCAGGATTGCCTTCTGGGATCAATCCTGCTATGAATTCTATAAAAATACACCTATAGGCTAGGGGTGAATATACAAAGCATCTCCTGTCACGTGACTTGGGGAAACAGCATCTGCTGCAGTCATGGTGAGCCCCTGAGGTTAAAGGGAAATGTGAATCTTATATGCTTTATTATTTTTAAAACTAGACTCTATTTTTAAAGCAATTTTAGAATTATAGGAAATGTAAAAATAAATGCATTACAGTGTTCCCATGACCTCCTCACAAAGTTTCTTCTGTTTCACAGTTAAGTTATTATAATTAATGAACCAACTGACACATTATTATTAATTAAAGTCTGTAGCTTATTCATCTTACCTTAGATTTTAGCTGTTTTTCATTTTCTTCTCTAGGATCCTGTTGGGAATTCAGGATGAAACTGGATTGTCATGCCCTGAGGTCCCCTTATCTGTGTCATAGTCTTAAACTTTGCTGTTGGTGTCCTTAGGGGTTTTGAGGAAGACCAGGCACAACTTTTGAGATATCTCTTTCTGCTTGGTCTTTTTCATGAGGACACTGGGGTGATGTATGTTGGTGAGGAGGATCACAGAGGTAACATGTCATCTTTATCATGTGGTTTCAGAGATATGCTGCCAATGTGAATCATCACTGTTGATGTTGACTTCCACCGTCACCTGGCTTTGGTGGTGTTTTCACTGTAAAGTCACTCTTTTTCTTTTTTTACCCCTACCTATCTTAGGAAGTCTCTATTCTCAGCTCACAATAGGAGTTGTTTCCCACTTCCTTAAAGAGGGAGTAGGTACATAAATTATTTGGAATTCTTCTGTGTGAGAGATTTGTCTCTTATATAATTCTGTTGATATGAGCTTTAGGCATGCTTGAATGCTGTCATATACTTTGAGTTACTCTTCTTTATCATTTTATGTTGTTGCTCAGAGTGTTCTAGCTTGGGCCTTCCAAAGCAGCTTTATTTGAGGCCCTTGTCTCTTTGACATGTGCAATGAATGTGGCATTCATTTGTTGTTGCTGGTTAGCACTTCCTTGTTTTTGTCCTGCAGCAGATGTGAAGTTCCCATTGGTATATTTCCTCTTCCTGTCAACCTCTCCCAGTCTTGGATCAAACCAATAACCCCTGGTTCCTCTCCTTAGAGAATCATATTGGAAGCTCTGAGTGTTAATCTTGATTTTCTGCTTCTAGAACATCTTTATTTTTAGGTAATCTCAGAAGGAAAGAAATGTGTGTTTGATGATATTTTGAGATAATGAGAATGTTTTTCATAGGGACTGAGGTAGCTTATAATCCCCCAAATTCTTATATTTTTTACATTAAATTGTTTTTGTTATATTTAATTTAATTTATTTTATGTGTATGAGTGTATCTCCACTGTGCACCCATATTGTGCAGTGCCCACAGATCCCTGAAGAGAGCATTGGCTCTCCTGGAACTGGCTTGTACAGATGACTGTTAGCTGCCATGTGTGTGCAGGGAATTGAACCCAGGTCCTTTGCAAGAGCAGCCAGTGCTCTTAACTTCTGAGCCCTCAGTCCAGATCCTAATTTTATTTTTGTAATCTAAAAGCATTTAAACATGACAGACTAAAATGTTTCAAATGTAGTTTTATTTAAGATTTTCACTTTATAATTGTTTTCATCAGATTTTTCAGAGTGCTTCTAGAGGAATGAATTAAATTTAGATGCCATTAAGGTATATTAAGTTCATTTTGAGTTGTTATAAAAATTTATTACATTATACATAAACTATATTTATACTGTTACTTTCTATTGTGTACTAGATAGTGTTGAAGATGTTTTCCTAGAATTTCAGTGTTGGGCAATTTTGCTTTTGTGTGAATATTTTAGGGAATATAATGCACACAGTCTAAGATCCCTTCAACATGTCCTTATGGGAGGAAGCGTTAAATCCTAAACACCATCACAAAGAAGCCAGTGTCACCTCATGAAACCACTGTTAGAAATGTAATTTGTCGGGGCTGGAGGGATGGCCTAGCGGTTAAGAGCGCCGACCACTCTTATAGAGGACCCGGGTTCGATCCCCAGCACCCACATGGCGGCTGAGAACCGTCTGAAGCTCCAATTCCAGGAGAACTCCAGTTCCAGGGGAATCCGAGACCCTCTTCTGAACTCTGCGGCTTTGCACGACACGGGTGCACAGACTTGCATGCAGACAGTACATTCGTACACATACAGAAATAAATAAAATTAATAAAAAAAATTTAAAAAAAAGAAGTGATTTAAAAAAAAAAAAAGAAATGTAATTTGTCCTTGACCGATAGATAGCACATGACTATAAATATTAAACCTTGACCATCATTTGATTTCTTATCAGTGTGTTTTGTTTATTGCTTGTTTTCTAAAGAAAAAATATTTAATAACTTCTAATCAAGAAATTTTGATTTTCAGCCTAGGCATTGAGGCACGCAACTTAAATCCCAACACTCAGGAGGCAGAGGTAGATGGGTCTCTGTGAGATAGAGGCCAGGCTGCTCTACCTAGGAATTTCCAAGACAGTTGGGTTTAGAGGGAGATCCTGTCTTATAAAACAAAACAAAACAAAACAGAAGCAGAAATTTTCTGTATACAGCTGCAATCGGCTAGAGGCGTCATAAGCTAACAATTGTTAATTGGAGTGGAAGTTTTGTACTGATTCTGAAAAAAAAAGTCTTTAAAAAGACAAAAGATTATGTTACTTAATTTTTTTTTCTGTTTTTGGTTTTTGAGACAGGCTCTTCCTATAACCCTTAAGTTGGTATTTTAATATAAAACTGGCAATCTCCAAAGCCTTGCTTACCACAGGTCTTATGGGGGATGGAGGGCAGACAGCCAGGGTCTTCCTGAGACAACTTGCCTTTTTCCACACTAGTTCTGTCTGATGATTTTGATGTTGGTTTTACCCTAATTATGTATACATCAAATAGTTATTATCATTTTACATTTGATCAAGTATTAAAGCTTATTTGGCTACAACTATGGATTTTGGATGTGTATTCCACAAAACCCCAAACCGTCTTCTTACTTTGGTAAAAACTTGTTTCATCAATACTCTGTGCTTGACAAAATTTATCCTGGGTCATATCAATAGAAATAAGCACACTAAACAACACTTATTAGCTCATCGTCAATGATGCACTTTTAATTTGGTTTTACAGCAGAATTGACAATCATATTTCCCCTTTGACCAAGTAAATTTCTTTGATTCCATGTGAGGGTGAAAGAGCAGAATCATTACTGTCATTAGAGTTCTTCTCGTTTGAAGCATCTGAAGGTGATGACTTCACTCATTCTATCATCAGTATAAGAGAAACCATTGCTTCTCTTATTTTTGATGCATAAAAAAAAACCTGTGATAAATATACAAGTGAGGTTTGTTTACATAGAAGCTGTTGATTTGAATGAAACATTTCACTGGGTGATATGTTATTAGACTTTTGCTGAAGCCATTAAATAATATTTGTCTCAAAAATAATAAGTTGTTGATCAGGGAGTGGTCCCATGGACCCTCAAATAATATCGGTGGCTATTGGTGTTGCTCTTGGCTGTCCTCCAGAACTTGATTGCTAGACCCAATTGCTGACGACACTACACAGATGAACAAGAACAAACATGGAGAAATCAAGCCAGTACAGGTGGCAAAGTTTCATCCCTATTGACTAACTTTCATTGTGCCTGACGGGGCTATTCATGCTACCTGAAGAGAAAAGTAATTATCAACCTTACTAGCTATGAACCCTGTGAGCTAAAATAACAGCTGTCCTGAAAGATTTCCACATTGGTGCAATAGTAATAAGAATGCTATAGGAGTAACAAACTATTTTCTGATTGGATTTAAGGCCTGATTCACAAGATTGAGCCCATATCTGGCACTATTTGTTATTTGCTGGAACAAGAACTGATAGCTAGACCTTTCATAGGCTGTAGGGAAAATCTAATATTATTATTCTACTAACTGGACATAGTATTAAACTGATTCTTAATGACTTGTTGCACCCATACTTTAGTGCGTCACTCAACTCTCACTAGAGAAGCTTCTTCCTATAGCAGGTGGTGATTAACACAGAGACCCACAACTGATCAATGTGTAGAGGATAAGAGAGTGTAGACTACTCAGACATAAATAGGGTGCCTTTATTACAACTTGTCCTGGCAAAGTACAAGGATAATTGTGGAAGAGAGGGTAGAAAGATCCAAGGTGGTGGAAACATATAAGGAAAGTATGTCCTAAAGACACAGCCTGACACTTGCACATATGAACCCACTGTGCTTGTTACAGCATGCTTGAGACCTGCACAAGCCCAAGTCAGACAGAATCCCAGCATGCTGAGGGGAGGGGATAAAGAAGCCCCAGTCCTTGCTGAGAGACTATTGGCATTGATGGCTGCTCAGAGAGACTCGATTTCTTCTAAGGGTATGATGCCTGGTAGGTTAACCAGGCTCCAGAGAGGGACCCACATTCAAGAGCATTTGAGGAACACAGATTAGACTCAGTAGGCCTTAAGAAAAAGAATAGCGGCATGAAGTGAGGGGGTATGGAAGTGAGGTTAGGCCTAAGGGGACATGGGAGAGATTTAAATATGATCAAAATATGTTGTAGGAAATTATCAAAGAATCAAAAAAAGGAGGCCAAAGGGCATGAGCAGAGATGAAGGATAATGTGTCTGTAAAGCACTTTGATCTTGTAATATTTTTTTTTTTAAATAAGGTTCTTTACTGGATGTCAACTGTGAATGTGAATTGGGAACACTGTAAGAATTTCGGGGTGTTTTGATCTGAAAGGGTGTGAGGCTTGCCCTCCCCCTCCTCTTTTTTCTCTCTTAGGTTGGAAATAGAAATCATGAACCTCACAGAAGAATGAGGGACATCTGGCAGAGACAGCTCAGCACATAAGAGCACTTCCCATGCAAGCACGAGAATCTGAGCCTCAGTTACCAGCACCTATATATAAAGTTGGGCATGTATGCCTGTGCCTGTAACCCTGCCATTGGGAGTTGATAGACAGATTCTGACTGGCCAACAGCCTAGATAAAATGGTGAGCTTCTTGTTCAGTGAGAGACCATCTCAAGGAAAGAAGATGACAATGATAGAGGAAGATCCCCAGTGTCCTACTCTGGCCTCCATATGTGAATTCAGGGGATGTACACCCCCCCAAAGCACCCCCAAAACACATTAAAATGTCCCACATGCATAAAATAACTAATCAAATAATAAATCATTTTTTCATAGGAAATACGTCAGGAACTGGATCATAAAGGGGTTGAGGTTGAGAGGCCCCAAACACCTGGCCACTTGATAAAGTGCTTATTTCAGAGCAGCTGTGGGGAAGGATTGTGTCTGTTCCCAGTACACAGATGTGCAGCACCTTCCCAGGGATGGATGCCCATTGCCCTCATCCGATCATTATGGTGAATACATATATTAAAATATTATGCTGTAGCCCATAAATGTATGTCAATTTTTAAAAAGACAGAAAAATTATAAATTGTAGTTTAGGACTAAGAAAAAGAAGACATGGAAATCAGGAGAATGATTTGTAAATATTTTATCCCCAAAGAAGTATTTTAAAGTGAATGTTTTTGTTTCATAGTGACAGTAAACAAGTGACCACGAACTTACATATGATGTATATTAAGGTGGAATGTATAAATGACTCCTGAATGAGATATACCTTATAATATCTTTTCTTCTAATCCTCCAAACCTTAAGTACCAGATGGGGACTGCTGAGACACCCAACTTGTGGACTGAGCTACTACTAGGGTTTCTACTTCTTCAGAGTATAGACTGCCATTGTTGGACTACCCAGGCTATATCATGGAGACCAGTGCAGGAAGACCAAGACAGGACATGGTGCTTGGTGCTTACTGGACCTCATTTGGTAACCATGGGAAGGGCAAACCCCAGTGTGGAGCACAAGGGCAGGACTGATGGTGGTTTGGGCTTGCCAAGGAGGAGCCTTCAAACACCGCATCTTTCAGCCTAATAAAGAAAAAAAAATCATAAGCTGAAGATGCTAAAACCTATGATATATGTGGCATGCATATATGCATATTTTGGAGTGATGCATATTGGAAGGAATAACAACAACAACAACAACAGAAAAGACTGGTCAAAGAACTGACTGAAACAGTGAACTTCTTCTTGATACAGTAAACTTCCGCATTGAGAATTTTGAGACTGAGAAAAAAGATGAAAATCATGTTTGGCAGAATGCATGAGCTCTGGTGAGGTGGGGGGCAGGGAGGGGGGCATGGGTCTAGATTTGATTTGTAATGTAATTTTGTATGAAATGCACAGAGCTTCAGTAAAACATTGGCTTAAAAAAAAAGAATCCATGGTCAACCTAAAAAAAAAAACTTTTCTCCCCAAAGACCTAGAGGCTTAGGATATTTCAATTTTAACATTTTTTATATATCTATATATACATATATATATATATGTATATATATATATATATTCAAAATAAAACCTTCAAAGAAATGCATGACGTACTACAGAGTAATTTATCATACATAAAAGTATAAATTTGAAACTCAAAATTTGAAATGTATTGCTTAATTCCATTATTGACTGGGCTGACTTTTATTGCAGTTTTCTATCATTTTATTTTCAGCTTTTGTTTTAATTTACTTTTTCATGTTGCATACACTTGTTTCCCAGTTGGAAGGGGTAAGTGCAGTTGAGTCTTCCGAACACTCTGCTTTCAAAACTAAGTGAGCATTTCGCCATAGATGCCCCTGGCTTGTTAATCACACTATTTGTTATATTCTGCACACCCTAAGGAGAAATTCCCTCCTTATCCATGCAGCCTCCATCTGCGCAGCAGGCTTGTAAGTGAAGTGAAGTGCAGGAGAAGGCATTTTAGACTTTCCTTAATTAGTTCCCGAATCTACTGCTGTTTGTGTTGAAAAAAAAGAATCAATCACAACCTTGCTACAGAAAAGAAAAACAATTCTGTGAAGAACTCCAGTGAATTTAGGAACTGAGTTGCCTACTGCAAGGCCGGAAGACTGTCTCCATCCAAGGGTTACCGTTTTCTGCCATGTCTCATCCTGCACATCACAGCCATGTTTGGTAATGTGTTGTTGAAGGCTGGAAACATAGTAATTTACATACAAAGGTAAACTCGATACAAGATTTCAAAATGATACTGTGCTTTAGGGTCCTGTTCTGTCTGAATCAATCCATCAATCTATGTCTCTCCGTCTGTATGTCTGTTTCCATATATATATGGAAACCTAGCCTGAATTGCAGGCTAGCTTTCCAGCTGGCATGCCTCAGGGCACCACATGGCCAAGAGTCTGGCCTGCCCCGAGGAGGAGCAAGCAGCATGACCTAGGCGCATGATGCTGGGTGGGGCAAGGTGTGCAATGGTGTGGAATTGGGGGGGGCTATGATTGGCTCTGGGAACTGATGTCATTTATTTTATAAAAGAAGGCTGTAGCAAGGAGTAAATTTGAATTTCATAGTAACATCATCACAGAATTCCCGGCCGTTATTTTTATTAATTATTGCATGCATACAGACTAAGGCAGGCCTGCATTTCATTCGGGTGGCCAGTGGGTTGGAAAGAGATTCGTTTGCAGATCATCGATCTGGGTAGCTGGTGTTGTGAGTGGGTATTGGCTGAAGGGAGGCGATCAGCCATCAGCCTGAAATTCCTGTCCAGGCTCTGGGCAGGTGAGAAGTCACAGCCAAGAGTGGAACACGTGTCTTGTGGGTCTGGGTTGAAAGTATCAACCAGGCCCGGCTACGGGAAGTAGCTGACTCGTTTCTGTGCCGAGAGGCCAGCTCCCCACAGGGTCTGCAAAGCGGGCACTGTGTCTCCATTCCCCTTAGCAGGGCCACGTGGCCCCTGTTCCGCATAAAAAGAAAGCTTCCTACATACCTGGATATATATATATATATATATCCAGGTATGTAGGAAGCTTTATATATATATATATCTGGATATATATACATACGCATATATATCTATAGGTATATATATATACATATATACCTATGTATCTGTGTATGTATCTATGTATTATGTATGCATTTATCATCCATATGTATCTAAATATCTATGTATCTATCCTATTTTTCAAGTGTCCATCTGTCTATGTATTATGTATGTATGTATGATCTATCTATCTATCTATCTATCTATCTATCTATCTATCTATCTATCATCTATTCATATGAATCACTTATATACCCATACACATATGATGTGTGTATATGCAGAAATATAAATGAGTAGTGATAAGAGGCATTGTACAGATTATTCATTAACTTGTGATGAGTGTAAAAGAAATAATCACATTTTCCATGTTAAAATAGCTTCTATGATAAGGAAGAGTTGAAGTATTTATTTCCCCCCCAAAAAAGTATAAGCCAGGGACAGAAGAGTTACAAGCACTTGTGTTGGAGGCGGTGCTGGAATGGTAAAATCTGGCCACAGTAGAGAGCTCAGGAGGAGATACTGATTGCTAAAATAAAGGGAAAATACTCAGGAGTCCTGTATAAGGAAGTGTGAAGGACCCACTGAAGCTAGAGGAAGCTCATTTTTTTTTTTTATTTATTTCTGTATGTGTATGAATGTACTGTCTGCATGCAAGTCTGTGCACCCGTGTCGTGCAATGCCGCGGAGGTCAGAAGAGGGTGTTGGATTCCCCTGGAACTGGAGTTCTCCTGGAATTGGAGTTTTAGACGGCTCTCGGCCGCCATGTGGGTGCTGGGGATCGAACCCGGGTCCTCTGCAAGAGCGGTCGGTGCTCTTAACCGCTAGGCCATCTCTCCAGCCCCCAGAGGAAGTTCATTGTAATGCCGCCTGTGCCCAGGTTGAACTCTGGTGAGGACAATGGAAGCTACAAGCAATGTAGAGATGAGGAGGAGGAAAAACGAAGATGCTCAGGAAGTTGGAGGTGGTTGGAAGAACTGAATACATCTTGAGGTATGGAGGTCTGAACTATTTTTTACTGGAATCATTGTCAGTTATAACCTAGGTCATGACACAACAGAGAAAATATCCAAGCTTTGAATGAATAGAAGGGTGACACTGATGATAACTCCTGTATTTTTTTAATATTTAATTTTTAAATTTTTTTATTTATTATTTTTTATGTGTATGTGTGTACTGTCTGCATGTAGGTTGGTGCATCCATGCCGTGCAGTGCCTCGGAGGTCAGAAGAGGGCGTCGGATTCCCCTGGAACTGGAGTTAAAGATGGTTTTGGCCACCATGTGGGTGCTGGGAATTGAATCCGGGTCCTCTGCAAGAGCAGTCGGTGCTCTTAACCATTGAGCCATCTCTCCAGCCCAACTCCTGTATTTTGACCTCCAGCAGCTAGAAAGTGTAACTTTCTCGCTTAAAAGAAAAGAGACCGCCAGGCACAAGGCTGGTGTATTAGTTACTTTTCCGTTGGTGTGACGTATACAGCAACCAACGCAGTTTACAGAACAAAGAGTTTATTGGGCTTATGGTTCCAGAGTCCATCACACAGGGGAGGCATGCAGGAGGCAACAGAACAGAAAGCCAAGCACTCACATCTTCCAGTATACGCAGGAAGCAGAAACAGACAAATGGGAAAGGTGGGCCACGCTTAAGAGCTCTCACAGCCCACTCCAGTGACTTGCTTCCTGGAGTAAGCTAACACCTCCTAAAGCTTCTATGACTCTCCTCAAACAGCGCCACCATGTGGACACCAAGCGTTCAATTCCTTGGAGTAAATTCTCATTTCAAACCACCACAGATGGTTTGAGAGTAAGTAGTTGGATGCAAATAAGCTGAAGTGGAAGTGAAGATATTTTCAGGAGACAACATTCAGCAAGCAATGCAGCTCACAGGAGAACCCAGAGGGATTGAGAATGGATTTGGATAAAGACCATCAAGGAAGCCTTGAGATTGGATATAGAACCAGAGAAGAAGAAAGAATAAAAACAGTAAACTACATTCTGGTGTGAACACAACAGCCCCTCCTCCAAAGTTCACACCAGCTCACACCCTCTCTTGTAATTGTCAGGACAGATCCTGAGTGATAGATACCAATAGAGTTGAGGAAGAACCTGGGGGTGGGAGAGGCAGGGGCTGGCTTTTATTTAATCTATGAGTGAAAACAAATCCATGCTCTTATGCCTGTTCTCACCTCATGATCTTTTTCTTCTATAATCTCCATCTAGTACTTTAGTCATAGCTTAGCTATATCACATTTTAGTTAGGAGTCATTAAGGTCACTTA
Organism: Rhizomys pruinosus; assembly: GCA_009823505.1. Taxonomy (NCBI): domain Eukaryota; kingdom Metazoa; phylum Chordata; class Mammalia; order Rodentia; family Spalacidae; genus Rhizomys; species Rhizomys pruinosus. The sequence continues at coordinate 581,652 of VZQC01006125.1, read as the reverse complement.
TAAAGTAAAATGTAAATCTTTTCCCAGCAAGAGATCTATTTATATATTTTTTTCTTGAAAATAATTAAGAGCTTATCATGGTTTCAGATTCTTTTGTCTGATGTGCATTTTTTTATATCACTGTTATTAGTAATATCAGATGCAAGGCATTCTTCTTCTATCCACGGAAGAAAAGTTAACTCATCCCAAGTCACATCTGATGTTGTCCACACCCTGGTTGTCTTAAGTCTTCTATTTATTACTATTTTTAAGGAGGTCATAAGAAAAATCCTTGTCTAACAGTATAGCAGTATATACATCGAGATGAGTGTGGGTTCTTTCAAGATTCTCAGAAGCCCAGGGCATCACTAGGAAGAATTTATAATTACTATTGAACAAGCTCCCCAAAGTACTTGCAAGACTGAAATCAAACTGTGGTTTGGTGGAAGATTTGCCTGTTAGAACTGAATTGAACTCTCCACAAAAAATGGTACCGCTCCAGGGGCCTGTTCTATCAACTATGAACAACATCACAACGTCATTTTCATAATAGTTCATTGCACAGAGACCCCAGTCTAACTCAAATGAGGAAATTAAAGCTTAGCAATAAATTAATTTTTCTAAGCAATCACTCCCTGATTTTCCCACAACTGTCTCTTTCTCAGATCACAAACATATTTATGGCAGAAACCTAGATATTATGGACTGTGAAATATTTATGAACAAATTGGCAAGGTCAAATACTGTAAATATTAAGCTCTGTGACATTCATCTTATTTACCTTCTGTACTGAGTCTTGCAGTTTATCATTCAATCACCACTGTGCTCATATGGTCTATGGACTTTCTCTCTCCCCCTTAAACTGCACCAAATGACAATAACAACCAACATTAAAAGAAGTCAAAGGAGAGACTATGATAGTACAAATAAAATATAACAATAAAAACAATAGCAGAAAAAAAACAATGAGACAACAAAAAAGATGTTGGAAGGAAGAATATATTAAAGTACAAATAAAAGGGTGCGAGAGACATTTAAAAAATGGTTAAAAGAGCCAAATTGGACAGAATAGTAAAGCAGCAGTGCTTACTCCATGAGCTGCAATGTTCTCTCCCATCATGCAATTGTGAAGGGCAATTGACAGTGTAAGGCTTTTCAATCTATGACTGAGGCCCATGATGGCTGACTAAGACATTCTATCGGTTGGAGTAGTGTTTTGGAAAATCAGCAGAAAGACAAAGGAACAAAGTGAAAAGATCGAACTTTGGGCTTGATTAGGTGTCTCTAAGAGGGCAAGCCATGATTACCTGGGTGTGGTTGAAAAAAATCTGAAAAGCACCAGTGCTGAGCCAAATAATTCTTGCATAGTTACAAGACGTAATTTCTAGACAAAGATGTGAGACATGAAAATTCCTCCCCCCCAACCACTATGGAAGTCTGTATCTAAGCTCTGAGGAGGTTCTTACAGAACATTGACATGGTATCCTATAGGTGTAGTCTCCTCACGTAGAAGACACCGATTTCTTTCATATTTACTTGCTTATTTGGATAATCTATAGAGCATTGCTGGCTACACAGAAGGTCAGAGGGATTCTGTTCCATAGCACAAAAGCCTGTTAAAGAACACATTAAAAGCAAAGAGCTTTCATTACTTTTTCACCTGCATGTCTCTCCGCTGACAGGGAGAGGCTTAGAACATCTGCTAAGTGCCTCACTGAATAACTTAGAGCAACTGCAAAGCCCATGCTCATTGTTGGAATGCAAATTGTGATCATAGTGGCTTAACGAGAATGGATTGACCTTCCTTGCAAAACTGCTCATTAATTTCTTAGGAGACCTAATTTCACATAGTTTGCTATTAGATAAACTATGTCCATGTTTCTTGTTATTATATTAATAACATTTAGGCAGTATCTGTACACAAGCATTGTTCATTGATTTACATTTATTTGAATTTGATCATATTTCAGGTCACGGACTAGAAGGCTGTGGAGAGAGGAGACATGCTTTCTACCTTCAGGAAGCTTTACAGTTTAGCAAAGATAAGCAGATCAGCCATTACAAAACTCTGGGATTGACTTCATGATAAGAAGCCATGGGAACATGTAGGAGGATCCTAAAGGCCTGACCAGGTGCCGGAGAAAGCGACGCAGAGGAAGTCTGGTTGAGAGCTGAAGAATGAAAAAGTTGATAGCCCAGTGAGGAAAGGAATGCTAGGTGGGGTGAAGGTGCTGGAGGACTGAGGGAAGACAAGAAGAGAGACAGAGAGAAGCCTGGCAGTGCGCCACCCTGAGCGAATGGCCATCACGCCGTGAGTCACCTAAGTGTAAGCGGTACTTTTGACACCACTACAATTTGTTCTACACTCCAAGGACATTGTCCTTTCCTTATCTTTCCCTTCAGCACAGGAGATGCCTATCACACTAGCAGCTAACAGCTAGAAGACTCCAGTCTTCTATTTCCACTCAAGCCACAGCATCAGTAGGCCTGTTTCTACTCTTTTCTTACTTTCAGTTAATTATGCAAAAATTTACATCAGAGTAAACAGAGTTCACTAAACACATCAAGTCTTTAATCTCTTGCCAGGAAAAGTTTTGGCCGTATCGTACACAGGCCCTGGTAGCATCCTCGGTGTTCTGGGTACTCTGAGAAAGGACACTTCCTCCTGGCTCTTCCTCCTGACTCAGTGGGTGCCCTGTGGAGTCAGCTTTCTTTCTCTCTGAGTGTTATCTCTGTGTACATAGATAACCATATTCACACAAGGAATGTCAGCTCCGGGAACTAATTTCAAAATCACTATTGCATACTATGTAAGTTGAAGAAAACCAAGAATACAGACTACAGAGAAAATGTTTATGTTTAGAGTCATTGATTTTAACTTTTTACATATATTGAATTTTCATCTAGTTGGAAGTCTAGCACAAAGATTTGATAAAAACGTATCTATTTTATTGACTATCAAATACTCTAAATTTTTATGGAAACAAGCCAACAATGATCAAAATCATTAAGACAACTTGCCTTTTTCTTTTCACTATTATTTTAAATAGTTATCCCTAAAATTATTTTCTTTTGGTGCTTTATGAAACTATGGGTCTGTGATCTGTTATCTGTGATGACATAATGAAATATCACTGCCTAATTTATTTCTTTTTTTCTAAAAACGAGTGCTAACTGCTAAGACAGCTCCCATGAAAAGGCAGATAACATAGACTTTAAATGTCAGAAAGAAGCAAAAATATCGAAATGCCTTAAAGGCAAAGGGAAGATCATTTTATTCCTGAATAGCCATTGAGGTCATGAGGATAAACAGTATTAGAATGATTGCTGAAGGTCAACCAAGGGAACTAGATTTTTATTACTGTGGACACATATCTGCTTCCTGATCCTATGAACTCTCTCATGGGGTCACTGAGAAAAGAATCTAATCCCATGTTATTGGCAAATCAAATTAATATGCCTCAAAACACTAACTCTAAATGAGAAAATAAACAGGAAGATGATAAAATGATAAATGCTGAAGCCAGGAAAGCTTTTCCTGTAGTGGATGTAAAAGCCACTTATGGAAAAGTTTCTATGCATTTTCCAAGGCCAGTCAAGAGGGATACCATTTCTCATACCACCCCCCCTCCCTGTCACCAAAAGTGACAGACTCAAAAAAATGTAGTAGCTAAATATAAATTTTTATCAGCATTTGTATTATTTTTGTTCCCAAAGAAAAGACTATTAAAATCCTACGACTTTATACCTTCTTCCAGACATTACTTCCAGAACATTCCAGACAAGTCATGGTTGAACTTGGTATGTGTGTTCCTTGGATGTCATTCAACGTCTGCTCACTAGTTGTTTCTTTAAACGTCTAGGTTGGGAATGGAATCCCTAGGTCACTTCTCTTTTTGTCTGATCTTTCAGACCAGTGCAGACCACAGTTCAGGGGCTGAAAGCAATCCTTGTGCTTGGGAGTCATATCTGACACAGATACCCACCTAGTTGATATTCAGTGATGATTTTCAGTTCTAACTGGTAGGTAGCTCTGGCTAGGTCTGGAATTAAATTATCCTTGCATAAAGGGCTTTATGCTCCCTGGCTGTGTGCCAATTCAGAGTCAAGTCTGTCTCGATTCTTCCACACAAGGTTTCATTCTTGCTGTGTGAACATCACATTATCAAGTTGAAGAGTGTTTTAAGAGGAGAAAGTGAGATTTTTCTGGAAAGATGTTTTTCAGTCTTTAAAAAAAATAAATTGCATTTGGATACTGTCTAACAAATAAGGAGCTTTCAATGTCCTGTCAGAAGTAGTTCGGGACCCAATAATGTAATAAAAGTACAAGTTTTTAGAGCAGAGACCATCCATTAAAAAGAGGCTATATATCAAGGAAATCCACCATTCCAAAAGCATCAGGCACCAAATTCAATATGAAATGTAAGCAAGCACACAAATTCACAAAACCTTCTGTCTTTCCTTCTAACAATTATCTTTAATGGCTTAGGATGACTTCCTAAGTTGAAGGATGACATTCATGACAGTGACCTGCTGTGAAGTCCTGATGGCCAGTTCTTCACCACAATCATCTCCTCAGTGTTTGTATTTCTTCAAGAAAAATGTGTATGAACCCTCAGAAAGAGCTCCTCTGCAAGTCCCTGTGTGTCAGCTCTGCCCCTGCCTCGCTTCTTTCCACGTGACTCACATGGGAAGCTGAGCGATTTTAACAACAACTATTCTTCTGAATTACCTCCTTTTAAAGGTAGTCAGGTTCTCCAGGGTGAGTCAGCAACTCAAATCACCATCTGCCATTTGCACTCAGTCAGCTGTCATTCTGATCTCGCTAGCCAGCTCTCTCTTACTTGGTTGTCCCAAGCAGATGTTTCTGTGATAGGGGAAATGAGAAGTTCCTCTGTTCTACAGATGTCCCAGTTTGTGGTGTGCTCAGTGACAATACCACCTGAGGTGATCCTAATATGTACCATCAATTTCAAATGAATGCATCTGAGAAGTTCAAACCAGTTATAAAATCAACTATCAGCACAGTTAATAGCAGGATCTAGTCACATTGAATTCATCAAAGTTAAAATCATGATCAGTGTTTATCCAGATGGAGAGACAGGGTCAGAAAGGTATAAGGAACTTGCTTGAAGTCAGCTAGTCATTTGCTGAGGTGAGATTCAATCCCAGGAGTACATCTTTTTAAAATTATTTTTATTTTTATTTATTTTTTATGTATATGAGTATATCGCCTGCATATATGTAAATGTACCTGTACTGTGCAATGCCCATAGAGGATGGAAGATGGTGTTGGATCCCCTAGAAGCGGAGTTATGGAAGGATGCTAGAGGCCATGTGGGTGCTGGGATTTGAACTCAGGTCTTGTAGCAGCCAGTGCTCTTAACTGCTGAGCCATCTCTCCAGCCTCCCAGGATTGTATCTTATAAAGGCCAATATCAAAATACCCCTGACACCTGACAGTAGGTGAGAGGGGGCTGATTAATAAGGGTATCCCCCATACCCAGAATCAGTAGCTGAAACCAGTGTGTATATGCATATGTGTAAGTATAGCATTCTCTATATATACAGATATATATATATATATATGCCTACATCTAATACATGTATTATGAGTAATATGATGTAACAGCTTAAAGTGATTGCTATATATTCATAATGTACATGTTATGCTATTATATCATATTATATTACTTAGTATAATATATAAAGAGAGGAAAAGAGAGAGAAAGACTGAAATTCGCTTTAACAAATCAGTTCAAGTATTGTGGGTTGGCAGTGAAGAGTCTGAAGAGCTGGTTAGAAACACAGGAAGAGCTGAGGCTGCAGTCTTGAGTGGAAAGGCCATTTGGAGCCAGAATCCCTGCTTTCTCGTGGGAAGCTGGCCCTCTGGGACTTTCACATGCTTGGATGAGGTCCATTCACATTATGGAGGGTAACCTGATTTACCCAGAGTTTACTGATTCAAATGTCAATGCCATCTGAGTAACACTCTCCTGCTTCTCTCTAAACTGATACTCAGCCACAGCTAGGAACCATAGCACAGCCCGTCGGACACATGAAACTTGGTATAATGGCAACTTTAGATAGATACCCAGAGTCAATGGTGGCTCACATGGGGACCTTTCTGAGGCTCTGCGGTTTCACTGCTGCAGCCGAGGTAAATGCAGGTGGTAGGTCGGGAGAGCGATGACATCCCAGCTAGGGTCACGATGCCACAGCCTTGAAGCACTTGCCACACAGGTCTCAGGACCCGAGTTTGAATCCAAAGAATTCACATAAAGCTGGGCACAGTAGCGGGTGCTCTCAGCCTCTGAAGAGAGATAGGAGACAGAGACCCCAGAAGGTCACAGGCCAGCTCGAGAAGCATATGCAATGTTGGACAAAAAGAGACCCTGATTACAATGAAGGTAGAAGGAGGCTGTCCTCTGCGTTCTGCTTCCCACAATCACTCTATGGCATCTACACACACACACACACACACACACACACACACACACACACTCGCACAGAAAGAGAGGGGGCGCATTAAAAATAAAAGATGAAGCTCATGAGTCTCTTTCTTGCTCTCTTAAATAGACTTTGGATGTTTGCCAGTGTTTTGGGGCCATGACCCCCCTTCCCTGAGCTGCAGTGGTCAGAAGGGCCATGCGTAAGTCAGTAGGATCCAGGCAGAGCTGCTGCAATGTGTTATCTCTCTCTCCATCTTTTTCCTGCTGTCCTGGTTTGGACTTCTACTTTATCAGCCTAGTACAGTTGGGGTAAGTGAATGATTCTGGGCATGAAATCAAAATCTGTGTCTAACTCTGCCTTGGTCTTCTGGTGGAGTTATAATACTACTTATATATTCCCGGCCAAATGGTCACCCTTCTGTTTTAGGAAGGGTGCTGTCATTTCATATTCTGTTGCAGACAAAAACCCAGTGTTGTGGGGAAGGAAGATATTGCTATAAAGAGCTCAGCCACACTGAGCTTCTGCAGCTGACACGTAAGCAAATGGCCTTATGCCCATGGTGTAACTTCCACTCGTGGTACTCTGGTGAAAAGAGCCTTGCTTCTTGCTCTGGATCCCTTGGTGACACCTAGACTTGGAGTAACAGTACATGGATTTTAGGCGTAAAGTCAGATTACTACAAATATGATTAAATATATTTCTCTGACTCTTGCCTCCTCCAGAATTATTCTTCCTGGAAATCTCAGCAATGTCTGGAGAATAAATGACCCTCTTGAGTTCCTAACCCAATTTATTATACCACCTGCTTTATGGCCCCTTCAATCTTGCTAAAGGTCTCAAATCATGACCTGAAAAAGAGCAGTGCATTCTTTATTACTAGGGGTGTTTTTTAAAATAAACAGTTCTAATTTACTTCTATAATGACAAAGGCAATGAAAGAGAAACCATTCTTCTGAAAGCAAAGTCAGCCCTCAGCACCTTTGACTTTCTTTTTTTTTTTAATTTATTTATTTCTGTATGTGTATGAATGTACTGTCTGCATGCAAGTCTGTGCACCCGTGTCGTGCAATGCCGCGGAGGTCAGAAGAGGGTGTCGGATTCCCCTGGAACTGGAGTTCTCCTGGAATTGGAGTTTCAGACGGTTCTCGGCCGCCATGTGGGTGCTGGGGATCGAACCCGGATCCTCTGTAAGAGTGGTCGGCGCTGTTAACCGCTAGGCCATCTCTCCAGCCCCAGCACCTTTGACTTTCTAATGTATAGATAAGATTTTTAAAACTCAAGTAACTTAAGAATTTTAACAGAAGCTTCACACCTGCAGATCATTCTCAAAATGTGCAACGTGCAGACACATCCTTAACAAATATAGAAATCGCATCCACACGTTGGAAATAGAATCCGAGAAACGTGGATGCTTACAAACTTGCAATAAACTTTTGAAATGAAAAAAAAAGTTAAATGGTCCCCAAAATAACATATCAGTGACTTTTAATCATTCTAATCCCACGATAGGAAGACATTTGGTATCTTTTCTAACACATTAATTTTTTTATCTGAAGACATTTCAAAAGTCACTTGACTGTAAATGTAAAACAGTAACAATTTTTTCCTAGGACTTGAAAGATGAGATTAATTATCCTCATTTTATTATGTACACAACCCTGACTCATTGCTGCCTTGTAAGGAAGGCTTGTCTTCATGTAGGTTAGCTCTATACCCAAGCATCGGACAGTTAATAATAATAAGAAACAGGAAGCAGTACGTGGCGAGGATAAAGAGGTTTGTGTGGCAGATCTTTAAGTGAAGAAAGGACCAAGGACCAGGAGGGGAAATCACAGCAAATGAACCTCGCCATCCAGGAGCTGAACCCTGCCTTGAGTCATCAGCACATATCCATCTATCAGCAGTCTTCGTGTTTATGGGCTTTTAAGCAACAAGTGAATAACAGCCTCATCTCCAACTTAGCAGAATATCATCTGTATTCCGAGGTTTGATAATGTTAAAAATGGACACTGACATCAAGCAAATGAAATCTAAGGGAAATGCTAAGTAAAATTTACTACTTCTGTTACAAGTCATAAAATTCCAAATACAATCCAGTTGGCAAGTCAGAGCAACGTCTTTTATCTTTCTCCCAGGTTTTGTCCTCATTGTCTTCACTATAGTTCACGCCAAGTCTGGGCAGTCACACAAGCCCTCGGCTGCTGGTGTGGAGGGCTGCTCGGGACCTGGGTCCAGGGTCCTGGCCACTTGCTGTCCCACTGCCTCTATCCTTTCTGGAATTCTTGTTCCTGCTTTACCCTTCACCTTCCTTCTGTCTTTTCTCATTGAAATTGATGTGCTTAATTGACCCCATCATCATCATCACCATCATCTCTAAGCACAATCTAACCATCCCCCTCTGATCTAATTCCTCACACTGCTCATTCTTTCCCTCATCTGTCCATTCACCCATCCATCTGTCTATTCATCCAAAGGCTAAACCAATTTGTGGAAACACCTTAGTGTCCTCCTACAGATAAAGGGATAGAGAAAAATGCAGCGCATGTGACCAGTGGTGTTTGATTCATCCACAAAGAACGAAATTGTATTGTTTCCTGGAAAATGGACACAGCTGGAACATCATATTATGGTGAAATAAGTCAGATGCAGAAACACAAAGAAAGTGCCTGTGCTTCCTCTCGTGTTTGTAGATAGCTACATGAAAGCAGAAGGAAGACTGGCAGAAAGAAGGAAAGTGGTAGGAAGTAGGAGGAAGGGAGTGTGTGGGGATGATTATGGTTAAAATATCAGCTATACTTGAAAGAAGATATCTTTATGAAACAGAACACTAGGTATAATATATGGAAAAACATTACCATCTTCTCGTATATCCATAATCTTTATTAAAATTATTGTACTTATCACAATAACACTTAAACTACTTGCCATCTACTTTAAAATGGATTTAGATATGTGATTAATACATGCCAGAAATTCCAGCAGAGCCAAGAACACCGGCCCCCTCCTGGGTGGGGACCCCTCCCCTTCGGAATTGTCCGCTGCTTTTTATTGTGAATGTTCCTTTCTCAAAGACATCGCCAGCTTCTGCAGCTGGTTATGCCATATTCTCTGTCAGTTTTAGCATGTCCCATCTTCCCTGCCTAGTTTCTTCTGTCTTTTCATCCTTCAAGACTCATTGAAATCTCTAAGTGTGCAGCCATGGGGAGCAGGGATCTAGCTGTTTGACAACTGGGTGGGTCCTAAGCAGTTAAGTTAGTGCCCAGCATATAGAAAGCACTTATTAAGTGAACCAAGAATGAACGAATGGGAAAGTTACATTTCTTTCCTCTGGGAAGCTCTTACAATTGTTCTCATGATGAAGTGGAGCTTCCTACCCAGGAGTGGGCAATGCAGTGGCCAGCAACTCCTTAAGCCTTTTCTGAGGTCTGGGCCCTAATCTAGCAAGACAGAGGAGAGGAGAAGTGGAGCTCTGAGGAGTTGTCTGCACCTGATCTTCAGGTTTGCAGATCTCGTAACGAGCTGTGCTTCTTGTTCTGTCAACTTTATTCCACTCATCTGTGATGAAACGTCAGGTGACTCACACAAAGCATGCTCACCCTCGGTGCGTGGGAGGTGTACAAGCAAAGTTAAATGGAAGTGTGAGGGAAGGGGGCGACAGGCCTGAAAGAACAATGGTAGGAAGAGCTCAGCTCATGACGAATGAAGTTTATGGAAAATGCTGTCAAAAATAGACCCTTTCTTCTTGAAGCATAGTTCGCTGGGTGATATGGTGTAGGGCTGGTCCAAGGCAATTTGTGTAATTTCCATTCGATATTAAAGCCTTTTATCCAGAGCACAGTCCTAAACTAGAAAAAGTAAAATTCAAACTAGCTTCAAAGAACATTTGAAATAGAGAAGGCCCTGTTTAAATATGTTCAGTTCTCCATGTACATGCTTATTACAGCAACACGTGTTAAATGAATACAATCCCAGAAACATTATTTACAGTATTTTAAACTGTGTGAATTATAGGAAGGTTTATTTTACATTTGATTAGGGAATGGTAAATAACTTAAATATTCTGGAAGTCAGAAAAACTACAGACCATTGTAGTTTTGCCAGAATAATATAATTGACTCATTTAGGGGGATTGTATAACACAATTGACTCTTTGGGGGTGGGAGTGTGAACATTTAGGAAAGAATGTGGTGATTCTGGGTTTTCTTAGGGCATGCCATGCCAAGCCTGGACAATTTAAAATTTTTATGCGAATTGTGAGGCACAAACAGTTGATGATTAACTGTGGAATATAAGACTTGAAGACCCTTGCAGAGGTTTCCACATCTGTATTCCACCTGCTGTTTAATTACTAGAGGTGCCTGTGAAGGATCTGAGCAATCCTTGTATCCACCTATCCCAAGATATCTATCAGTATCTTCAACAAAGACATAAAAGACCCCGTCTCTATTTTACATTGACAGCCTATTTGCAGAACTACTAATATATGAAATGAAAGCACAGTGAGAGATCATTTCAGTTTCCTACATACATACACTAAAGGAATATTTTGGATTGAACGTCCAATTAATCATATTAAAATGATATGCAATTTTTAAATCTCTAAAACCTTAGAACACTTTTACTATTAAACAGTCATTTAGATCATAATAAAAGATACATATATGCTGATATTTTATAAGCTAATGCACAGATGAAAGGCTATGTTTGTGACACTTAAACCATGTTTGTCTTTACCAGAACACTGGGTGTCTCTTTCTGTAAACTCCTCTATATAGAAGTATTTCATCCTGTCCTATTTCATAAACAATGAAAAACATTACAGAAACCTAATGAGGAAGCTGACAACTACAGAAACAATTTCTCAAATGCAAGCATTAGTGGAAGCATAAGTTTTCAGCATCTTCTCCGATATTTGTGGAAGACTGTGCTATAGGTTCAGTAAGGACTGAGATGGTAGGACTGCCCAACATCGTCACTGCTAAGCTATCCAACAACTTAGCATCACAAATGATGTTTATCTAAATGTTTCACACTGGTGCTAAATGTTAGTAATTCTGGCATGCTACAGCATCATAGAAAATGTGAAATATCAGTCCTGACTCACGTGTCTTCATTTTCCCACCTTCCCCCAATTTAAGGGCAGATTTGAAGCCTATTTTGAGACAGATTCCTGGCATCATCTCAGTTTTCCTTTCCATTCCTACCTGATCTTCCTCCTCAAGGATGTACCCCAACTCTTAATTTTCAACTCCCTAAACAGTGGTAGGTTCAATAAAAGATGGATCTCTGTTTCTTTTAAAGAATGTTGAAATGTTTTAATCATTGCTTTAGCTTTGCATATGTATGTGCGTGGGGTGGTGTGCATGTGTGTATGCATGTTCACACATGTGTTATGCGTGTTCACACATGTGGGTGTATGGATGTATGCAGTTCCCTGGACACATATGCTTTTGGATGGCTGAAGTTGAGGTTGAAAGTCTTCTTCCATGGCCCTCTTTATATATCAAGGCAGGGTCTATCAGGGAAGCCAGAGCTCATCCTTCAGCTGGTCTGGTTAGCTATCTTGCTTCTGAGATTTCCTGTCTCTGCCTCCCACACATAAGCTGGATTACAGCTGGACCACCTGCCTACCTGGATATTTGTGGGTTTGAGCCTGCACAGCAAGCTTTAGCTGCTGTTCCTTTCTTGCAGAATCTTCTTATAGAGTTCTAGAAAATCCCAATGGTGAGTGTTTTTTGTTTGATTCAAAGCAGAAAATGTCTCTAGATAGTTCAAATAGAGGCTAGAAGCTATAAGTTTATACCAAGTTTAGAAGCAAAACTGTTTAGACTTTCCTTTCTTGATCTGTAATCTTTTTGCTTTAACCATGAGGGAGACTCTGGAATCTTTCACAGAGCCAGAAGCCATGCTGTACGTGATGACTTTATTCTCCCCAACACAGGGGATGAAAGGGAAGTTTGCAGAAATGCATTCTCTGGGGGTGCTTTCTACTTTCTGCTTGACAACCTTTGAGTGGACACACATGCTCCTGATATGTGGTTACTACCGAAGCTCATGGAGACAAAAAGCCCATGTCCATGTCTACCTATACTTGTCACTCCACCATCTGCCCATGTCCATGTCTACCTACACTTGTCACTCCACTGTCTGCCCATGTCCATGTCTACCTATACTTGTCACTCCACAATCTGCCCATGTCCATGTCTACCTATACTTGTCACTCCACTGTCTGCCCATATCCATGCCTACCCCTGTCACTGCTTTAGCCAAACAGACATATTTCCTCATGTTTCTACCTGTTCTTTCTCAGTTCAGACTGATGCCAAATTGCCTTGCTCAGCTCTGCTCTAGCCTACCATGCACAATTCACTCCATGCCCCAGATGCTTGAGGCTCTTCTCTGTAAGACATTCCCTCAGCTCGTACTTTCCAAATATCATGTTCATTAGCTGATTCTTTAAGATGGATCATGTACATCTTGTTCAGTCAAGGCTCTGAAAGAGACAAAGCCTACCCCATAAGAGTCCAATGGCAGGCTGAATAAAGGAGCTATTTGTCAAGGTAGAGATAGGCCTGGTGAAGAGGGAAGGGAGAACACCATTAGCTGACTTGCTGAGAACCTGCTACAGTCCTGTCGCCTTAAGAGGCAGGAGGCTGAACTTCTGGAACCTGTAGAAAGATTGGAGCCTTAGAGAAAGGGTTCTAAGCAAAAGAGATGATTCAGCCACCATGAGAATTCAAGTCTCCAAAGGTCATGGATTTTAGGAGGGCAGACAGAAGACAGAGATAGGCCTGCTGGGTGATGTGGATTTCAGTTTCCATTATTGATTGGCTGGTACTTGAAGCATAGAGGCAAACTATGAAGGGTGATCTTGGAGTGTGGGAGCAAAAGTAAAATGATGACCAGGTCTCCAAGAGGGACTCCCAGAGCCTGGATACTAGGACACAAAGGAATAAATCTCCAAAGTGGAGTTTGGAGTGTGAGATTTCTCACTTCGAGAGAAACTAAGAGGAATTGACTAATACTGACCCAAAGTCTGAATCATGCACTGAAGGAAGGGGTGCAAACAGCCCCAAATATGGTGCCCAGGCCCATGCCTCCCCGTGGGAATCCAAACTAGCTACAACTGCAAGTTCTGGAAAGAGAAGGTGATCCCGCTAACAGCGAGCTCTCCTCACTGCGAGGGGTAAGATGCAGCACCTTGCTCCTGAGAGAAGGTGAGAGAGAGGATGTGAGATACTTTTCCAAGACAGTGAAAGCTTTACCACAAGCCACCGCAGAACAGGCTCTGAGAAGCTGGCCTTTCCCACCCCCAAAGCGAATCCTCCCAAGTCTCAGGATTTGATTTGAACTGGGGGACAAAACACCATGGTTTTTATGATTTTCCTTTATTTTTATGTATTTATCTTGATTTTTAATGTATGTTTTGAACATTTCATGCATACATCCAATGTATCTTGATCATATCTATGTCCTCTTTCCAATCCCTTCTGGTTTTCCCTCACCATTTCCCTCACAACTTCATGTCCTGGCCTCTTTATTCTTTTATAACCCACTGAGCCCAATTAGTGCTGCACAGATGCACACGGGTGTGAGGTCATCTTCTGGGCATGGAGAACCTACCGGTTGCCATCCCCCCCTTAAGTAAACTGACTCTCCTCCAACAGCCATCAGCTCTTCAGTTAGAAGTGGACCCTTGGGACAATTTTTAATATTTTAAAAGTTTGGAAACAATGTTTTCTTATAGACAAGTTGCAAGCAAAATACCTTCCTTGGAGGTTTCGTGAGTATGCTGTGTTGTTTATATGAATCTGGAATGCTTCCGTGCACATTTCTGAATATAGTTATATCCAAAATGGAAACTCCAAAGTCAGGAAAATAGCATACATGCAGTGCCACCCCAAACCCTTAAAGCCCCATTCAACTCTTCCAATTGTTCCAAAAATATCCTTTATAGCAAAACATTGTGATCATGAGTCACATGGTACATTTGGTTGTTATGAGGTAAGCTTAATGCATCAAGAAGATTCTCCAGCCTCTTCTTGGCTTTCAGGACCTTCGAATTTTCAGACTTACAGACCATTTCCTTTGAAGAGTCCACCTCAGTTTGGATTTGTCTGAGGTTTCCTCACCAATTTTCCAGATCCTGCATCAGTGACAGGAGGATCTCAGCAGCTCCGCTGTAATGTTCAGTCAGGTCCTACGCATTCAAACATTTCAACTTGTACTACCATCAGTTGAGATAATTGTGACCGTTTGATGAAGGTCTAATCTGTCACATATCTCCATTCTGAAGACTCTCCCACCCCCCTTGTTAACTGATGATTTTCTGAGCTTGTGTAGGAGGGCACAGAATGCTTGGAATTAATTTACAAATCTTACACCCCATTGCAGTGATTTGAATGAGAAATCCCCCCGCCCCACCATGGTGGTGGGACAGTTTGAGGAAGTTATAGAACTTTTAGGAGATGCGGCATTGCTGGGGGTCGTGCGTCACCAGCGGTAAGTCGATACTGAAAGTTTATAGCCCCGCTTCTCCGTCCCTTTCCATGTTTTTTGCACACGGATGGAAAGGTGATCAGCTAGCTTCCTGCACTAGCTGCCATGCCTGTTAGGGACTCTCCCTCTGGAACCCTGAGCAAAAGTAAATTCTCCTATAAGTTGATTTTGGTCATGATGTTTTATCACAGCAAGAGAGAAATAACTGGTACCCCTGTCAATCTGCCAAGGTGTCCCTAAAAGCCTAGAATAAGGAGGCACTCATAGATTCCTATAATCGTCAATGGGTAACAATCTGTTGCTATCATTACTTATTTTATGGGCCAAAGTAGCCCAGATTTGTCTAATGAGACATTTGGATGGATGGTTTCTTTGGCCTTTTGACATTTTCCCATGATTTTTAATATTATTATTATTATTTTTGCTTACTGGCACTGCTACATGTTGAGGCTCATTGTGTGCTTTTTCTGCTCCAGCTTTTGGGTCAGCCAGTCTTTCCAGGGCTCAGCTCCTGGGGCGGAGAAGACAATGTGCCAGAAGCAATGTCTGGGCCCAAATTCTCATTTAGAGGAAGTTACTAATCCTGGGCCCACTTTTGGATGGAACCCAGAACTATCAGACAAGGAATGCAATCAAGAATTACACAGTGTGGTTTCCTCACTGTTGGGAGAAGGGAATTAGAAATGTAAACACACATTGTTTTCTGAATTATTTCTATATATGTACATATATTGAATATCATTGGTAAATTAGTATCTCACTTCCAATCCAACTGCCCAGAATTCTTTTAAGTTTTTTCCTTTGGCTGTCTTCTCTCCTGACAGTGAAGTCCTTTCTGTCACTACTGTTTCTTTCTACTCAGGCTGAGCCACACAGTTGCACCCACCCCAAGTAGATACCTCACTCAAATTGCTTGCATTTTAATATCACCAGAACAGAACCCTCCCCTTATATGAACATTGGCCTCATTCCACAAGATGGCAGATCCCTCAGGTTGGGCTGTTCTTTGTCTAGATACCTCCCTGCTTCTGAAGACTCAAGATTCCTCAGTGGGCTGAGCTCCTATCCCAATGTTTGGGCAGTTCCATGTGTATCTTTTAGCTTTTAATTTTTCCTGATTTTTTTTATTTCACAACAAATTATAGGGACACTGTGTAATGATTCAGTTGGTGTGTACAGGATGTAGTGACCAAATCAGAGTATCCAGCATTTTCATCTTGAACAGTTTAAAAAGCTTGGAAAATGCCTATTCATTGAACATGTTTATGGGCTATCGTATAATAGTGGAATATGTGCATCATTTCAATAAAGTTTTTCTTTCATGTTCCTGGACTTAGATCAAAATACAGCATCAAAGTCATTAGTAAATTCTACCATCAAATATCAAAACACTGAAGTTTTGGGGCATCACATGCTAATTGTCCAAGAAGTTTCCTTTTATGTAAAGTGATAATCATATAAAATAAACATATATTACTGTGAATAAAAAGGGTCTCTCATAAATACATCCTGATTAGTGATGATGGCATGTTTTGACTGTTGTTTTAAAAAAGATTTAATTTTATGTGTACCATCCATCTGCCTACATTTAAGCTTGAGTACCAGTGCCCATGATGACCAGAAGAGGGCAGCACATCCCTGAAAGGGGAGTTAAGGATGGTTTGGAGCCACCATGTAGGTGCTGGCAATGAACCTAGGGTTTTTGTGAAGAGCAACAAGTGCTCTCAACCATGGAGCAGCCTCTCCTGTTCAGTATAAAGTATTTGCATTGTGTGACTTGTGACTTTGAATATTTTGTTAAAAAGTGACTTTTATCCTTTGGTTTCTGTGTTTGCTCTTTATGATTCTTGGTCCCAGGCAATAATGACTCAGTCACATGGCTATTTCTGCTAAATCATAGACAAAAATCAGCCTTGGGTAAAAATGTAACTATTTTTAAGAAGACTTACACTTAAAAGGAATTCTTTCAAGGGTAATTTTACTTTGAACAAAATTATTTTTTGAAGAATTTTGATTTATTATCAAAGTTCAGGCATTTGCTATTTTCACCCTTCGATGTATCCTTGTTGGATGCTGTGTGTAATAATTCATCCTCAATTCTCTGGGCTTTTGAAATGCTTCCATCCAAATTCCCCCTTCACCTCTCCCCCAGTGAGTCTTGCCTCTGCACTAGGCAAAGGAAATTTAACCAGTTTTGTTAGGAAAATATAAGCTGTAACTTCTTTAATTTTGTTATTCCCACTCAATATGCTAAATTTTCTTGCTTTTAAGAATAATACTTGCAATGAAAATCTTTAGCCCTAATTAGAGTACAATTTTTTTTTTCAGTCTTCTATTGGGGAGGAAGAAGAGGGGCCTTCATTCCATGTTAGATTCTTCTTATAATTTACAAATATATCATGAACCTGTTCCCCTGACCACATTCCTGTGCTGGGAATGGCCTACTGTTTACTGAAAACAGAAAGTTAAGCTAATTTCTTTACAATAAGGTTATCATACTTTGAAATACAAAGCAGGTGTTATTGTGATTTCTTACATTTTATGGCCAACATGTCTGACAAAAATTCCATCTCCAGTCAGATGTGTGGTGGGAAATAGGCGGAAGGGGGAGTCCTTTGCTTCCTGTGGTCTGGAAGTAAGAGTGGAGCTCCTCAGAAATCTGCTCTTTGTAGTAGGCATTGGCAACAAGAGCTGTCTCTGCACCAACCACCTGAATTCTTTTGTGGTTGACAGAAAGGGGACAACCTTATAGCCTGTTTGTCTTTCAATATGTTTATCTGGAAGATCCAGATAATTACCAAGAGGACCAGGGAAGTGGCTCAGTGGGTAGAGGCACTTGCCAGAAAAACACCAAAAGACTTTCATCTTTATTTAAGTATATCTGATTTGTTTCTGTTACTGTTATTCTATTAATATCTATTCCATTGGTAACTTGATTGGGAAAGTCAAATGTTATAATTGTTCATATAAACATTTTAGTAATCCGAGTAGTATAATTACAGTATTTTTATTACAAAAGTAAATCAGCACACAGTATGTACCTTATTGCTATTGAACATGTACTTGAGACCATTAATACTAGCTTTACAGAAGAGGTCTCAAGGTAGAAATATTTGAAACTCCAGGTATATTTCTGTGTAATGAAGCCTCAGTATCTTCTGCTTATAATAGTAATATTATTTACTAAAAGTTCTAGGAAGTTAATCCGGGTTATGCATTTTACTTTACATCAGCTGTTTTTTCAAGCCCGTGTCTCAGCATCCATCTTAACTCCGCACCAGGCACAGAGATCCTGCTCACCGGCCTGATCCCCCACTGGCACTTGTCATACTGTAGTTACTTTACTTTGGATTCCAGTGTCTGCACGGCGATGTGTCCTCTATGCTGAAATCAGGAATGTGTGTAGCAGGTATTACAAACTACTGCTAAATCAGCCACATGATTTTTTTCTTTTCCTTGGGCACCAAAACACAATTACAGGGAGCTTGGCTGTCCTGTCCATCGTTCTATTCCCAGTGTGTAAAATAGTTACAGCCAGGGATTAGGCACCCATAACCAGCTATTAGGTAAGCAAATGACAGGAACCAATGTTTCTAAATGCTCAACCTTCCAAGACCATTTATTTAGATTTTTTAAGCAGCTTTATTGGGTATAAATCATGTAACACACAATTCATGCACTTAAACTGTACAATTCAATGATTTGTAGTGTATCTACAGTTATGCGCCCATTACAACAATCCATTTGAGAACATTTTCATCACCCTTGAAAGAAACTTTGTATTCACTAATGGAAAGTCTGTGTCACTTTCCCATTTTCCCATAATCCTGTGATGACTCTGGACAACCTTGTTGGTATATTTCAAACAATGGTACCATACATACACAGGCACACATTTTCAGATAGTATATGTTTTAAGAACTGTTACGTAGAATGGGGGGGAGGGTCATATACTAATTAATGTTTTGATCAACTGCCAAAGTGTTTTCCAAATGACTGAGCCATTTTAAATTTATGCAGACAGTGCAGAGCTGCTCCTTGTTCTCACCCACACTTGTCTTTTTTAATAATATCACTCAAAAGGGTTAAAATGGTTCTTCACTATGGCTTTAGCTTACATTTCCTTAATAATGTAGTTCTTGTGTACTTATCCTATATCTATCTGTACCCCTTCTTTGAAGAGAGGCTTATTCAAATCATTTGCTAATCTCCCTCCCTCCTCCCTCCCTCCCCTCCCCTTCCCTTCCCTTCCCTCCCCTCCCCTCTCCCCTTCCTTCTCTCTCTCTCTCCTTCCTTCCTTCCTTCCTTCCTTCCTTCCTTCCTTCCTTCCTTCCTTCTTTCTTTCTTTCTTTCTTTCTTTCTTTCTTTCTTTCTTTCTTTCTTTCTTTCTTCTTTCTCCAAGACTCATGTCCCCCAGGCTTAGACTCCCGTTCTTCCTGGCTCCATCGTGCAAGAGCTGAGATTAGGGATATATGCTACTGTGCTCACCAATTTGCTTTCTTTGTATAGCTAAATTGTAAGCATTTTTAAAATTTATTTTGGACATTAGATCCTGGTCAGATCTATCATTTGAAATATTTCCTATTCTGTATGCATCTTTATACCTTTTGGATAGTGGCCTTTGCAATAGAGTATTTCTAATTTTGATGAAGTCCAGCACATGCTCTCTGGTTTCTTGTGTTTTGAGGCCAGATCCAAAGCCATTGTTGACTCCAAGAGCACAAAGATTTGATGTACATTTTCTTCTACTAGTTGTGAATTTCTGCTTCTTACTCTTCGGACTTTTCATCCATTTTGAGTTCATTTTGAATATAGAAGTTAAGGCCAAACTTTTTCTTCTACTTGTGGAAGACTATTTGTGCCAGCCCCATTTGCTGAAGAATTTCCACATTGAACTTTCTTGACCCCTTTGTAAAAAATCAAGCCTAGTCTACAGAGCAAGATCCAGGCCAGCTGGGGATACAGGGGGACCCTGTCTCACAAACGCACACAAAAAAATTAATTGAAGGCAAAGTATGGGTTTGTTTCAGGGCTCTGGACTGTATCTCAGTGGTATTTTCTGTGCTTATGCTGGCATCTGCTGTAAATTCATGTTGATTTCTTGGTAAAGATGGATGCTCCAACCTTCCCCCATTTTGAAGTTGTTTTAGCCTCTGTGCACCCTTTCCAGTTCCACATGAATTTAATAAAGAGCTTTGTTGTTGCTAAAGAGATGGCTCAGTGGTTAAGACCATGTACTATTCTTCCAAAGAACCTGAGTTCAAGTCCCATCACCTCCATTGGTCAAGTCACAATTGCCTATAATTCCAGCTCCAGGGGATACAACACCCTCTTCTGGCTTCAGTAAGCAGTACGTGGACATACACATATACACATAATTAATAAAATATTTTTTAAAGAATGAGTTTATTTATTTCTGCAGGATTGGAAGCTGGGATTTTGATGTGGATGATGTTGAATTTGTAGATGGGAAATTTTCCTATGTTGACACTAAGTTTTCATCCATAAGCACTGAATGTCTTTCTATTTTTTTTAAAGTGTTCTAAAAACAAAATATATTTTGATTTAGCTACAGAAATACATATTATATTTTATTCAACTGTTTAAATAATGAAAATAATAAATATAAAATTGACTGGAGCACTTGGCTGAGGTGATGCAGCCAGTGTTATTCTTGGTCACAGTCATGTCAGGGTGTTCATGACATTACGAACAGATAAGCAAGCACAATGTGTGCTATGAGTCATTAATTCACATTATGCATTCTGTGAAAATGTAAGTATTTATTTTTTTCCTTCTTTTACTTGTTTATTTTTTAAGGGATTCTACAATATAATAACACAGTTGTTTTCAGATAACATTGATGTTACTCAGTTTGCCGTACAATTAAGTAATGCATTTTTTTGAAGTGAGCCAAATTATTAACCATAAGCAATGAATGTAACATTCATGTAAAACCAATTTGCAAGTATCTATGTCCAAATTTTGAACAACCCAAGGTTCCCATAGTCCAGTTGGAGATGGTTGTATGCACAGGCATGTTGATCAATTAGGAGTCCAGTCTATATTGCTGTAGTCTCATGATTCACCCCTATCTCTCCACAGCCCTTACATTCTACCACACCTCGTCTTCCGCAATTTTTTCCCTAGGCTTTGGGAAAGGGGCACAAGTGGGTGAGAAGTAAAACAGTCTATTTTCTCTGGAGATGTAATTTTGGACTCTAGTCTGTTCAGGTTGTTTCCCTTCATAGGTTGACAGCTTATCCAGTGATACCTTTTTAGTCATACTAACAAAGCACAAGCAATTGGATGTACAGGCAGTTCAGGAGTACTAATTATTATGAAGCTAAGCTGTGAACATAGACACAGATGCTTAGATGGTATGCTAATCCACAAACTGTGGTTTCTCTATAAAGGGTGACAAGTTCTTATTGTGGCTTATAACATCTCCTAACCACTAGAGGACATAAGCTTGTGGCATTCGCTGTGAGTTATTCCTCCAAGGAGAGATCTAATAACCAATTAGATTTGGGATATATGTAGACACATGGCTGCCACTGTTGCACAGTATCTCCAGGCAGTTGAGGTGTAGCTGATACTGATGGACGAGTCTTGCTTGTCTCAAGGAGACCAATATTTTGCTGTATTGCTTTAGTGGCCTTTGGAAACGCTCTCTGGCATTTCAGAGGCCAGTTCTACATTAGCAAGTGATGTCTCATAACATTTTTTCACGCACACACCAGGTCTTCGACAACAGGGACTTACTGCCTTTCTCCTTACATATATCCCACTTATAGGCAAAAGGCCTTTATAAATTTTTTTTGGGGGGGGGTTGAATCCCCTAGCCAACATCTAGGCAGAATAATTCATTTCTGATATCAGAGCTTTCCTGTACTAATATATTTTACTTAATTACACAGCTTATATAAAGACTTTACTACTGAATTTGGCTCTAGAGAATTATCCTTTTACAGTTCCTATGCCTATCAGTCAATTAAAAAGGGGTAGTTATACCTGTTTTATAAGAAATTACCAATCTAACAGTTGGCTCTAATTTACAGTTAGGGAATGACTTCAGTACCATCATGTTTTTCTTTTTCCTATAAAGGCGAGAGGTAGGAAGGTTTCTCAGTATCTGGAAGGTAAACTTCGTTAGGGCCCATTATAAGCAATTAACCCCAGTAGAATTCAGAGAGATGCTCAGTGTCTGTGACTCAGGCAGTCTGAGGTTCCACTTTCTTAAAAATATGGAACGCTTCAGGAATTTGCATGTCATCCTTGCGCAGGGTCCATGCTAATCTTCTCTGTATCGTTCCAATTTTAGTATATGTGCTGCTGAAGCAAGAACGTCTTTCGATTTTATATAGGTCCTAAGTTCTTTCAATAATATTTTGTAGTTTTCAGTGTACAAACTTTTTTGTTAAAGTAACTCCAAAGCTGTATTCATTTTTCCCCTGGCAGGAGGGATTGGACCTAGGTATTGCACAAGGTCAACACTGAGCCATATCACCAGTCTCTGGATTGGCTTTCTTTGATGTAATTTAAATAGAATGGATTTCTATTTAAATGCATTTAATTTAAAATTATCTTTAAAATGCATTTAATTGCATTTTTGGATTGCTTAGTTCTTGTAAACAGAGACACAGTTGATTTATGAATACTTATATTCTGAAGTGCTGATTAGCTCATGTTTAATTTTCAGCAAATAATTTAATGGGGTCTTTGAACTTTTCTAGATATAAGATCATAACATCTGAAGAATTTTGAGATAATTTTTACTCATTTCTTTTCAGTGTGAAGCCTGGTACCACCTCTAGTAAGTTTTGAACAGAAATTGTAAGAATCGTTGTTTGTCTTGTTCCTAACTCTATGTGGAAGGCTCCTCAGCTTTGAGCAGTGAATGCCATGTCAGCTGTGGGAGTTTTGTTAGTACAACTTATCAGATTAATCAGGACCTTTCTGATACCACTTTGTTGAATGCTTTGTCTTTTCATCATGAAAAAATGTGAAAGTTTGGGGCTGACAGAGGCTCAGTGCTTAAGACTGACTGCTCTTGCAGAGGATCCCAGTTTGATTCCCAGAACCCATATGGTGGCTAACAACCATCCCTAACTCCAGTTCCAGGGGATCCAATGCCTTCTTCTGACCTATGCATGCATTGCAAAATAGAGGTGCACTTATACACATGCAGGCAATACACTCATACACAAAAAATAAAATCACAAAACATTTTTTTTTAAATGTGAAAATTCGCCGGGCATGGTGGCACACGCGTTTAATCCTAGCACTTGGGAGACAGAGGCAGGTGGATCTTTGTGAGTTCAAGGCCAGCCTGGTCTACAGAGTGAGTTCCAGGACAGCTGGGGCCACAGGGAGGCCCTGTCTCGAAAAGACCAAAAAAAAATCTGAAAATTTGTCTGATACTGTCTGTTCTCGTCCCTTGAGATAATCCTGTATTTATTTTCCTTATTCTGTTAATGTATTCATATTGAATATGTTCTACATACTAAAATAATCTTGCTGTCCTGGAATAGTTGAACTTTGTAACAGATTTTTTGTCCTTATTTTAGTGATTTGAACTTTGTCTTCTTTTCTTTTCTTGGACATTTGAGCTAATGTTTGTCAGTTACATAAGACACATTTTCTATTGAATTTGATGATGTTAAAAAAAGGAGTAAAAAATAAATTGCAGGGCTGGAGAGATGGCCTAGCAGTTAAGAGGCCGATCACTCTTACAGAGGACCCGAGTTCGATCCCCAGCACCCACATGGCAGCTGAGAACTGTCTGAAACTCCAATTCTAGGAGAACTCCAGTTCCAGGGGAATCCAACACCCTCTTCTGATCTCCGCGGCATTGCACGACACGGATGCACAGACCTGCATGCAGACAGTATATTCATACACATACAGAAATAAATAAAATTAAAAATAAATAAATAAATAAATAAATAGCAAAGAACTAGTTCCCTTCAAATACAGAGATTTTCTATATATGGATAACAAACATCAAATTTTATTGCCTATTTGGAAGTATCACAACAGCCTCATTTTCATGTTTACTTTTCAAATTTTTGTCTTTTGTTTGGTGGATTATTTATCCTTTTCTTCATAATTTTTTCATTAATGTTTGTTTTTTTCCCCTTTTATTGTTTGCTTTGGGTTTAGTTTGGTTCTCTTGTCCTAGTTCCTCAGAGTAGATGATTAGTTTATTGATTCATCACTCTAAAAATATAGCCATGTAGCCAGGCATAGTGGCACATGCCATTGACCCCTGCAGGCTGCAGGTGGGAGGTGGTGGATCTCTATGAGATCAAGACCAGGCTGGTCTACATAGAGAGTACATAGAGAGTTCCAGGCCAGCTAGCAACACAGGGAGACTCTGTCTCATACAAAATAAAAATCATTACACACACACATAAACACAATGTAACAGTAATGTATTCATATTGAATATGTTCTATATACTAAAATAATCTTGCTGTCCTGGAATAGTTGAACTTTGTAACAGATTTTTTTTGTCCTTATTTTAGTGATTTGAACTTTGTCTTCTTTTCTTCTCTTGGACATTTGTTGGACTGATAGCAGTTTAGGAGATCAGTAAAGCATCCTTTTGGGTGTATTTCTCAGAATATTTCCAGACATCATTAATTAAGAAGGGAAGACCCCATCCTGAATGTGGGCTACACTTTCTGGTAGGCTCCTTTGCAGATGTGAAATGAAGGAGGAAGAAGAAGGAAGGTCATGGATATAGAAACACTGCTCTCGGCAACACCACACCCTCCCGTCATGTTCTTTCTGCACACAGGCCCAGGGACAGAGGAGCCAGCACATCACAGACTGAATCCATGAGGCAAATCAATCATTCTTGCTTTAAGTATTTTTCTCCATATTTGTCACAGTGACAGAAACTGGTATGGTGACAGGTGCACATCTGTCTATCAATTTCCCCCAAGCAATTCATTTACATCATTCCACAAGTTCTGATATGTTGAAGTTTTTGTTTTAGATCATTTTAAATTTTCTTAATTTCTTTGACTCATTGGTTATTTAGGAGTGTGCTTACTTCCATATGTTGTAAATTTCTCAAACTTCTGTTATGCATCTCTCAGTTTATTCAATTGTATTTGAAAAGTATACTTCTTTTTTTATTTTTTAAATTTTATTTCTGCATGTGTATGAATGTACTGTCTGCATGTAAGTCTGTGCACCCGTGTCATGCAATGCCACGGAGGCCAGAAGAGGGTGTCGGATTCCCCTGGAACTGGAGTTCTCCTGGAATTGGAGTTTCAGACGGTTCTCGGCCGCCATGTGAGTGCTGGGGATCGAACCCGGGTCCTCTATAAGAGCGGTAGGTACTCTTAACCACTAGGCCATCTCTCCAGCCCTTGAAAAGTATACTTCTGATTTCATTCTTTTAAAACTTACTGAGACTTGTTTATGTCCCAACAGATTGGCTGTTACTGTTCGTCCCAAGAGCTTTATCCTGTTATTCTTGCAGGAGGGTTCTATGATGTTTGCTAGGTTGAGTTCATGCACAGGGCTATTTGAAGCCTTCAGTCCTAACTGAAATCATTAGATGTGTCATTCATTTTTGAAAGTTCATTGCTCAGATGATATATGATCTCAATGTCATTTCTGTTGCTGTGATAAAATGCCCTGAGAAAAACAGTTTAAGGGCCAAAGGGTTTATTTTAGCTATGCTTCCATCACTGAGGATAAGTCAAAGCAGCCAGGACTTGCCACAACTGAATGACAGCCACAGTGGCATGACATCCACAGTCCTATGACGTCCACAGTCCTATGACATCCACAGTCTTATGACATCCACAGTCCACAGTCCTATGACATCCACAGTCATGTGACATCCACAGTCTTGTGACACCACAGTCTTATGACATCCACAGTCAGGAGCAGAGATAAATGATGCATCTTAGTACTCGCCTCATCTTCTCATCTCATGTAGTCTGTCACCTACATCCAGGTCATGATGACACCCAATTTATGTCAGGTCTTCCTCCATCAACGAATAGAGGCAAGACAATCTCTGGCAGACATGATCATGTGTCAACCTAGGCTAGATAGTCCCACATGGACATGTTCTCAGGCCAACCTGAGTGACATTATCAATTCATCACTGAGGATTCTCTTTCTAGGTGATTCTAGATTGCCACGCTGACAGTTAAGATTAACCATCACAGACCCTGTTCTCAAGCTGTCTACATCTTCCTTCAGCCTGGCTGGTTTCACTTTGCATATTTTGAGGGTCCACAGCTAAGTCCCCATGTGTTCATGATCACTGTATCTCATGGCACACTGGCAGTGACATCATTATAAAATGTTTATTGAACCAGACATGGTGATGAGCATTGTCGTTTTGGATAACCATAGTGTCAACTCGACACACCTGGGTTGAGGGAGCCTGAATTGGGGAATTGCCTCCACAACTGGACTGGCCTCTGGCCCTGTCTATGGAGCATTTTCTTGATTGTTGAGTGATGTGGGAGGTTCCCAGCCCACTGTGGGCAGTGACACCCCTGGGCATGTTGCCGTGAATTGTATAAGAAAGCAGGCCGAGGATGAGACAGAGGAGACAACCAGTTAGCAACGTTCCTCCACAGTCTGTGCTTCGGCTCCGGCTTCCAGGTTCCTGCCCCGAAGTGATGAACTATGACCTGGGCCATGTAAGCTAAATAAACCCTTTCCTCTGCAAGTTGGTACTGGTTAGAGTGCTTTGTTACAATAATTGAAGAGAAACTAGAACACATGTAGAATCCAAGGACTGAGGATGGTGTGGCAAGAGGGTCAAAAGTTTGAGACCAGTCTGAGCTAACCAGCATGCCCTGAGAATTAATAGGAAATAAAATGTTTGTCTCCAGGAGCAATTTTTAGAAAAGTTTTGCTTGAGAAGTCAGTTTTGCCATATTGTGGTTACAGTTTGAATAGTGTGCTTGGTTCAGTACTACTTTAAACTTACTATGTGTATTAATCTAGTGTTCTATTTATTCATTCATTTATTGACTGCATGTGTTACATGTGTGCACTCATGTCCATATGTGTCCGGGTACGTGTAGACAGCAGAGGTCCAGCAGGTGTCCTCCTCAGGTGCTCTTCATTTTATTTACCTAGGGAGGGTCCCCCCAACCTCAGTCTCCATTTTGTTTACCTAGGAAGGGTCCCCCTAAACCTCTGTCTCCATTTTGTTTACCTAGGGAGGGCCCCCCCAACCTCAGTCTCCATTTTGTTTACCTAGGGAGCCTCCCTGTACCTCAGTCTCCATTTTGTTTACCTAGGGAGGGGCCCCTGAACCTTAGTCTCCATTTGTTTACCTAGGGAGGGCCCCCTGAACCTCAGTCTCTATTTTGTTTACCTAGGGAGGGCCCCCTGAACCTCAGTCTCCATTTTGTTTACCTAGGGAGGGCCCCCCTGAACCTCAGTCTCCATTTGTTTACCTAGGGAGGCCCCCCTGAACCTCAGTCTCCATTTTGTTTACCTAGGGAGGGTTCCCCCTGAACCTCAGTCTCCACTTTGTTTACCTAGGGAGGCCCCCCTGAACCTAAGTCTCCATTTTGTTTACCTAGGGAGGCCCCCCTGAACCTCAGTCTCCATTTTGTTTACCTTAGGTAGGGCCCCCCTGAACCTCAGTCTCCATTTTGTTTATCTAGGGAGGCCCCCCAACCTCAGTCTCCATTTTGTTTACCTAGGGAGGCCCCCCTGAACCTCAGTCTCCATTTTGTTTACCTAGGGAGGCCCCCCTGAACCTCAGTCTCCATTTTGTTTACCTAGGGAGGCCCCCCTGAACCTCAGTCTCCATTTTGTTTACCTAGGGAGGCCCCCCTGAACCTCAGTCTCCATTTTGTTTACCTAGGGAGGCCCCCCTGAACCTCAGTCTCCATTTTGTTTACCTAGGGAGGCCCCCCTGAACCTCAGTCTCCATTTTGTTTACCTAGGGAGGCCCCCCTGAACCTCAGTCTCCATTTTGTTTACCTAGGGAGGCCCCCCTGAACCTCAGTCTCCATTTTGTTTACCTAGGGAGGCCCCCCTGAACCTCAGTCTCCATTTTGTTTACCTAGGGAGGCCCCCCTGAACCTCAGTCTCCATTTTGTTTACCTAGGGAGGCCCCCCTGAACCTCAGTCTCCATTTTGTTTACCTAGGGAGGCCCCCCTGAACCTCAGTCTTCATTTTGTTTACCTAGGGAGGCTCCCCTGAACCTCAGTCTCCATTTTGTTTACCTAGGGAAGGCCCCCCTGAACCTCAGTCTCCATTTTGTTTACCTAGGGAAGCCCCCCAACCTCAGTCTCCATTTTTGTTTACCTAGGGAGGGCACCCCCAACCTCAGTCTCCATTTTGCTTACCCAGGGAGGCCCCACTGAACCTCAGTCTCGCTCCTTCAGCTAGTGTTGCGGGCTGCTTGCCTCTGAGCTCTGACCTCTGCTCCTGAGCACCAGGGTAGCAGGTGGGCCATTATGCCCACCCAATTTTTATGTAGTGCTGGGATCCAGACTCTGGTCCTTCTACCGTGTCAGTGCTTTATCCCGTGAGCCATCTCCCTAGCCCCAAGTGTGTCTCTTTTAGACAAAATAGCTTTTGATTGATTTTTGTCATTTCGTCCAATCTCGGCCTCAAGAGTGTTTAGCCCAGTTATTCTAATTGCTGATAGGACAGGTTTTACCTCTGTCCTTCTGCTTTTTGCTTCTTTATATGCTTTGTATCTTTTTCATTCTTATTCACAACTGACCTATTTTGTATGAAATACATACTTTATAGTTGAAATTTTATGCTCGGCATAGTGGCACACATTTTTAATCCCAGCACACAGTAAGATGGAGGCCAACCTGGTCTACATGGAGATTCCTGGGCCAGCTGGGAGACTCAACCTCAAAAACAACAAAAAAGAAGAAAGTTTAAATTCTTTGGTTATCTCCTTCCATTTTAGATATTACCTGAATGATTGCCTGGGGATTATAATTAATATATTCATTCAACTTAGATTGGTACCAATTTAATTTTCATAGTACAGAAATTTCTTCTTAAGGAAGGTTTCCTCTTGGTTTCTTTTGTGATTTTTGTGTTACAATTTTTCACAATCCAGAAGCACACTGTGTTGATAATATTCTTTAATATCTTGAAACTTTTCTCAAGAAATCAAATCCACCTTTGAATGTCAGGATTGGGAGGTACATGCTGTTTCATCATTGATCCTTGTGTGTATATGACTTTCATGTTTGGCTTAAACTGTTTTACAATCAAACTAAATGAGTAATGAATAAAAAATATTTTTCTTGTGGCCTTTATTCAATAATGCTGTGCATATGTGGGTGCAGTTGCCCATGTTTGTATGTAGTGGGTGCTGGTACAGATGTCTGTATATATGTATATGCATGTGTGTGTGTGTGTGTGTGTGTGCATGTGTGTGTGTGCATGTCAAGGGTAGAACTGAACATCTAGTGTCTTCCATGACTATGCTTGACTTTATACATTAAGCCATGGTCTTTCACTTGAACCCAGAACTCACAGTTTTAGCTAATCTACCCAGCCAGCTTTTTCTAAGGTTGGGATCCCATGTCCCCATCTCCTGGGCACTAGAATTACAGATGGGGTGCCACACTCACCCAGCATTTACATGGGTTCCAGGGCTCAGTCTCTGGTCCTCATGATTATGTGGCAAATGCTTTGCCCACTGACCGTTCTCCCAGCTCCTAGCACTGTCTTCCTAATACATTAGTTTCCTAAACATTAGTCTTACATAATATCTCTGATATCCATTCTTCTTAAATGAGTGCTTAGTTTCAGAATTCCCCACACACCAGCACTTTGGTTAGATATTTACTAAGAATTAATTTATCTTGCACTTCATGTTGCCTTTCATTCATTACCCTAAACTTATCCATATGTAATACAATTTATACATCATAATTTAAATTTTATTTAGAATGGAAATATCTGTAAGGCTGTTTAATTTGCTAAGTTTTTTTAAAATTTTAATTTATTTATTATTTTTTATGTGTATGAATATACTGACTGCATGTAGGTTGGTGCACCCGTGTCGTGGAATACTACGGAGGTCAGAAGAGGGTGTCGGATTTCCTGGGAACTGGAGTCAAAGACAGTTCTTAGCCACCATGTGGGTGCTGGGAATCGAACCCAGGTCCTCTGCAAGAGCAGTTGGTGCTCTTAACCGCTGAGCCATCTCTCCAGCCCCTAATTTGCTAAGTTTTAGCTTTTTTTGTTTGTGTTACTTTATTTATTGTTTAGAGGAGAAATGGTTTATTTTGGCTCACAGTTCTAGGTTATAGTCCATCACTGAAGGGAAGTGAAAGCAGCGGAAGCTTGCAGCAGATAACCACCTCACATCTACAGTCAAGAGCAGAGACATGAAGGCATGCAGGCTTAGTGCTCAGCTGTCTCTGCTGCTACACAGCCCAGAGCCGTAATGACGTCACCCTCCTTTACGCTGCATCTTCCCACATCAGTGAAGGCACTCAAGACAACCCCAGACAAGCCCACAGAACATGCTTCTCTAAACAACCCTTCATTCAGACTCTCCCCTCCAGTGATTCTATGCTGAGAGAATTTGATAAGACAAACCACCACAGGATTTTAATTAGACCAGTGCTCAGCCCATGCTATATGTCCAGATATCTTATTGACCGTAAAATATCTTACAGGGGCTGGAGAGATGGCCTAGTGGTTAAGAGCACCGACTGCTCTTGCAGAGGACCTGGGTTTGATCCCCAGCACCCACATGGCAGCTGAGAACTGTCTTTAACTCCAGTTCCAGGGGAATCCAACACCCTTTTCTGACCTCCGCAGCTTTGCACAACATGGGTGCACAAACCTGCATGCAGATGGTACATCCATACACATACAAAATAAATAAAAATTAAAAAATAAAATTAAAAAATACCTTACACAGTTTCTGTATCTTCTAAAACAGGGTCATGTTGGTATGGTCATAAAACTGGATTGGTCCTTTTAGTGTATTAACCAGCTAATTGCAATAGGCTTGTTTGGAAATTATGTGACTTATTTCCTTGGATCCTTCTTGGGCTCACAAGTCAGTACACCTGAAGTCTGGACAGCAATTCCTTGCTATGTAAGCCAGTACCCATGCGTACACTTCAGGATCTTGTCTGCACAGGATTATCAAGTTCGCTTCTCTCCAGCTTACCCTTAGCTCTGAGCCCTTCCTCTGGTACAATAATCCACACTAGATTTGCCCAAATCTCATTTTCCGCAGTCTTTTTTAAACCCTTTAATGACTGAATATCTGACAGCAAATGGCCAAGACAACTTCTGTTGAAGATGCTATTTAATACCAAGTTTTGACTTGAGTAGATGATAATTTATCTATTCTTAAGATGTTTTGAGCATGCAAACATTTTCAAATACCTTTTGAATTTAGGATGGTCTGGTGGAGCTGAATTTCATCTAAACAATGTTCTTATAAATTATGATCATACAAACCCACTTAGCAACATTAGCTTATGATTTATATATCCTTATTAAAAGGAAATTTTAATGAATTTTTCCATAACTTGCATCTTCTTTATTCTAAGTAAGGACAGGATCGAATGTGGAGGATTGTAGAAAGGCATGAAACCTACATTCAGTATGCCTATCTAAAGATAAAATAATAATAGGAACTAGCATTAGAACCACTAGGAAACTTGAATTCTATACTATCTGAAATAACAGAAATATAATGTAGTTAATATAGACTCCACAAGAGTTGTCTTAAATATTTGAGTGACTTCAATTCCATGTAGGGGTACAGAAAGAGAAAGAAGACACTAAATAATAGCACATGCATTTGAACTTGTATATATTCACGATAACCACTGGAGACAATCATCTGGAACAAAACACTGGAAAACTTAGAATGAAATGATGGTCCAGCTAAGGCTGTGCCACAGCAGGGAGGTTTATTCATAAGCCACTTGTTCATCCTTTCTGCCCTGGATGAGGCTGAGTTAGAGGCCAGACTTTGGGATGGATTAAAGTGTGGCAAACTTTACTACCAGGATGAAACACCATGACTTTTGCTTAAGAGATAAATAAAATCCTTAGAAGAGTCTGGACAGTAAGGATGAACAATTCTAGGTTCAAGTAGGATAGCTAAGCAGGTGTGCAAAGAAGACAGGACAAGTCTGTGGGCTGTTTCTTCAGCCTCTGTCTTGGCTGCTCTTGAGTTTCACTCCAGTGTGAGAAGTGGGATCCCATGCCCTCATGTTAAATTTTCTGTGCACCGAGTTGTAAAAGCAATTGCCAATAAGAATTATTTCATGTACACATAATCCCCTGTGCAGCAGGCTGCAAATTTATTCATGATCTTCCCCAGCTAATATGCGGGAACTCAGTGGCTTGTGCCAAAAAAGACAGGATGATTTATACAGAAAACTGAAATACACATTAAAATTTTTCTATTTGGTCTTCTGCTCTGGAATCCGAGAGGGAGTGCAAGAGGTTAAAAAAAAAACCCTTCTTAAAGTAAGATGTGCAGGAAGATTAGCAACATTGCCACACAGAGTAGAATGTATGCATTATTTATGAAAGTATGGGCTAAAGTTACCAAAGAAATGGTACCCAAATCAATGCCTAGAAGAAGTCAAAGTGTGAGAGGTTTTTAATTGGAAAATTGAATAAATATACTACAAACCCATTTTATTAGCAAAATCGAGCCCAGGCTTATGGAAGTTTTCACAGCACTTTGAAGCAGGAGCATGATTTGGCATTCCTTAGGCATGCCTTATGTGAAGTGTTCAGGGCTCCGTCTCTCAGAGCAATGTGTTTTGAGCTCAGTTCCTTATTCCAAATTATGAGACTGAAACCTGACTGCCCAAGGGTGGTTGCCTGAGCTCCCAGTTGCCTGAGCTCACGCTGGAGACCTTCTCCCAAGCCCTGGCTACTGTGGAATTCATGCCCAGCCCCCTGCTGACCCTGCTCTCACCTCTGACTCTTCCTTTCTTCTCTACTTCCTCTTAAATTTCTCAAATGGACTTTGGTAAGATCATCTTAATTAGCTTGGGGGCTTTTTATCTGTTTTCTGATTGTCATATTCCATAAACTACTGTCAGATTTATATTTATGAAATGGATTTCATCATCCTCTCCCAGGAGCAAAGCCTCATTGCCATCCAATTTCCTTCTGATTCAGATCCAACATCTTTATAGCCTCTCTTTCAAGGATGGTGTTCCAGAACTGTGCCTGAACTCATAGGGGCATCCAGAGAAACCCACCCTGAACAGATCCACAAGCACATAAACGTGTACACACATTTAAAAATGCACCACCTTACAGACTTGTACAGATTTGTTAAATTATACAGACTTTGCTGAATTCCACTCATGGCTTTTTTGCTGGTCTCTTCCCAGGGACTTTGAGCTCAGAGCACATTCAGGTCTGACTGGTTTGTGCCAATCAGCTTCATTCTTACTATTCAGGTTTTTTTTTTTTAATTTTCATTTTTTATTGATGCTTTGTGTATATCATACATCATTTTCCAATTCAGTTCAGGCATATTTCCCTTTCCCTTCCCCCCATCCCACTCCGCCCCATCCCAGATCATGCATTCTACCATAACTGTCCTGCATCTTTCTCTCAGTTTTTTTTTCATTATTTAACAATAAGTGATAATTTATGAGTACAAGCATCCTTCTTGTAAAACCAATTTGCAAGCAGTTGT
>VZQC01006125.1:502275-545932 GCA_009823505.1 Rhizomys pruinosus | reverse complement strand
TCTGGCTCATGCCCAGCCTGCCTTCTTATACTGTCACTGCTCAACAATCAAGACAATACTCCATAGATGTGGCCACAGGCCAATCCAATGGAGCCAATTCCCCAATTGAGGCTCCCTCAACCCAGGTGTGTCAAGTTGACACTAAAGCTATCCAGCACAGTGGCCTTTGGTAACACTCTCTGGTATGCCAGAGACCATCTGTACACTTGCAAGTGTGGTCTCAATGCGTCTTTCCCATGCTCACATCAGATCTTTGACAGCAGGGCCTTACTGCCTTTCTTCTTGCAGGTATCCCAGTTTGGAGGCAAGGAGCCTTTACCTTTTGTGGCGGATTGGATCTCCTGGCCAACATCTCCTTGGTAGAATACTCCATTGCTGATGTCAGAGCTCCTGTATTAATGTATTTTGCTTAAGTGCATATCTTAAGGAGACTTTAGTATTATATTTGGTTCTGAATAGAGAATAATCCTTTTCACAGTTCCTATGTCTATTAGTCAATTAAAGAAGGCAGTTTTACTGGTTTTATAAGAGATTACCTCTATAACAGTTGGCTCCAATTTACAGTTAGAGAATGACCTCATTATCATCATATTTCTCCTTGTTCTATGGGGGGGAGGTAAGAAAGTCTCTCATATTAAAACCAGCTACTCAGCTTTTAATGAAGGTATGGAGCTCTTCTCCCAATGTTTGTGTCCATTCTAGTAGAATTAATTTAGCTCTGGCCCTGAGACACACAACACCTTCTCCCACATCTTACCCTTCACACCACACTTTCCTTTCCTCCCTTCATCGGATCCAAACAGGACTGTTTTACATTTCAAGCCTGAAATAGTTCATTCAAATACTACTTCATTCCTGAAGCCTGTACTGCTTATTGCAACTAGAAAGAATATTTCTCCAGATTTCCTACTACTTAAGAACCATAAGTCAAGGCATTTAATTGACCCTGGGAGCTCTGGGCTACAGTGATTTCTTTTTTTTTTCATGTTGCATCTCTTGTGGATGGCAGGGGCAGTCTCCTCCAAATCTGTATTTCCTGCATCAGTTGGTGTCAAATGAAACAGCAAACATGAAATGCTAGTTTGCCAAAGCTCTGACCATATCACTTAATTAAAACAATAAGAAACTGGCACTGCCCCTGAAAAGGAATGGTGTTATTAGCAAACAGAAACATTGAGATGTTTCTGAAAAGTAACTCTTGTTCATAAACAAATTTAAGAATGGACCCAAATGGAAGCTTTAGGACAATTTTAGCAGAGTTAAAAGAAAAATCCTCAGGGCAGGCAAATTGTGAATCTCAGCAGCTGCCTGAGGAGGAGAATGGAGGAGAGAAGGAAGGAAAAGCCATGGGGCCACGTCTGTGGCCAGACCCAGAACACTGCACTGCGAGGCAGACTTCCTGTGAGGCAGGAAAAGTTCATTATGGTCAACACACTAGGTCTTCCATCCATGTATTTAATATGACTTAAGGTGATCCTGCCTTCCCACAGTGGTCCCATGACTAGATGATTGACTAGTGAGACTGGAATGGTCGATTTTTTTTTTAACAGCTAGACTACAGATTTTACAGTGCTTACCAAGCAATGTTATGGGGACTATCTGCTACTCTAACATCCAGATCACAGATCATGGAGGAGGCTGCACTTGGGGCCAAGGAAGGTTCAGGAAGCGAGAGGACAGGGAGTGGCCACTGTTGGTTTTGTATAACGTGTTACCCCATGAGGAAGCTGATAGTAAATGGCCTGCTCTGGCCTGCTTTCTGTTGCTTTGAGAAACACCATGAGCAAAAGCAGCTTGGTGAGGGCAGGGTGCATTTTACAGGTCACCGCCTCGCATCTGGGGGTGGACAGAGGCAAGATAGGAATGTGAAGCAGAAAGTACAGAGGAATGCAAGCTTACTGGCTTGCTT
The DNA here is from genome assembly GCA_009823505.1 of Rhizomys pruinosus. Taxonomy (NCBI): domain Eukaryota; kingdom Metazoa; phylum Chordata; class Mammalia; order Rodentia; family Spalacidae; genus Rhizomys; species Rhizomys pruinosus. The sequence goes on along the minus strand of VZQC01006125.1, from coordinate 544,023 downwards.
CCCCTGGCTTGATCAACTTCCTGTCTTATACAGCCCAAGCGCATCTGCCCAAGGATGGTACCACCCATGGTGGCCTGAGCAGTCCTACATCAATTAGTAATTTAGAAAATCCTTGATAGACATGGCCACAGATACTTCAGCTGTGATTCCTTCTTCCCAGGTGATACTAGGTTTGGGTCAAGTTGACAACGGAAGCTTTGACATACCCTCCACCAGGCCCTCCTACTTAAGGGTCACTACAATGCCAGTCTCCAGTGTAGGGGCCAGGACACTGACCATTTGGGACACAAACTTCATCACCACCTTGAAACTATAAGCAATAAAATAACAAATCCAAAACTTAATGTGAGAAAGAAGATATCAGATTCAAAAAAAGTGCAACTGACTTATGATAGCAATTTAAAAATGTCCCAGAAAGATGCAGACTGCGGGCACAGAGCAACCTTCTGAATAATAATGAAAACAGTCCAAGGCCTGCATAACAGTGTCCTCATCTTGTCTGGGAAAAAGAAACTCAGTTGCAAAGTAAAGTTAAAGAGGGAGTAAAAATAAATCATAGACCTCTGACAAAATTTTGACTTTGTGTTTTAGCAATTGGTGGAGTTTAAAGACCTGTGGACTCCTTGAAAGAGCAAAATCAAATGAATCATATTCAGGTGTTTCCTCAGAAAGACAAGGTTGGGTTGGTGGGCCCAGCCCACTCACTGTGGATGGTTTGGGCTGTGGGAAGGTGAGCCCAGGATGTGGAAGAAAGGGAGTTGAGCGATTCAGACACGAAGTTCTGGGTTCTTGTCAGCCATAAGTTATAGCTACCTTCTCCATAAGTTTATGCTCTAGAAAATAATTTCACACTGTTTTATGTTAATTAGTCACCTTCTCAACTCTTTAAGAAAAAACATTAAGATGCCTAACGATTATATATGCACAGTAATATATATTATATATATATATATATATAATATATATATATGAAGAAATTTATATTCTGTTTAGCAAAATGTCCAATTTTATTGGCTATTATTTGGATAAATTTGAGTAAAATCAGATGGATTGCTTAATTTAAATGTTAGCATGTTATAATGAATCATTTATAATTTTCCAATTTTATAGTATAAATATGTAGTGTTTATAAAGCAAAAGCATTACATTAAATATATAATTGTGTTGAAAGTATTAAATGAATATTTTTACACTTTCACTTAGGTGTCGTGGTATAACCTGAGATACTTTGTAGAGGTGTGTTTTTGAGCAGAATGTAGAGAAAAGGTGGTTTCTCAGCCTGCTGTGCTTATTTTTACTTTTAAAAATCTAAAATGAAATTTAAATTCAGTCTCTACTTCTGAGTAAATTAAGTGAATAGTATTATTCATATTTATTCAAGAACTATTTCCTTTTATTTTAAAGAAAATTAAACCTCAAAAATTATAATTTATATCCTCAAAATTCCATTAGAAACAAGTCTACTCCAAAGGCAATTTGGGTACCAGGCTCTTTATTCTACTGACCAAACATAAAACCTTCAAGTGTAGACAACTCTAGAGGTGTATTATACTGTGTGAGCTGTTTCTCCAGACTGAAATATTCCTTTGTGGAACCTTTGTGAGGTTTATGAAACTTGCAATAAACTTACAACAGTCATAAGGTCCCTCCCTGAAGTTATGTGTTCAGTGATCAATTGCTGGGGGAAAGGAGACTCTTAGTGTTGATGCTGTCTGTAAGTTGTGAAGAAGATTCCATACACAAAGTAAGTGTTCATGACCCATCATCCATCCTAGAAGGGGTTTTCATTGACACATCTACCCAAGTCACTTGTGTGCTTGGAAGTAACTCTAGTGGTTCATTATTTCACTGTGTTAGGCTCTGAATCTTATCTTAATAGATCATTTCTCTCTTTGTCTGGGACAAGCAGAAATAGAAGACTCAGTGAAAGTAACGTAGTGACATTCAGTCACAAAACCCAAAGTCCAAAATGTAAAAGTCCAGAGAGTCTTGGTTGGTCAGTGGTAAAGACAAGCTAGCCTGGGCATCTGGCCCTCCTCAGTCTCTGCTGGGATGCAATGTGTCTGGAATCATTGTCCTAGAAAAGAGGACACCAACAGAGATTGGTAGGGCCAGGACTGTTCCCGTCCTAGAGCTAGAAGATCTTAGGTCATGAGAAGGAACCCATAGAAATATACCAGGGATTCAAAGGTAAAAACAAGCCTTAGAGTCAGAGACATTTAGGATAAAGTCTGACTTTATAATTGCACAGCAAAATTATTTATCCTCTTTCTTTTTTTATCTCAATTTTTATTTGATTTTTAAACAATAAGTAATAAGTAGTGAATACAAGCATCCTTCGTGTAAAACCAATTTGCAAGCAGCTATGCCTAAACCCACACAGCCCAAGGCTCCCAACCATCCAGCTGGAAAGGCTTGTATGTACAATCATGTTAATCAAATAAGAGTCCAGTCTATATTGCTGTAGTTTCACTATTCACCCCAATCAGCCCTTACATTATACCATGCCCCCTCTTCCACAGATTGTTCCCTAGGCATAGAAAAGGGGCACAAGTGGGCGAGAGGCAAAACAGTCTGCTTATTCTGGAGTTGTCGTTTTGGACTCTGATCAGTTCTGGCTGTTTCCTTTCATGGGTTGACAGTTTATCCAGGAATAACCTTTCAATACTACTAATGAAGCACAAGCAATTAGATATACATGCATTTAAACAGTACTAATTGCTATGGTATGTTACTTTGGTATAGACACAGATGTTTGGATGGTATGCCAATCCATGAACTATAGTTTTTCTGTAAAAGATGACAAGGTCTTACTGTGTCTTATACCATCTCCTAACCACTAGAGGATGTAAGCTTGTGGCATCAGCCATGAATTATTCCTCCAAGGAGAGAGATACTTGCCAATTATATTTGGGACATATAGATATATGGCTTCCACTGCTGCACAGTATTTCCAGGCAGGTGAGGTGTAGCTGATGCTGATGGAGGAGTCTTGCTTGACTCAAGGAGACCAATATTTGCTTTATTGGTTTAGTGGCCTTTGGTAACACTCTCTGGCATTCCAGAGACCAACTGTACACTTGCAAGTGTGGTCTCAATACATCTTTCCCATGCATACACCAGGTCTTCGACAGCAGGGCCTTACCTGCTGTCTTCTTGCAGGTATCCCAGTTTACAGGCAAGAAGCCTTTACCTTTTGGGGGGCTTGGATCTCCTGGCCAACATCTCCTTGGCAGAATAATCCATTGCTGATATCAGAGCTCTCCTGTATTAATATATTTTGCTTAATTGCACATCTTAAAAAGACTTTAGTATTATATTTGTCTCTGAATAGAGAACAATCCTTTTCACAGTTCCTATGTCTATTAGTCAATTAAAGAAAGCAGTTATACTGGTTTTATAAGAGATTACCTCTATAACAGTCAGCTTTAATTTACAGTTAGGGAATGACTTCACTACCATCATGTTTTTCTTTGTTCTATGAAAAGGAGGTAAGAAAGTCTCTCATATTAAAAAAAAAATTGCAGCACCTGGGAGGTGAAGTTCATTAGGACTCATTATAAACAGTTGTTACAAATTGGATCCACAGAGATGTTTGATGCCTGTAGCAGTCTGAGGATATTTTTTTCCTTTTAATGTTTAGATGGGCCAACTTCTGTGCTGGTATTTCTTGGTACATCGTGCACAATGCAAAGCTGTATCTTTTCTTTCTCAGCCATTAAGTTGGTGATATTTTGACCTGTGGGAACATACAAATCTTTTCCCATAGTTACTTTTAAGATTTAAATTGAAAAATTTGACAAAAAAGCTTTAATATATAACTGTATACCCCCTTTTTTATTTTATTTTATTTATTTATTTATTTTTTAAATTTATTTATTTATTTATTTATTTTTTAAGGGATTCTACAATACAATGACACAGTTGTTTGCAGATAGCATTGACGTCACTCATTATGTCATACAATCCGGTAATTGGTGCATTTTGCAAGTATCTATGTCCAAATTTTGAACAACCCAAGGTTCCCATAGACCAGTTGGAGAAGCTTGTATGCACAGGCATGTTAATCAGGAGTCCAGACTATATTCCTGTAGTCTCATGATTCACCCCTATCTCTCCACAGCCCTTACAATCTACCACGCCTCCTCTTCCGCAGTTTGTTCCCTGGGCTTTGGGAAAGGGGCACAAGTGGGTGAGAAGAAAACAGTCTAATTTCTTTGGAGTTGTCATTTTGGACTCCAGTCTGTTCAGGTTGTTTCCTTTCATGGATTGACAGCTTTCCCAGTGATACCCTTTTTAGTCATATTAACAAAGCACAAGCTATTGGATTACAGGCATTTAAGCAGTACCACTTATTATGTCAAGCTAAGCTGTGAGCATAGACACAGATGCTTGGATGGCATGCTAATCTGCAAACTGTGGTTTCTCTATAAAGGGTGACAAGTTCTTACTGTGGCTCACAACATCGCCCAACCACCCGAGGACACAAGCTTGTGGCATCAGCTGTGAGTTATTCCTCCAAGGAGAGAGCTAATAGCCAAATAGATTTGGGATATATATAGACACTTGGCTGCCACTGTTGCACAGTATCTCCAGGCTGTTGAGGTGTAGCTGATATTGACGGAGGAGTCTTGCTTGTCTCAGGGAGACCAATATTTTGCTGTATTGCTTTAGTGGCCTTTGGTAACGCTCTCTAGCCTTTTCAGAGGCTAGCAAGTGACGTCTCATAACATTTTTCATGCTCACACCAGGTCTTCGACAACAGGTACTTACTGCCTTTCTCCTTGCATATATCCCACTTATAGGCAAAAGGCCTTTATAATTTTGGGGGAGCGGGTTTGAATCCCCTAGCCAACATCTCCTAGGCAGAATAATTCATTGCTGATGTCAGAGCTTTCCTGTAGTAATATATTTTGCTTAATTACACAACTTATAAACACTTTACTATTGAATTTGGCTCTAGTTAGGGAAATATCCTTTCACAGCTCCTATGCCTATCAATCAGTTAATACGTTATGCCTGTTTTATAGGAAATTACCACTGTAACAGTTGGCTCTAGTTTACAGTTAGGGAGTGGTTTCATTACCATCATTTTAGGTTTTTATTTTTTGACCCATGAGTCTCAAAAAGGCAGTTGTAGTACACATACCTATAGGCAGGAATCAAGGTGTAAGTTTCATTAAATTTATCCAAGCTGTTTTGGATGACTGTATGTTGTTAATTTGGGAAGCAAACTTAATTCCTTAAGTTAAATTATCCTACAGGTAAAAGAAAATGTTACAAGGTGATACTGTACAATACAAAAATTATAGAGAACATTTGTTATAATGCCTGTGTGCTTGTTTGTATCATTCATTCAACAGATGTTGAGATCCCTGCTACTATTCTAGTGGTGGAAATGAGGGGCACTGGCCTGGCAGAGTGTCCGGGTGGCTGGCCATTGCTAGACAGGTGGCATTTTCATGACCATGATGCCAGAGAATTAGCATTCTTGCAGAACAGAGAGATATACTAGTGGTTGGATATTCAGAGAAAAACTTTGGTCCTAATAGTGGAACAGAAATGTTCTCAGGATATCCATACTGAATCTGCTGAGCAAGTTTGGACCTTGTGGAGCCCTGGGATGCCTAGGCTTACCCGTCATGTAGAGGCTTCTGATTTAAGGTATGTCCAGCTTTCCTTACACCTCTAATCACTCGGCTGGGCTAGGCCTAATGTCCACCAAGTTTAATCGCATTCTACTCAGAAGTCTATTGAGCTAAATTTGTAATTAGTGACAGTCAGTTGTACATTAGAATGACTGATTATCTTTAAAAGGCTAGACTTACCCAGACTCCATTCTTCAAAACTCCGATTCAATTGTTTGAATGTGTAGCCAGTATTAAAAACCACTGAGACCAATTTATTAGTGTTTACAGCTAAAAAGAGTTGAAAGATTAACAATTACAGATTTACTTTTCAATTATGTTATTAATATGCTCTTGACTCTGGGTCTAGAAATGATCTCTGTCTTGTGGCCATACCAAGTGCTAGTTTCACTTAGTTACCATTGATGCTGTCCATTATTTAAAGGCTTGTGCTAATTCTTCCTCTTAGGGAATTCCCAGTAATATGACAACTTTAACAGTGTCTTACGTTAAGAGAGCATATCTGTATGGAGGTATGGAGAAAATCTACTGTCCTGTGAAAAGAAGAGCATGGTTTTTAAATTACAACTCTATGTGGTTGATATTCTTAAATTTTATTTTTTATTTTTTTTTATTTTTTTATTAATTTTATTTATTTCTGTTTGTGTATGAATGTACTGTGTGCATGCAAGTCTGTGCACCTGTGTCGTGCAATGCCGCGGAGGCCAGAAGAGGGTGTCGGATTCCCCTGGAACTGGAGTTCTCCTAGAACTGGAGTTTCAGACGGTTCTCGGCCACCATGTGGGTGCTGGGGATCGAACCCGGGTCCTCTGCAAGAGCGGTCAGCGCTCTTAACTGCTAGGCCATCTCTCCAGCCCTTAAATTTTATTTGATGGAGAGATGGCTCAGCAGGTAAGAGCACTGACTGCTTTTGCAGAGGACCTGGGTTCAGTTCCCAGCATCCTTATGGTGGCTAACAACTGTCCATAACTCTAGTTCCAGGGGATCTGACACCCTCTTCTGGCCTCAGTGGGCATTACACACATGTACTAGTGCACTAACACACATGAAGGCAAAATACTTATAAACATAACAATAAAAAAATTATAAAACTTTTATATTTTTATTTCAAAATAATCTTCCAGATAACTTGCCTGTGTGCACAAGTGTTGCTTTGACTTTGTAAGCCTTGCTCTTGGAAGATCTTAGCTTTCAATAAGGACAGAGTCCATCAATGTTTATGACATTCATAAAACTCTGCTTCCAGATGTACTAGTGTTCCGCCTTCACTCTAAGCATGTGTGGTTTTAATAAGATATTTATTTACATGCTTGTGTTTTGTTTTTTCATTTCAGCTTTGCAGTAAAGGTTAATAATATGGCTCCTGACTCTCACCTGCAACCCTCCTTCCTACACCTTCCCTTGCACTGCATCTCCAGGGCTCCAACTGCACAGGGTTGTGAGCCGCATGTTGGCTTGCTTATTTAAACACCCATTTCTATGTGATGTGGCTGAAGTCTGTTAGTTTACCCATCACTCCATATGGCCCATTGACAGCCAATAACAACTTTACCCATCATTACAGTTGGGTGGTTGACAGATGACAGATGTCAGCTGAAGAAGGCTTCTTACACCGGGCCAGCCAGTCACTAAGCCCTCCCTAAAGTGAGGACAAGATCCCAGTCAACAGATGGTTTGGCCTGTCTGGATTAGGCAGCCATTAAATCATTCTGGGCAGAATTCTCCCTTTTTAGGGTAGCCATTAGGAAGTTGTCACTCAACCCCATATGCACTGGTTTTCTTCCTCTCAAACATTCTCTCCCTGTCATTCAACCATTTGACAGAATTTCACACAAGTGCATCCTGAGCGTAGATAAACAAACTCCAGAAAAAACGAAAGAGGAGGCTAGCCCTGTTTAATGCATCATAGAGAAACACCTGAGCTCTGGAGAGCAGCCTTCTGAGACTGAGGAATGATTGTTCATAAAAGACTCACTACTTTGAAGACTTCCTCCTCAAAAAGAAAGTTCTAAAGCAGCTCCGTGTTCTCCCAGCTTCCTTCTGGGGGCGGCTAATGTTGGTGCTTCTAGAAGGTTGCTCTTTTCCTCAATGGGCTAGCCAGTTAACTATCTGTATACAAGTATGCTGTTCTGGCTTGGGCACCAGAAACTCCATGCAGAACACAAGATGGCAGTGGAAAGGATGGCTCTACAGAGGTGGAAGGGAGCGGATACTTGGCTCATTGCACCATCCAGACCCAGCCTGGGGTCCCCTGTGCTATCAAGTTTTCTAGATATAAGCTGGAGTCTCTGCTTACTGCTTTCTGTTTCTACCCTATGGATTCATATTGTGATATATTCCTCTCTTTTACATCTGTAAATTTTAATTGTTTGAGAATTTCATGCATTTCAGTCCCCACCAATTCCTTTCTCAACTGTCCATCATCCCCCCCACTTCATGAGTAGATAGATTTTCAGGGCCTGCATTCCTGAAGTAAAAAGAAAAAAAAAGAGTTCTAATATTATGTACCAATTAAAGGAATATAACACATCATTATTTGGACTATGAATATTTTGATGTAAATAAATGAAAGAAATTATTAAAACCCTGTTTTTCTCATCTATTAGTAAAGAAACTCATTTCCCCAAGTAGAATTAAGAGAAATAAATATTTCTTATTAATATTTTTAAAAGAAAAAAAATAAATGTGAATATCGGTTTCTCCAAGAGAAAGAAGATTATATCTTTAAAATTTTAATCATGGTCTGGAGAAATGGCTCAGTGGTTAAGAACCCTCCTGCTTTTGTAGAGGATCCATTGATTCCCAGCACCCACATGGCAGCTAACAACGGTCTATATCTCCAGTTCCAGGGGATCCAACACCCTCTTCTAACCTCTGTGGGCATTGCATGACATGGATGCATTTACATACATGCAGGTAATATATTCGTACACATAAAATAAAAACAATAAAATATTTAAAAATTTTAATTGTCTTTATCTCAGCGAGCTTTCCAGAGAAAAAATATGTATTGAATTAAATAAGTGCATAACCTGGACAAATTAAAACGTGTGTGAAACCATGATTGTAATGCTTTCATCAGATCTTGTGGCTTGTAGGTCTTTCATTCAGCTTAAATAGTTTCTTAGATAAAAGTTTAGGATCAACAAGTGCCTCTTATCTTCTCCTTACTTCTTGGTATTTCCTCCAGTGTTTCATAGCTGCAGTTCACTGTAGTTCATTTTATCACTGATGTATTGAAGCTCAATGGCTCCACGAGTTTGTATCACATGTGGCAAAGCTGTGCACCTCACCTCTATCAATCCATGGACCCAGGGTAAGAGTCACCCATCTTAACAAATCCACATCACAGAAGCCAATGAATGCTGCATTATCAATATAATCATTTACCATGTTTCCTTTAGAATTGTTCTCATTTATAATAGATTTTTTAATTTATTCATGAACTCAACTTCAGGGCTATTATGGGAAGGTCTTGGAAGTGGCACAGCTTACTCTGACCATTGTTTGGTCCACATATTTACACTGCACATACTGAAAATTCAAATCTTTAGAAATTGTATTGGGAAACAATGTATAATACTTTATAATTTTATCTTCAACTTTTTTTCGCTTAACAAAATCCCTACTTGTAATAGTTCATAAAATGAGTCTGTAACAATGAAGTTAGCTAGGAACAACTGACTTTTAGACTCTGGTCTTGATGGAATCTAATCATTTAGTCTGCCACTATTAGCTATTGGGATGTCCAGAAACCCAGTGTGGTCACCCTTCCACATGGAGAACAGGACTTTCTGTGGTAGTTCTAGTCAAAGCAGCATAGTAGATAGAAATTGCTTTCAAGCATCAGAAAAGCGGGAACAAGAAGGGGAGATTTCAAACAAAGATCCAGACTCAGGCTTTAACAGTGGGTCTCAGAGATGCAAGATGCGTCAATCAGTTTTCCTGGAGGATAAGAACCAATGGAATATATGGCATTATGAGAGGAGATTTATTAAATGGGCTTTCATAGTCTGCGGCTAGGTAATCTCACAGTACCTGTAGGTATGATGGAGAGACCAGAGATGGGGAAGCAATGGCGGTTCAAGGTACAAAGCTGGAAACCTCAGAACAAGAATGACCGATATGCAGTCTAAGAATGGAGACGTGCATGCTCCCTCAGAGTCATTCCCCTCAGAGTCGCCTTCATAGTCACAGGCCGAAGGACTTGGAGGCTGGTATATGGACAATGTGACATCAAAACCCCACTCACTCAGGAAGAGCTGGGACTGTACATGTCCCACCTTCTTCCACTTTTTGTTCCATCCACTGTGTAGATGGTGTTACTCACATTCAAGACTAGCCTTACCCTCTCCATTTGCAGATCGACAGGCCATTCCTTGGTGGAAATGCCACTACTGATACTCCCAATGAATACTTTATCAACTTTCTTGGTGTCTTTTGTTGCTGAAATTCCTTCTGGGAGGTGTAAAGGACATCCAGGCTCCTTCTCTCTCAGTCCTTAAGACAAGGAAATGCATGACTTTGCCAAACTGCAGTTTGGAAAAGCAGCAAGTTTTATTGGGTTTACTTACAGAGCAGAGGGTGAAGGTTTATTTTCAAGAGTGTAGGAGCTCCCCTTTTAAGACCACACTGGAAAGATCTTGTGTTAGCATGGATCTTGACTTCCTGGCAGCTGCCCAAAATGGTGAGTGAGAGCATCTCTCTGGATTCCTCCTCCTCCTCCTTCATCTTCTTCTTTTTTTATTACTGTTTTTATTTTTTTTCAAGTATCACAATGTTTATTGATAGATACAAGTATATAAAATTAGGGTATGAACATGACTTGATAAATTAAGTAGACTTAATTTCAACACTATAATAAGGGATCAATTCAAATTCTCACTATTTGTTTCACACCCACAAAAACCACTTCAAGGGCATTAACGATCTCTCAAAACTGATCAGTTTTGTGCAATAAACCATATTTCTTTTTTTTAAAAAAAACTTGTGCACTTGCCCAGGCTCAAGGATATTGAAATCTAGCACATAAAGCTCATTGATAGAGGTAGAAATACAGGCAATATACTATTCTGGCAACAACCATTAACTATAGTTAAGAATTTTCTATAACAACCAAATGGATAATCAAATATTGCAACAACTCAAGTATTCCTGAACAAAATGCATTTCTACAGTATTCTGTGTTGCTATTCAGTTTTCTAACTTAAAACAGCCTATGATAACTGGCAGCAAAAACAGTCCTTGTAATAGACTGCCTCTGCTTGACAATTTATGATGTAATTATTGCATGCTGCTAATATACTATCTAAGCATTAAAGATACTCCTAAAATATTTGATGGTAGACTATGATTAAGACATTGCACTCCAAAAATCCTTATGCAGAAGGAAACCCTTACTGACGTGCTTCTGCTTTAAATATTGTGCCCCCAATTAAGATCAGTAAGTACGCGTCCTTTCTTGATCCTCCTGCATTAGCTTCCATGATGGATTCCTCTTCTTACCCACTTACTTCCGCCCCCGCATGCAACTCCAGAAAACTGCTTTCTTGGGAGGCATGCCTGATGCTCTCTAACCTCCTTTCCTGCAGAGGGTCAACAGTCAACAAGTTTGGGGAGCCAAGTGGGTGCAACCAAGCTTAGTAAGAAGCTGGCCGTCCGTAGCTTGGCATTTGGAGGACAGTCTGATGCAACTTTGTATCCAATCAAATTGACAACCAAGATTTGCCATAGCCGAAGGTATCTGACCTCGGGGCAGAGCATTGGGTGAGACCCCTTATATACCTGTCCCTGTCTGTAAGTTGGTGAAAAGTTCCTGAAGTCACAGGGCTTTCGTTCTGGAAAGCTGGGGTGGATTTATGCTTTGTTCTCCTCAGATTTCCCAATGAGACATAGGTAATAACACAGTGGCAGACTCCACCTTCTACTCTCAGGAGACACTTCTGTATCTGCCCCAGGGCCAGGCCCTTGGTTGGGATTTCTCCAATTAATCCTCTCAAGAACCTGATAAAGTAGGTTCTGTGACTGACACAGTTTATGCAGAGGAAGAAACTTTAAAAATAGAGATTAGGGGCTGGAGAGATGGCCTAGCAGTTAAGAGCGCCGACCACTTTTACAGAGGACCCAGGTTCGATCCCCAGCACCCACATGGCGGCCGAGAACCGTCTGAAACTCCAATTCCAGGAGAACTCCACTTCCAGGGGAATCCGAGACCCTCTTCTGACCTCCGCGGCATTGCACGACACGGGTGCACAGACTTGCATGCAGACAGTACATTCATACACATACAGAAATAAATAAAAATTAATAAAAATAATTAAAAAAAATAGAGATTAAACTGGATGTCCAAGATCACCTCCTAATAAGGGTCTGCTTCAGGGCCGGTGTTCATGGATGGTGTAGAGACAGAAGGAGTTGAGTTATCACCACAACTGTCCTTGGTGTTCCCATTGCCCACGTTATTCTCATTATCCCAAAGGCCTAGGGGGGCAGGTGGGTAAAAAAGGAGGTTATGAATAGAAGGTGAAGGGCTGTGTCCCCAATTAAGTACACAATATAACAGTGAGGCAACTCTAAATTGAGGACTGCGTTCTTGGAAATCTGGACCACAGATGGGCAGCAGATTCATTGACAGCTGTATCTGAAGGCAGCTGATGTGTGTCATTGGTGGGAAGTTCATGAAAACTGATGTACACAGATATACAGAGTTGATGATAAAAGGTATAGATTCTCTGGTTCATGGAGAAAAGGGATGGGGAAGACTTTGCTATGCTGACCTTGGGAAAGTTAAACTATTGGAAAACCAGATTCCTCACTTGCCAATACACAGACGGATGCAGTAGCTAGAAGGGCAATGCTTTGGTAACTGAGCATTGAGAGGATATCTGTGCAAGTGTCAGGCAGGTATCTCAAGTGTACCGGTCAATTATCAATGGCAACTTTGTCTGCATATGTTTCATTCTCATGTTCAGGATGACTCCTACTGCTGTGTCCAACAGAAAGCATCTCACATTGTTTTATATGTGTATTTTATTGAATTTTTGTGCATTTCATAAAAAGCATTTTAATAATCTTTATACTCCTCCATCTGGACCCCCTCACATCCCATCTTACTAGATTCAATGCATTCTGTCATATGGTTAAGGCCTACTGAGTCACATTGGTGTACCCAGATTTGCTTCAGTGCAAGTTCATCCACTGGGGTCTAGTCAGTCTATCTAGAGTCTCTCCCTTAAAGAAGATCAACTCTCCCTTACCCAAAAGTAATCAGCTGTTAATTGTTATTTGGCCAGGGTTGGGGCCTGGTACCCATGTCCCAGATTCTATCCTTGGTTTTTGTCTCATTGAGTTTGCCTGGGTCTTGTGCATGCTGACACTATTGCTGTAGGTTCATAGGATCAAGGTCCCAGGAGCCTGTGAGGCTCTGTTTCTATATGGCCATGCCCCTCCGCCCCTGCCTCTTACAATCTTTCTTCCTCCTCTTCCACAATAGTCCCCAAGGCATGGGTGAGTGAAGTTTAATATAGGAGTCCTGTCCAGGGACCCACACTCTACAGACTCTTATTCTTTATCCTTTGGCCATTTGTTGCCATTTGTGTTCATTGGCCTCTGTTGCATGAGGGAACTTCATTGATGAGAGTTCAGAAATGCATTAGCATTCTCTAGATTCCTTATTCTACTACGTTCCATGAGTCTTAGAAGTAAAGGTTCCATTTTTGATATGTCACTTAGGGTTACACATCTCACAGACACTTTCTTTGTATGACCAGTTGTAGAACTCTGTTAATAGCCTCTGTTTATTGCAAAAGAAGCTTCTTTGACAGGTAGTGACTGGAATAGTTGTCTGTAAAATATAAGGATCCGTATACAACATATAGCAAGAAATTACATTTGTCTAGGCATGTGACAGACTTTGGGTTTTCTCTAAGATCTATGACCTCTCTAGCCATGTGTATTTGGCTAAGTTTACAGTATCACACATGAGATTCCTTCCACTGAGTGGGATTTAAGTCCAATTAGGTAGCTATTGCTTACTCCCAAGATAAGTGTTCCATTACTGTACCAATATAGTTTGCTGTGCTGTCATTGTTTTAGTTATTAGGCTTTAAAGTTGGTGTTGGACTACTGATTGATGTTTTCCCTTAGCAGCTTGCATAGTGCTCTCTAAAACTATGAATACCAGCCTTTGGAGAGAGGTAGTTTACAGGACAGTTCCTGCTCCATTGCTCCAAGTCTTTTGTCTGAGTCTGTCTTGTCTTCAGCAATAGGGTCTTGTCTTCAAGTTCTGGGAGTCAATCAATGGCTGGGACATAGCCTGTGGAATTTTGTGAGTCTTTTGTACTACCCTGGCCAACAACTTGAAGGAGGAACTATCGCTTGTTTTAAAAAAAAAAAAAAATATATATATATATGTGTGTGTGTGTGTGTGTGTGTGTGTGTGTGTGTGTGTTTAGCTTACATATATGTAAGTGCACCACATACATGCAATGCCCTGCAGAGGGCAGAAAAGGTTGTTGGATCTCCTGGAACTAGAGTTATGAATGGTTGTTAGCTACCATTTGAGTACTGGGAATTGAACCTGGGTCCTCTGGAAGAACAACTGTTCTTGACATCTGAGCCATCTTTCCAGCCTCTTTTTTGTTATGTAGCCTTCAGCTATAGACATGGAGTCATGTAGAGATAGTGTACATGTAAATTTTCAGTAGGCTTTTTTGGTCTTTCATACCAGCTAAGTGGTTTTTAAGATCAAAATCAAGGTAAATCCAATTCTTACACCATTTACTCCATAGAACAACACTATTTAACTTGAGGTATTGGAATCTATGACATCCATAGAAATTGTGGAGGAAAGCAGGCAGCTTGGTTTTCTAGGCAAAGGAGAGGCAGGATCATGTTTGAGCATATCATTTGCTGACTGATCTTGGGTAAACCTTATTTAAATCATCTGATCATCAGTTTGTCACCTGTTGAAAAGAAACGATGTCCACCTACCTTACATAGCCATCTTGAGGATTAAGCTACTTAATGTTTGTGAGAAATGATACATGGGATGTTGAAACTTTGTGTGTTATGATTTTCAGTCATGTTACTATTACTGTTGTTATTTATTTGGTGTGTGTATGCTTATACATGTGTGCGCATGGACATCTGTGCATGTGTAGGTGCATGCATAAGGAGCTGTCTACCTTGTTTGTTTATTTATTTATTTATTTATTTATTTATTTATTTATTTATTTATGTGAATGTACTGTCTGCATGTAGGTCTGTGCACCCATGTCGTGCAATGCGGCGGAGGTCAGAAGAGGGTGTCGGATTCCCCTGGAACTGTAGTTCTCCAGGAATTGGAGTTACAGATGGTTCTCAGCCGGCATGTGGGTGCTGGGGATCAAATCTGGGTCTTCGGCAAGAGCAGTCGGTACTCGTAACCGCTAGGCCATCTCTCTAGCCTCTACTTTGTTATTTTTTGAGCCAGGGTGTCTCACTTGCTTGGGCTTTGCTGATTGCCATAGGCTGGCTGGCCAGCAAGCACTGAATCCTCCTCTCTCCATCTCCCCAGTGCTACGATTACAAGTGCAGAGCACCACCAATGGTTTTTTTACCTGTCTTCTGGAGATCACACCCTCAAGTCCTTGTGCTTTTGCACCAGGCAGTTTACTGACTGATCCACCACTCTGCTTAACTTTGTGTGTTCTCTTCCTGCTGACACCTCCCCTCCACAGAGTTCCTTACATTGGTGCCTCAATGTCCAGTCCCCACTCTTTTCTTTATCTCTGGCTTCTAGCCCTCTTTGGAAATCTCAACCCACATCTACTATACAGAAATAGCCAAATAAAGCATTAGTTCTCAGGACATTCCAATACCCAGTTGCTGTATCTTGTTTTAAAAATCTGTAAGCCCTGATAGGTATAGGAACTGTGAAAGGATAATTCTCTATCTAGAGCCAAATTCAATAGTAAAGTGTTTATAAGCTGTGTAATTAAGCAAAATATATTACTACAGGAAAGCTCTGACATCAGCAATGAATTATTCTGCCTAGGAGATGTTGGCTAGGGGATTCAAACCAGCCCCCCCCAAATTATAAAGGCCTTTTGCCTATAAGTGGGATATATGCAAGGAGAAAGGCAGTAAGTCCCTGTTGTTGAAGACCTGGTGTGAGCATGAAAAATGTTATGAGACGTCACTTGCTAGTGTACAATTGACCTCTGAAATGCCAGAGAGAGTTACCAAAGGCCACTAAAGCAATACAGCAAAATATTGGTCTCCCTGAGACAAGCAAGACTCCTCCGTCAATATCAGCTACACCTCAACAGCCTGGAGATACTGTGCAATAGTGGCAGCCAAGTGTCTATATATATCCCAAATCTAATTGGCTCTTAGCTCTCTCCTTGGAGGAATAACTCACAGTGGATGCCACAAGCTTATATCCTCTAGTGGTTAGGAGATGTTATAAGCCACAATAAGAACTTGTCACCCTTTATAGAGAAACCACAGTTTGTGGATTAGCATACCATCCAAGCATCTGTGTCTATGCTCACAGCTTAGCTTGACATAATAATTGGTACTGCTTAAATGCCTGTACATCCAATAGCTTGTGCTTTGTTAGTATGACTAAAAAGGGTATCACTGGAAAAGCTGTCAACCCATAAAGGGAAACAACCTGAACAGACTAAAGTCCAAAATGACAACTCCAAAGAAATTAGACTGTTTTCTTCTCAGCCACTTGTGCCCCTTTCCCAAAGCCCAGGGAACAAACTGTGGAAGAGGAGGTGTGGTAGATTGTAAGGGCTGCAGAGAGATAGGGGTGAATCATGAGACTACAGGAATATAGTCTGGACTCCTAACTGATCAACATGCCTGTGCATACAACCTTCTCCAACTGGACTATGGGAACCTTGGGTTGTTCAAAATTTGGATATAGATACTTGCAAAATGCACCAATTACCTAATTGTATGACATACTGAGTAACATCAAATGTTATCTGCAAACAACTGTGTCATTATATTGTAGAATCCCTTAAAAATAAAGAAAAATGTGTAAACCCAGAGAAAGCCTAGTTCTACTCACTCAAGAGTCTCACAGACCAACAGAACCCCAACCACAAAGACCAGACACTCAATAACGTCTCAGATGTATTACTTGAGTGCAGCTCACTTGTATAGCTAAGATGATAAAGCTTGGCTTAAGTCACTGCATTGGTTGTGGTTGACAATGTTGATGAATTTTATAGTTAAAGACATTTTAAGGCAGACTTTTCCATATTCTCCCATTTTATAGTGGCAGCCTGTCGCTATAGAGAGCAGGCTGTGGTGAAGCTGTGGAAGAACTCGCTGTGGGGCTGGTTAATGGTACCTCGTTAGTGGTGAGAGATAATGAGATGATAAGGGGCAAGATTCATTGACCTTTCAAAGGCTTTTGATTTACTAAATGATGCTATTGGATAAGCTAATTAAATTTGGCTTTTCTCCTGCAGTGATAGCTGAGTTCTGATCTCATTTGATTAGCAAGAAAAATCCAGAGCTGTTTCAAGACTATCAGCCTGATTTATTACTGTTCCTATCTGATGGTGCCTTGGGGCTCAATAATGGATTGGCTTTATTTTATTTATTTTTAAATGATCTTTCTGATGCTGGAGATAAGATGGGAATTTGTTCATAGAGTAATGATAAAAACCACCTCAAATAAGGTTTCTCTCAGTATCCCAGAGCTTGGTATGTCTTCCTTCTGACTCTTTACACAACAATAAGGTGGGTTTGGAAGGTCAGCGTGATGATGGTAAGGATCTGGCTTGGTGGCTCTGGACACACATGATGACAAATGAATCAGAATCTAAGGAAAGTGGGAAAACAAACCTTTGGTAATAGTTTAGTTGGCATGCTTACCTAATTGCTGGTTTCCAGGTAATTTTCTGTCTGTGTGCTCAACTCAATTTCAGTGGCACTTTCCTTAACTTTTAATTATTTTCTTATTTTTAAACCAATTTACCTCTGTCAGGTAAAGTTGTATGTCGAACTCCAGATTTCTCAGTACTGGGAAAACATAGCTTCATTTATTTTTAAACAGTGGCATAGATTTAAAATATTTGACACCTCTAAAACAGTCTTAATTCTCTTATTCCATTAAAGTGAATTTTAATTCTTGTCTCTATGGACTGCAGATAAATGTAAGGTGTGTAAATTTTACTTTTTAAGTGAAATCAAGTTTATATTTGAAAGCTTAAGGAGTATAAATTTATTTCATTTAGACTTTCAAAGACACACCTGTAAATAGTCATTCAAAACTTTCATTGAACTCTAGGAACTAAGTAAATCTTAACTAAGACCTGGAATATATAGGGAATCATAAGCTTGGGTTCTGATCTTTGTATTATGAAATAGAAGAACTGCACTGCATTGAGAGACCATTAGCCACATACACCAAGCAAATGACTCCTTAGCTCTCTTGCCTTAAAGGCATTTGCCTAAGATAAAATCGTATTGCCATCCAAAATTGGTATACAAATGTTCACAGAAGATTCATTTGTAGTAGACATGAACTGGAAGGAAAAAAAAAACCCTCCAAAGTCAAGGCACAGGTGGATGGATTCAAAACAGATGGGCTATGTATGTACTGAACCACAGGACTCACTGACTGAAACTCTGTCCTTACAATACCATTGGCAGTCTCAAAATCATTGTGGTAAATGAAAGCTGTACAGTAAGGGTGCCTTTACTCTTTTAATTCATTTGCATAAATTCTTAAAGATGTGAAATAATCTATAGCGATAGAAAAGAGAACAGTGGTTGCCTGGGGAACAGGTATGAGGAGTGGATAAGGAAATGAATAGGGGGTTGGGAACTCATTAGTTAGGGAAACACAACTAACATGGTGTGTGTGTGTTTGTGTGTGTGTGTGTGTGTGTGTGTGTGTGTGTGCCTGTGTATTTGGGGGGAGGCTGGGAATTTATTTTAAGGGATTGGCTCATATGACCATAGAAATAAGAGCCCCGAAAGCCATGGAGAAGCAGCTAGGTTGGGACCCAGGGAAGAGAGATGTGGTGGCAGTCAGCTGGCAGATTGCCTTTTGCTTCAGAAGAAGTCAATCTTTGTTCTTGTAAACTTATACTAATTGGATGTGGTTCACCCACCCCGTGGATACTCATCTGTCTTACTCAAAGTCTATTTATCTAAATATTCATTCCATTCAAGAAAACACTTCCACAGAGACATGTAGAATAATGTTGACCACCTGGCCTAGCCATGGTAACATACAGGGTTAACCAAAACAAAAATGAGTGAAGAAATGAACCTTGAAAGACACCATGAATCATGGGGGGGGTGGTAACATATATGTTGATTATATTAATTGTGGTAGTGATTTTACAGATGTATCCATAAATTTGGTTTACCAAACTTTGTACTTTCCATATGCAATTTATTTTATGCTGGGAAAGCTTCAATAAGGTTTAAAATTTCAAAAGGTAAGGATTTTTAATACCCCTGCTATAAAATTGTAAGCTGGTGAGGTAGTATATACTTCACCTATCAAACATTCCTAATATACATATTTGTCAAGACTGTTTGCATATGAAACACCCTCTTCCACACACAAAGCCTTGCATATTGAAGCTCTTCTTCATAGCTGGAGGAATCCAGTCATTGAAAAATGGTTGGATAATGATGGCTGTGCCTTCCCAAATGGAAGGATCCATTGATGGGTTTATGATTTGATGGCATTACTCAGAGGTGGTAGGAGGTAGGACCTGCTTGGTGTAAGTCATTACAGGTGTGTGTTTGAGGATATATTGTCCCTGCCTCCTTTCTTTCTCTGTCACTTCTTTAACTACCACCAGGTAAACAATATCTGCCATAGTCTCCTACTTCCATCACCAGCCTCTTCATCCAAGCCAAAATGGATCCCGCCAGTTGGACTGAAAGTGAAAGAACTATAAACACACACAAAGGCCAGCTGGGGCTAAAAAAGGGGGACTGTATCTCAAAAAGACCAAACACACACACACACACACACACACACAAACACACAAAGACACATACATACACACACACACACACACACACACACGTTTCCTCCTTGCAAAGTGTTTCTGGTATCTCTCACAGTGCCAGGAGGTTAATAACCATCACTATAGGGAATTATTCTTGTCCAATTAAAATAAGTTTCATAAACATGTTCTGAAAACGACAACCCCAGCAAAGTTCGTCTTAACCTAAAGGGTCCTAGTGGAAGCATGGTGGTAGCTGTGAGAGTAGCAAAAACCACTCCATCAGATTCACCTTTGTGTCCTAAGTGACTTCCAAAAGCAGTCAATAGAACAATATAATTTTTACACACAGAACAATCTATGGGAACTGTGTTGAGATTCTGATTTTCAGAATGTATATGCTGATAAGAAACCTGTATCTTCAGTATAAACAGATCATCTTGGCATAATGGAAGCTTAAAGCTTTCTCTTTTTTCACAAAATTATTTTTATTGTTATTAAACTTTTTCCATAAATCTTACATCATTTCTCAATTGAATCTAGAGTTACTTCCCTTTCCATGGCCCCCACCTCACCCAAGTACCTGTAATCTGCCACACATTTCCTGCATCTTTTTCTGAGTCAGAGCTTTTTTCTAGTTCTTTTGTTGTTATTTTTCTCTCCTACTTGAATTGCTTCAGTATATATACATATATATACATAGTTTTATATATATATATATATACAACATTTCACTTGAATTGGAGGATTTTTTTTTGCTTCCTAAAAGATTTCATATTTTTTTTCCTTAAAGAAAGTGCGCCAAGGCCCCTCCCTTGGCAAAGCCCAAACAACCGTCAATCCTGAACTTGTGCTCTACATTGGGGTCTTTCCCTCCCATAGTCCCCCCAAAATGAAGTCCAATAAACACACGTCTTGTCTTGATCCCCCTGCACAGGCCCATCCGATGAAACAGCCTGGAACGGGCACAAAAACAGACCTGGTTGACCAAATGGAACAAAACCGGAAGATCCAAACCTGGGCACAGACAATTTCAGCCATCTCATATTTGAACAAGGGTGGCCAAGAAGACACAATTGAGAAAAGACAGCATCTTCAGCAAGTGGTGTTGGCAAAACTGGATCATCAAACTTGTGGAAGAATGAAGTTAAACCCCTACTTCTCGCCCTGTACCAAAGTCACTCCAGATGGATCAAAGACCTCAAATGAAAACCCCCAAAACTCTGAAGGCGATAAGAAAAAAAAAGTTTTGGCATCAGACTACAAAACATAGGCATAGGAAAAGAAGTCCTAAATCAGACAGCGAGCTGTGCAAGAATTAAGGTTGACAGGACCAAATGGAACCTCATTAAACTCAAAGCTCTGTACATCAAAAGAAACAATCAAGGAAGTGAAGAGAAAATCCCACAGAATGGAGGAAACCTTCAACCGCAGAAACATCTGACAAAGCCTGATTTCAAGAATATAACGACTCAAAAACGAAAAGAGAGAAAACAAATGACCCCACTCAATAGACGGAGCAAGAAAGCTGAACAGAGACTTCACAAGTGAGGAATTATAAGGATGGCTGAAACACCTGAGAAGTGTTCAACATCACGAAGCATTAAGGAAATGCAAATCAAAACACTTTAAGATATCATCGTCACCAATAAGACGGCTAGGATCAAGAAAACGAAAATGATACCAAATGCTTGGAGAGTGGTTGTGGGAAAGTGGAACACTCATTCCACTGCGGGTGGGAATGTAAAATCGTGCATCCACTAGGGAAAAGCATGTGGAGAACCGTTGGAAGACTTGGAATGAACTTCTCAGCCAAACCAGCCATACCACTCGTAGGCATGTACCCTCAAGAACTACACCCCACCGCAAGGATACATGAACAGCCAAGTTTATTTCAGCTCTCGTCACATAGCAGAGGGCTGGAACCAACCCAAGGCCCCCTCAGCCTGATGAGTGGATTAGGAAAATGTGTACATCTACACAAATGGAGTTCTATGCAGCAGCAATGAAAGATGACATCATAGCCTTTGCAGGAAGTGGCTGAGCTAGAGGACACATGCAGATGAAAGTAACTCAGTCCCCAGAAAAAAACCAAACGATGAATGGATCCCTATCTGTGGATGCTAGTGCCCAATTACATAGTTGTAAGTATTTCTTAGTGGCACAGCCCCTGAGCTTTTGTCCAACACGTGGGAGTGATGCATATTGGAACAAAACAACAACAACAACAACACAACAACAGAAAGGACTGCATCAAAGAACTGACTGAAACAGTGAACTTCTGCTCAAAACAGTCAACTTCCACATGGAGAATATTGAGAAAGACTGAGAAAGAGATGAAAAGCATGTTTGGCAGAATGCATGAGCTCTGGTGGGGTGGGGGGATAAGGTGGGGGACACGGGTCTAGATTTGATAAAAAAAATAAATTAAAAAAAATTCCAAAAAAACCATTGTATACTTTGGAAACAAACTGTATGTTATTTCCATGTCAAATTTCTTGATTTGCATCTTTCCATTTTAATCCCATATTACTCTAAAAGATGCACACATACCCTCCATCATATAGTAAAAATCCAAGTTCTGAAAATAAGTGTTAGGTCAGCTCTAGAACCTGTGTAGGGATTCGCAATATAAGAGCACAGTTGTCTTTAGATCATGAGGAATGTAACATTAACATTGCTCATTTTGTCTTACACCTAAATACTTGGTCCTAGCATCCACATGAAATTTTCGGGTAAATGGATGGAACTAGAAGATTTTTATGCTAAGTGAAGTAACACAGTCCCAGAAAAACAAAAGACGAATGCTATCCCTCATCTGTGGATGCTTAAAACTTTCTAACATTTTCAATATTTCCTAAATAATGTAGTATTTAGAAGGAGACATTTTTCTTTGGCACACGGCAGTCTGGTGGTAGAGAGAGGTGGCAGGCATGTCACTCTCTGGTCACGATTCCGTACCGACAGGAGCACTGTTTGCAAAAGGACAGCGACATCTAGCAAGCTAATTAACCCTGAAAACCCCCCACCCTGCTTTTGTCCCTCTCCTTGTCCCACTTCTATCTCCACTAGAAATTGGCAGATAATAATTTTAATACCAAAACAAACCTTCAAATTATGCACACTTTCTTGTGACTAGAAATGAATTAAATTCACTTCGTGGTTGTAAATGCTAATGAGGATCTGAGTCATGAGTTAAATGAAAGTTCAAATGCTAAGTTAATATTATGTAGACCCAGTAGGCCCAGGGCTCTTCACACTGAGGGGACTCAGTCTGTTGAATTTTTAAAACTTGTTTTTAAAGAAATTTTTCATCTTCTAAGCCAACATCGAAAGTCAGCAGAGCCCTGCTCTCTCTAGGACCCCGTCCTTCTGTGGCATGGTTATTGAATATTAGCTCTTGTCATGGATTCAGAGTTGATCTAGGTACCACCATTCTAACACCAGCATACCTCAGCAGAGGAGCAGACCCTTTCAGATCAGGTGGACTCAGCAAACCCCATGAGTGACTGGCTGTCAACTGAAGTGTCATAAGGCCCTGAGGACATAGTATTGCAAATAGCTCAGTGAAAGAATAGCTCAGAACATGAAGAATGGAATCTGAGATGTAAGTTTAATCACCATAATGCTTCTTTACCCTCCACCTTCCAGGGCCCTCTTAGCCTCTCTATTTAGGCATCTTCTGTCCACAGCCAGAGTGTGGAGGTTGAAAGATGCATTTGACAGTGGTTTTTCCTGGGGCAGAGAACCCTTGAGAAAGCTTGTTCAGTGTGAGGGGGCTCAAGATGTCTGTTTCAGGACTGCAGGCGTGGGTTATGCATCATCAGCATCCTTGTGGAGATGGTGGGGTTGCTCACCTGAAGAGGAAAGTAATTTGTGAATCTTAAATGCCCATGTAGGTGTGGAATCATTTATGTTTTCTATGGCCGTCCTATAAACACATTATGGGATGTTTACATTAAGACTCCCAATAATATGCAAGAGAGCAGAGTCAGTGAGATAGCCTGCTTGGGAGCACACTGGTTTAGGAAGAGACAGTGAGATAGCAGACTAGCCTCCTCCTCAAGAGAAATCCAAATCCCTTCCACTTTCCCACCCATCGCTCTCTAGTCTCTTCTTACAGGGAATCCATATAAATATTTGTCTTGCTTCCTCTAACACTGTAACCAGGACTTAGAGCAAAGGAACCCAGGCACTTTTCCCACAGGAAGTCCATTGATCAACTGCTGTTATTTCAATAGCTCTAATGACCACAATAATCCAGGACAATCTTTCAACTCCAGGCAGAAGCATTGTGTGTGTTTCCAGGGAGCTGCAGCCAGTGATGTGGGGAGCCATTTGCTGATAGGCCATTTATTCTGTATCACTATGAGGTAAAGGCTTTCTAACATGCTTGTCTGTTGTCCTCTGATTAGGACCCATGAATTTGGGCAAACTTTTTTACTTGCACCCTGAATATGACTCTTGGGATCACTTCACTCTAGTATTTAAACCTGGATTGTTATGTGTGTCACTCTCCAGGAACTCACTTAGATGCCCTGTTGAATTGAGAAGACACAGATGGGTACTATGCATGACTGCCATTTACATTCATTGCATGAAATCCTATACTCTGTGCCAGCCATCGAGAAAAGCCAAGAGAGACATACTGAATCACAGTCACTTTGGGGAGTCACAGTAGGGTTCCATGCATGTGTGTGTGTGTGTGTGTGTGTGTGTGTGTATGTGATATGTGCATGAGTTCATGTGTTTGAAGTCTGCTCTCTCTTGGACCTCAGCTAAGGAAGAACAAACAACCTCAGTGCTCACGGTACCCAGGCCACATGATGTTGACACAGAACATAGGCTTAGGATTTCCTAGCAGGAAATAAAAATACTGAAATCATCAGTCACAGAAATCTAATCAGTTTGAGTTGAAAGGGACCCAGGAGAACATCTGACTTAGTTCCTTGTTCTATAATTAAAGATGAGTCTGAGTGCCCAGGAGGTCAAAATACTTAAGGAAGCACAATCCTATGTTTTCCTTCACTTTCTTTCTTAGAGGCTTAGAGTAGCTTTGTTTTGGAAAAGGCTCCTGAACACACTTGATATAGAGGTGGACGAGGCAGTTGAAGGAAGGTCAGTTATATCCTGACTGTTGGACTTTACATGTAGACTCAGGATGTTTGAAAGAGTCCTGGTGTTTTCTTGTTAAAGAAAAAAAAAGCCCTATTCACTCTAACCACACTGAAGGCATGAAGCAAGCCTTTTGTAAGGATTTCAAATATCTTATTTATCCTCTGTCCATATTTACATTCTATTTCCTTTTTTTCCTATTCCTTTTTACTATAATTTAGAATTATGTCAAATAAGCTCTTAGGGGACCATAGCTAGCATTCTTTCTAAACTCTCTGAAATAAATGAATTTTAACTTATTTTTATTATTTTTCAATCATGTGTATATGCCTGGGTCTGTTTGAGGGTATGTGCATTGTGGATCTGCAAATTTAGAAGAGGATTGTGAATTACCTGACTTGGGTACTGGAAACTGGTCCTCTGTAAGAACAGCAAGCATTCTTAACCACCAAGCCATCTCTCGGGTTCCCATGAAATAAGCGGGTATTTTATGTTAAGTTAAAAATTATATGTGGAGCTAGGGAGCCGGCTCAGTGGGTTAAGTGCACTGGCTGTCTTGCAGAGGAACTGGGTTCAGTTCTCAGCACTCAAAATGCAGGTGACAGCCATCCTTAACTCCAGTTCTAGGGGATCCACACCCTCTTCTGACATCCATGGGCATTGCATGACATGGGTGCACTCACATACATGCAGGCCATACACTCATACACATAAAATAAAAATTAATAAATAAAATATATTTTTAAACCATATGTTTATACATTGCCTCCAAAGCAGACCACAGTAGAAATACCAAAACTCAAAGCATTTTCCTGACTCTGATCCTGGTTCAGAATCTATCTGTAGGGTTGTATGCTTTTAAAGCCACAAAGGTTTGGAAGATCTAATAATTAGAAAAACATAACCATATGCAGCTTCAGGGAATATTAGAGACTAGGGCAAAGTGAAACAACATTTGCCATGAATGTCTGAAAGAAGCTGATTCCCTGTACCAGAGTGATTAAGAGCTAATCAGTGTTACGAAGAAGAGACACTGGAGGGTTTGTGAGCCAAGCTGGCAACCAAACCTACTGAAAATGCCATTTTCCAGCCCAATGATGTCTGCAGTGACTGAATCCTATGTAATTGGCACAGCAGCCACTCACCAGTGCAAACTCATGAGATAGGTTAGAGGCAAATATGCATGGAGGAAAAGCTCTTAGTGAAAAAATTAAATCTATTTTATTTTGGCAGAATAAGAACTAAGGGGTGTGAGCATAGTTAAAAAGAATTTTCCCAAGCAACTATCCAGTCAAAAATGACCCAAATGTCAAAATCATAATCCATGCAGAATGTATATCCTTTAAGAAAAGCAGAATTATATGATGAGGTTGCAAAACTCAGAATTTATAAAACGAATGTGCACTGGACCTTGAAAATTCCTCACTTGACTCTTTGAGGAAATAGCAGAGACACTGGAGGAGGAATCCTGATGAGCAGAATCCTTGAGACAGAGTGCTCGGAAGTGGCAGAGATGCCGGAAAAAGCACAGAGTGCACATTTCATGGAAACACAGCCACAACCGTACTTTGACAGAGGCAGGTGAGGATAGGTGGTACTCTAGCCTGGGCTCCCATTCAGTCTGTGGATATGGGATATCCCTTCTTGTAATAATGTGGTTACTAGCCTATTTCTTCACCTACATTCTCTCTCTCTCTCTCTCTCTCTCTCTCTCTCTCTCTCTCTCTCTCTCCCTCCTAAACAATGTACCTAGCAATGTAGCTACTCTGAACCCCTTAGCCTGCACCTGCATTGGGCTCCACATATTCTCACCTCCAGTCAATAGATCTCCTGGGCCTAGGTACAATCAAATTTACATTGTTTCTATTCAAGCATATTCCCAAAGTATCCAGGTAAAAAGAAGAGAAGGGCTGAGCTGGTCGGTACTGGTTTTGGGTGCTTGTTCATTAAGGCAAACTGTGTCCTTCAAGGTTATTTCTAGGGAGAATTCCCTACTTATTTCATGGCCATGCATGTGGGAAGGGACACGCATGGTAGGAGAAAAAAAATGTATGACTTAATCTATCAATCAAAATGGAAAATGACTCAAGCTAATGCCCTTAGGAGCCAGCCTTTCCTCCCCTTGAGCCCCATAAAAGGAAGCTTCAAATAATAACTGGGCCCCTTGAGAACCTTCCCCATGGGTCCCATTATCAGTCTTGACAGTACCCTTCTTTAATCTGTTCTATTCCTTGGCTCCGAATAAAATTATTGTGCTTCTTTTGCAAATCTGTGTGAGTCTTTATTTTCAAATCTTTGGATAAGCGGCCAAAATACCAGGAACACTCAACCCTGATCTTGACCACCAGTAACAGAACAACATAAGGTTTGTTGTAGATTTTATTAAAGATAGTAATTCAATATAACATCTACTGGAAAATATTTTGTTAGGAGGTAAGCTATGATAGTAATGGAGGATACAGAATCAGGTTAACTATAAACCATAGTTTCTGTACTCAAAAAGATTATTGAACTGGGCATGGTGGTACTTACCTTTAATCCCAGCACTCCAGAGATGGAGGCAGGCAGACCTCTGTGAGAATGAGGACAGTCTGATCTACGTAGTGAGTTCCAGGCCAGCTGGGGCTGCAGGGAGACCTTGTCTCAAGAAAAGACATGCACAGAGAAGATTATTGAGAGGGGATCAGAGAGAAGATGGCAAGTAGGTGCAGATGGATAATCACTAACTCAGCATTTTGGAACACTGCAGGTTACCTACGCTTCACCACTATTAGATGTTGTAGTCAGTCTCATATCACAATAAAACACCAAAGGCAATTAACTCAGAGTTTCAAAGCGTTAAAGTGCAGGAGAAGTAGGCTCCACATTTGGCCTCTAATGAAGGCTGGGATGGCAGCTTATCCTGACGGGAACATGTGTATATGTAAGAAATTACATTGAACATGGAAGTCAGGTAAAGATATGGGTGTCTTCAAACTCCTTCTGAGGCCATGCACCTTCACCCCAAGACTCTCCCACCGGACTCATCTCCCGAAGATTCTACCCCTTCTTTCAATGGCTCTATCCTGGAGGCCAAGACATTAATCACAATGGAGCTTAGTGTATTCTCAAGCCACACCCAACCACAGCAAGTGCATATCTCAAGATAACAAATGCAGAAAATTGGACAATGATTCCCAGTACAAATGAATGAGGTGATAGATGAGCCAATTACCTTGATCTGAACATTACAAATTGTATAAATATGTTGTAATGTCACCCTATGCCCACAAATAGGTGAAAAAGCTGTGGGTGTTTCAGGCCACTTCTTAACTCTATTATGAATCTGTAAAGGTTGGGGAATGCCTGTAAAATGATAGAGATAATACCTCACAAAAAGATTGAGAGGAAATAATGCACACTTAATGGGCAGTGAGTAACACAAGACAGCATTTGAGTATTGACCCCAAGAATAATTTCAGATCTAGAATAAGGAATGACAAGAGCCTACTGGAGATATACTTGAGGGAAACATAGGTGGTTTTGTGTGAGAGGATTTGGAGGGAGATAATGAGGAGAAAGGACTGCTGTTTTTAGCTTTACCTCCTCTTCTTAAAACGTGACTTGCACTTCACACTGGAAGCCGATGATGGTTTCTAGTCACTCTGCCAACAGTAAAGCTTTTTTTTTTTTTTTTGCAGTTACCTGTCAAGGTGATACTTTTAAATGCAGACCAGCCTTCCTGAAGACCCTGCCTCTCTGAAGGAAGTCCTTGGCAGTTTGTGATAAGAACAGAATCAAGGTTCTCCCACAGTGATGTCGCGAATGTGAATATTGGATTCAGTAAAACTGCTGCCAGCAGGCCAGGGTGGCATGGTGAGGCCTGTCACAGCTATTATTTTGAAAACATGATATTATGGGTTTCTCTTCTTATTGCTTCTTTGAGGCTTTTTGTCTTCATTAGAATACAGGAGCAAGGTATTGGGAGGTATATATTTTAATAGACATCCCCAAAATTCTTTCAAAAGCATGCTTCCAATAACTCAAATCCCCCTCCACTATTTCCCACCTCCCCTGATTCCACCACCTCTCAGTAGGGAAGCCCCCTCATGTGAGATGCTTACAGGGGCATTTCCAAGGAAGGACACATGACGGATGGAATGGTACATAATCATGGGGATTGGTGCCAGAATTCGTTCCAGGACTGCTTTATAGAATAGATCTCAGAGTAAACAGTGGTTGCCCAGACAATGCCTGTGTGTGCACCATCGATTAGAGAGACATTTATCTGAATTCTTTCCAGTGTGAAAATGTTTCTTGGTGTTTTCAATCATTTGGAATTGCAGAAACCCTATGATCTCAGTGGGGATTCCCCAGCAATGGTTCCTTCCTGGTGAGCCTGGATGCAGAACCACGGTCTTACATGTGCCTTTTGATTTTGACATTTTTAAAAACCTGTTTCCCATCAGGTAAACACAGAATGTCTTCCTGTCTTGTCGCCTGAAACATATGCCTTTGCAAATGTAGTCAAACAAAGCAATTCTAACTGACTGCAGCTTTCTAGCTATCCAATCTGGAGATTCTGATATTCTGAATTGTGAAGTTAACTGTACACACACACACACACACACACACACACACACACACACACACACACCCTTATCTCTGCAGTCCCTGAAAGGACACAACGTGATGTTGATGGGCACTCTGTTGGGAGTGCCTTTTCCTCCCAGATCTTTTTGTGCCCTCTCAGTGTAGAATATGCTCAGTGGGCATGCCCATGTTCAAATATTCCACTTTGAAACAGAGGTAAACCAGTAGGAAGAGGAGAGAATTCAAACACATGGGCACTTATATTCTCAAGGAATAAATAACGAATGGAAACTAAAAATTCGTTAAGTGGAAGTCTTTTGTGGTTGTCTATCAGCCCATCATATGAATCAGACGTATCTATTCACATCTGAAGATGTGGGCCGGAATCTCTGCAGAATCACTTTGCATTATGGAAAGCCACTTGTCAATTTGGAGAAGTTAATGAGACTCCCTGGGCCTGAAGGCTGTGAGTTAAAACCAAGATGAAGGAAAGGAATTGAGAGGTGATTTTGAGAAGCTATATATCTTTCAGATCAACTTTTAACCTAGGGCTGACAGACCCATACCAAGGTGCTGAAGAGAGACAGTCTTTACAATGAGTGAAGACAGACATACTCAGAAAACTCTCTGATGGGCTCCATAGCACAGTGCTCAGGGCTCTGTGAACAGGATGAGTCAGAACTGAAAGGCAGAGTATGCCCGCATGTTCCCTGGCACTGGACGGGTCAGCTCTGTTGGGGGTCGGGAGGCACTGGGAGCAGTGGAATCAATCCGGCAGTGTCCAGGCAGAGTCCCAGCCTGCTCTGCAGTGTAGCTTCAGGAGAGGGGCAATTGCCAAAGACCTTCAAGATTTCCCTTGGAATCCTCACGACCCTGGCAGAGAGAAACTCTGAAGAAATTACAGTGAATCCTGAATCTCTGTCCAAGTTGGGAGGGCTCTAAGCCAAGTTCTGTGTTCCCTAGATGGGCCTGCGCCAGAGTCCTATTACTGCCACTCTGGAAAACATGGGAGACTGTGTTCTCAGTCTCAGTCAGTACTTTTGAAATAAAAAAATAAGGTATCTGGTGTCCCTAATTTCTGTTGAATAATAAGTCATTTCAGTTTTCATCAGCTGGACCAGGAAAAGACTCCCCAGGGCTGGACATCTAGCCCTGGCTGGTCACTTGCCATCTGGCTTTGGTCAAGTTATTGACATTTTCTGGATCTTAGTCTTTCATCTGCAAGACATGCTGAAGCAAGTCCCTCCTGGAACGATTTGTTCATTAAACATAATGCATGGGAAATGCTTGTTAATGCAGACCCTAAGTCTAGAGTCTTCTATCCGGTGGAGGCTGGACGGCCAGGTCCTCAGATGATTCTCTGGTTTTGAGCACAGACTCCTTGAGCTGACCCATATCTCCATTCAGATGACTCCCCCCTCCATGTCTTCATCCTCAGTCTACAGCTCTAGGCTGGGAAAGTTACTGTCTACATAGCTACTAGAGAGACTGCAACAGGAAAGAAGGATTAGGACGACCCAAACCCTTCTCCAACATTATGTGATACCATGAAACTTGCCCTCTCTGCTTTAGCCCCCTAATTTGTGAATTATAATAATAAAATTTCATTGCTGTGTAAAGAAGGTAAAGTTAGTTAATACAAATGTTCTTTGGCCTACAATGAGGGTAAATCATGATAAGTCTATTGCAAATTTGGAGCACTATTAGTGCTCTAAAATGCATTTTAGAGTCAGCGAAGTGGTTCAGCAGGTAAAAAGAACTTACCACTAAGCCTATGACTAGAGTTTAATCCCTACAACCCACACGATAGAATGAGAGAACAAACCCCAAAATGTCGCTCTGTAGCCTCCACATGCATACTGTCACGTTTATGACCCCCCACAGATCAATACAGGGTAATAAAAAAATTAAAAATGCATTTTAACCCATCAAGTCCCACAGCTTGGCCTAATCTGCTATAAACAGGTTCAGAGCACCTGTGTCTGTGGTTGGGCATGATGAGAGAATGCTGAACTCTCTATCACCAGCTAAGGAAAAGTGAAAATTGAGATTGCTCAAAAGTCCTATGTATGAATTCTACTAAATGTAAGCATTTTAGACATACAGTCAGGCTGGATCCACAGGAGGGACCTAGTGCATTTCTGAGCTGATATCCATTTGTAGGGACATTTGTAGAAAGGCCACCCAGCTGGGCTGGTGCTGGGTGCTGAATGAAACAGTTCCTCCTCATCCTACTGCAGACAGTCCCAGGAGAGGCCACTGTACACAGAGAATGGAATGTGTAATGGACTTCCTTCCCTGCGTCTACTGTCAGCCCTCCAATCACACTCACAGCCTGACCCCCCCATCCCATCTCACAGTCTCGTCCCTCACTCTGCTGCCATCGTACTCGCCTTCCTTCAGGTCCTTGAGAAGCCTGGGAATGCTGCAGAGTAGACATACTCCTATCTCTGCCTAGAATGTTCTTTTCCAAGATTTTTATCATCCTTGACTCCCTCTTAACATTTATGGCTTGGTCCCAGCACTGCCTCCTTAAGGAGCCTTTCCTGGCCTGCCAATACATCCAGAACACTCCTCAGCCACTTTCTAAGTCTTCTTCCTTTTCCTTCAATAATTTTCTTCCTTAGCTTGCCCTCTCTAAAGTCATTTGTGTCTTTTTTATCATCTGCTTTAATAAAAATCCATACAGACCAGCACCTTGCCTGTCTCCTATATGGTTCTAATCCCTGCCTAGAATAGCATCTGGCCTTGAAAATACTCCACAATGATGACACATGGAAGAATAAATGGTTGCTTAGGAGGTGATCCTTCCTCACACATGAACCCAATATGGTATAGCTACATGGTTCTGGTCAGGTCTTAAAAGAAGTTCTCAAATTTACACTCCTGTGAGAAATAGACATTATTAGTCACCAGTTATGCTTGTCTTGAGATATTATTAATCATTTAATCAAGTTCGAAACAAAAATTTGCCTATCTCCTTTTCTATGTAAGTGGCTCTTGGCCTTGCTCATCAGTGCCAGAGGTTCTGCCATTAGCTGAGCATCAGATGTCTCATTGTGTATTTGAGACATCTCTGACCCCTGCAGTCCTTAGATCTGCCATGTGCTTTTTGAGAAGGACAAATAAACAAGATTTTTCATATCACTGGAAGAAGAAGAGCTAGGACTTCACAGTGCAAAAAACAGATTGTGCCAGCAGTCTGAAGTATCACAGAGCCTCACAGGGTCAGCAATCTTCCTGACTAGGGAGCACATTCAGATGTGCCCTTTGTGGATATGGTTTTGTGAGTTATTGAAGTGTAATTACAAATATCCTTCTACTTCTGGAATCAAAAGGGCCCTAGGAGGTCTCCTTCTAAGCCACTGACAGAACATGAAACTTGTGCAATTGTCAAACTGTCTTGGGTGACATCATAGTGTTATCAGTCTAGGAATATTTGGGGGGTTCATGCTCTCAGCCAAGTAAAAATAATCAAAAGGCAGAAAAATCTCAGAATTCAGACCATCAGAAACAGTCAAATGTTTATTGAAAGATAAAAAAAATCATGGGCCTGGAGAGATGGCTCAGTGATTAAGAGCATGACTGTTCTTGCAGAGGACCAGGGTTTGATTCCTAGCATCCACATGGTGGCTAAGAACTGTCCTTAACTCTAGTTCTAGGGGAATCCAACACCCTCTTCTGACCTCCATGGCACTGCAAGACAGAGGTGCACTCACCTACATACAGCAATATATGCACACACATAAAATAAAAATAATAAATGAAATATATAAAATAAAGATTAAAAATTACATCCATATTCATATAAAGAAACACACACACACACACACACACACACACACACACACACACACACACACAACAAACCCAGAAAGATGAAGCTCTCCACAAATGGAAACTGAAATCCAATATCCCCAGAATGGCCTGGGTTTTAAGGGTTTTAGTGTTTTCCCCTCCCCTAATTTTTGATTGGTCAACTTAGGCAAAGAAGTTGGTACTGATAAGCCATCTCTCCAAGCTCAGCTATCTGGGGCTATGGTGACTCTAATCAGGGCTGTTGAAGGGGTCTTCTTGTCAGAGACCAAGGGAGCTTTGAGAGCTTACGGCCTCACCTCACTTCCTGTTTCTCTCTGCTTTCTATATGCCAAAATGTGAACTCTTGTCCATGTCCGTTATGGACTCTCCTTCTGCAACCATACACCAAAATAAACTCTTCAGTAAGTCACTTGTGGTCATAGTGTATTATCACAGCAACGAACAACTAACTAACTAATATAGAAGGTTATTGGCCAAGGTCCTGATTTCACAGCTCTGATATCCATCTGTGGGTTCCTCTTGTTGATGCTTTTGGTCAGTTACCTGTGTTAAAGCTTCAAGTCAGATTCAATATAGCACAGAAATGTGTTGGTTCTTCTTCTCCCCCATTTGCTGGTGATCTTTTATATTCATTATTGTTGCCCTAAGAAAAGATAATTAAGCCTGGCGTGGTGGCACACGCCTTTAATCCTAGCACTAGGGAGGTAGAAGCAGGCAGATCTTTGTGAGTTCAAGGCCAGCCTGGTCTACAGAGTGAGTTCCAGGACAGCTGGGACTACAGGGAGACCCTGTCTCTAAAAGAAAAAAAAAAAAAAAAAAAAATCAGACAACAGTAGGACTTGTAGGGTTGATTAGATTTTTCTCAGGTATAACATGCTGCTTAGCAAGAAGTTTGTTTCGATCTAGTATAAAATCTGTTTGGGTTTTTTTTTTTCTAGTGGAATTTTAATATCTCAGGGCTGGAGAGATAGCTGAGCCATTAAGAGCACTGGCTTCTCTTGCCAAAGACCCAAGCTTGGTTCTCAACACCCACAATGTTGCTAACAACCATCCATGACTGCAGTTCCAGGGGATCTGATATCCTCTTCTGACCTCCGTGGGTATTGCCAGACCTGGATACACCTACCTACATGCAGACAATATACACTCATATAAATAAATAAACAAATAAATAAATTAATTAATTAATTAATTAATTAATTAATATCCTGAAGGGGCTGGGGATGTGGCTCAGCAGTTAAGAGTGCTTACTATACTCTTGGAGAGTAGCAGAGATCATTTTCCAGTGCCCACTTTTAGTTACTTACAACCACCAACTACTCCAGCTCTAGAGGATTCAAAGTAGTTCTCCTTCTCGAGCAGCCACAAGTTCCTGGCATAAAACACATGGACACACGCATACATAGACCACTGAAAATATCTTTAAAAATATCTTTTGCATACTGAATAATTTGAAGCAGCTGAAACGAATCCATCCATACATTTAGATCTTTAAGAAATATGGCCTTACTTTCTACTACTTGATTTCTATAATTTTATAATCAAGCCTCTTGTCATCAGGTGAGACATCTGGGAAACTTGAGAAAAGTGGTCAACTACTTCCTCAGCTGTCATGATGGTATCAGTTTCTCTTAACTGCCGTTCCCAGCCTCTCCCAAGGATGCCTCTTCTATCCCTTTGGAAAGGCTCAAAACCAGCTGAGGAAGACTAAGGTGGTGGTGCATGCCTTAAATCCCAGCATGTGGGAGATAGAAACAGGCAGATCTTTGTGAGATCAAGGTCAAGCTGGTCTACATAGCAAATTCCAAGTTAGCTTTGGCTACATGAAAACCTATCTCAAAAAGCCAAAAAAAAAAAAAAAAAAAAAAAGAATTGTTTAAACCATCTTAAGTAGATGTTCCACACAGACACAACCTCAAATACAGAGGCTCACTACCTTTGGAACCCTTCCAGGCTGCTCAGCACGAGTATCAATTTGAACCAATGTGGGTTTAATGACTCACAAGAAAAGGAGGGAGGGATTACTCCAACACATCTGGCTCTTCTAGATTTATCTCAAACAAGTTTATATTAAACTATCATAATAGTTACACAGTGTTTAATACTATGTAGGTTCATCCATCATTCAATTTCTTTTTTGGCTACCGATTGACATGCTGTGTATCAACTATTTGCTGTATTGAATTTAAGCCTGTTTCTGTTGGTAAATATTTAGGTTAAAATGTTGGTACCAGTTAGAGGTTTTCATCTGTGAAATCATCTATAATTTGGCAGATTAAAGACTTCCAGATCCATCTTCTGTGAATGCTGTTTCCATATTCGTGTGTGGTTTTCGATTGGATAATCTCTGAGACATACTATAGCTTCCTATTGCT
Source organism: Rhizomys pruinosus (assembly GCA_009823505.1). Classification (NCBI taxonomy): domain Eukaryota; kingdom Metazoa; phylum Chordata; class Mammalia; order Rodentia; family Spalacidae; genus Rhizomys; species Rhizomys pruinosus. The sequence continues at coordinate 508,515 of VZQC01006125.1, read as the reverse complement.
GTGTAACAAGCTACCCCAAAATGAATACTTAAATAACGCAGGGCCTGAAGTGTTAGTAAGGTTGCTTGGATCTCTTCTCAAGTTCCCTAAGAGTGCAGGGGTGTGGCTGAGCCCGTGATTCCTAAGGCTTGGGATCCCCTCTCCTATTTAGGGGTGTTGACTTAATGGGGCTGTGGAGCTGAGATCCTCAGCTCCTCCGGGCTGCCTGCTCCTGTCCTCTGCACACAATGGTACTTTGTTTCCTCAAGGTCAGAGGGGCAAACTCAGCAGCTGCTTTCAGATTCTCTGGAGCCTCTGGACTTGTGCCTTTTGACTCCCAGTTAAAGCACTCTCCTGATAGAAGATGAGACCAGAACCACCCATAATAATCTTTTTTTATTAATGTAAAGGAAAAGATTTAGGAATCTTAATGATAGCTGAAAATTTATTTTCTTTCATACACAATGTAAACTCATAGTGGGACTGCTGTTTTGCCATGTTCATAATATTGCCCATGTTCAAAGGAAGCAGATTCTGCATGCAGTGTGGGTCATATTCTGCAGTATGTGTGTAGGGAAGCAGGAGCTTGGGGAGCCATCTGTAGAACACAGGATGTCCAGGGCTCTGTTAGAATAAGGCCTATTTATAGTATTCACCTGTGACTGGGTGTTATAAACTTGAACTCACACAAGTGTTGTGGGGTTCCAAAGCATCAAAGCATCTAGCAACAAGAGAGTGTTCAATGTAACTAGTTAAAAGTTGGGTGTGTTGGCTCATGCCTTTAATCCTAGCACTTGGGAGGCAGAGGCAGGCAGATCTTTGTGAGTTCAAGGCCAGCCTGGTCTACAGAGCGAATTCCAGGACAGCTGGGGCTACAGGGAGACTCTGTCTAGAAAAGACCCCCCCCCAAAAAAAAGTCTTATCCCCTCTCCCCATCTATCTAGCTTTGTTTCCTTTTACTGCCATACCACACTTCACATCTTTTGCCCTGCCCTCCACTTTTCTTCCTAAAACAGATTAGGAAGAGAAAGGTGCCATGCTGTTCTCTATCCACCTAATGGTATTTGGCATGGTTATTGCTAAAATCTAAGCATGACATTTTGGCTGGGGAAACCAAGAAGCCATCATTTCAAATACTTAATTTCAAATACAGAGGGAAACCAAGAAGCCATCATTTCAAATACTTAACAACTAGCAAGGTGCAGGGAAGACCCTGATAAAACCAGAGGCTAGACTGCTATCTTGAGCTGGACCTAAACCCCTGAGATCAGTACAAACTCCCTAATTTCAGGTTAGTGGTGAGGTTCTCTGATCCTAGGCATGAAGTCCAGAGGTTGTAAACAGCTGTTATATATCAAAATATGTAGGCATTTGGATATTTCCTCAAAAGACATGCAGTGAATCCATAGTGGCTGTCCACTGACCCTGTTTGTAGCTTAAGAATATTTTTCCACAGTGAATACCCCAGTAGAAGTTCTCTATCAGCACACTGTGAATGAGCTAAGGGTTAAAATGCCCAGCATTCAGAAAAGACTGCTTTATGCAAATGCATTCATCCAGTCCTTTTAGTTCTTTTGGGTGGGGAAGGTGGGAGAGATATTCAGAGAGTAAAGGGGGTTGCTCTGGGTCCACTCAGCATCTCTCTTCCTGTCACGTTCTTTTCCCAGAAATACTATTAACATCTGTTACCTGCCCCAGTTACATTGCTGCAAAGTCCTGGTACTGATCATGCATTTGTAAAGCTGTAGCAAACCGGCTTTATTAATTAGAGTGCTTGTCCATTGAAACGGTTTGCTTCCATTTATAATTCATTGACATCCTCGCTAAGTAAATATTGAGGGTATTCACCCATCCCAAACAATTATCTAAAAGAAGCTGTATCCATCACAAAGGTTTATAAACTGGGAGTCAGAATCTAAAATATTCCGATTTAAAGGAGACTACTTTTGATAGCAAATGCCTCAATTCTCATTCAAAGTGTTAAGTACTTACCAGTACTGGAAACGGGCGGAGATGTGAAAAATAACAACAACTGGCCTCCCCATTGTGTGTAGACAGCATTGTGGAACACTCAGCAAGTGCTCTTCACCTGTTAGCAGTGAATAGGAGACAGGCAGGGCACCAGGGTTGTTTGAGAGAAGTCCGTGGACCTCCACCTTGTTCCCCACATGCCTGGAAGACTCCACGGCACTTGACATGCTCGCTGACACCTCCAGGATGTCTGGCAATCCTTCTATCCAGCTTCTCTTACTTAATGGAAATCGGACAAGGGCCTCCTGTGTTGCAGTGTCAGAGATCAGAGATGCTGAGTGGGGTGCTTCTGTCTCACTTTCAGCTCTCAGACCCTGGAAGGGATTTTGACACCAATGCATGCCTCCCGCAGCTCTCTGATTTTGAAGAAAAAGTCATGAGGATTCCTTATGCCACATCTGTTCCTGAACTGAACAACTCATACCTGTGACCAAGCAGCCCCGGCTCACCTTAGCTGTGGTGAGAGCATACATTTTTATTGAATTTTTGTAGATTTCATACATCGCATCTCAGTCAGTCTTAATCACCTTTATACCGCTTCTCCATTGGCACCCTCCCATGGCCCACACCCCCCCTACTGGAATTCATACATTTTGACATGGGCGTTACCGGCTACTGTGCCAAATTAATCTCCCCAGCTGTTCTTCAGTGTAAGTTCTTCCACTGAGCTCTTGACAGCTTATCCAGAGTCCCACACTTTAAGAAGACCAGGTCCTCCTCACCCAACAGTAATCAGCTGCCAATATTTCTTCAGCTGAGATACTTCCCTGCTCCATTGCTCCAAGTCCTGTGTCTGAAGTATGTCTGTCTTCAGCAATAGCGTCTTAGCTCCAGGTTCTGGGAGGCAAACAATGGCTGTGGCAATAGCCTGTGTATTTTGGGAGTCTCTTGGAATACCCTGGCCAACAACTCAAAGGCAGGTTTCTCCTGTCTGGCACTATTACTTGCCATGTAGCCTTCAGCTACACACATGGACTTGTAGAGGTACTGTATGCTGTATGTCTAATTTAACATTAGGTTGTTAGACTAATATTATTACCTCACATTTTTACACTACCTAGGCATTATTTATCTCTCCTTCTCCCGGTCTAACACTCCTTCCATGACTTTTCCACTTAAAGTGAATGACAACTCTTATTTTTTTCACTTGTTTTGATCTTTATTATATATGTTCACATATACTACAAAGGATGTGTAATATTTTGTTTTTTGCGGTTCTTAGCCTCAGCCTTTAACGGCTGCGCTATCCCCCACAGCCCAAGATGTGTAATATTTTGTTGCAAATTTTTACATCTGTGTTCATCAAAGAAATTGGTCCATGGTTTTCTTTTTCATTGTGTCTTTATCTGGTTTTGTTATAAGATTGATAAAGGCTTCCAATAACAATTTTTGTAGTGTTACTTCACTTTCCATTTCATTGAGCAAGTTAAGAAGCATTACTATGAGGTCTTCCTTAAAAGTTTGATTGAATTTGTCTGTAAGCTGCCTGGTCCTTGGTTTTTCTTTGACTATGGTTTCTATCTCAATGCTTGTAATGGGTCTGTTTAAGTTATTTATATATTCTTGCTTTAATTTTAGTATATGATATACAATTAGAAAGCCCATTTCTTTGAGATTTCCCAGGCTTTTAGATTATAGATTTGCAAGGTAATCTCTAGAAATGTTCTGTATTTCACTGGAGTCTGTTGTAATAACACTATTTTTATGTCTGATTTTGTTTGTACTTTCTTCTTATGATTGGCTGCTTATTGGTTTTCGAAAGCCTTTCGGTGCACCATTAGGTTGTTTATTTGATATCAGATTTTTTTTTAGATTTTTAAAAAAATTTTATTTATTTTTTATGTGTATGAATGTACTGTCTGCATGCAGGTTGGTGCACCTGTGTCATGCAATGCATCGGAGGTCAGAAGAGGGCGTTGGAGTCCCCTGGAACTGGAGTTAAAGATTGTTCTCAGCTGCCATGTGGGTGCTGGGGATCAAACCTGGGTCCTCCACAAGAGCAGTCGGCACTCTTAACCACTGGGCCATCTCTCCAACCCCAGATATCAGATATTTTTTAATGTAAGTAGTTATCAGTATGAATTTTCCTCACAGGATTGCCTTACCTGCATCCCAGAGGTTTTGGTAGATTGTGTTCTCATTATCATTTGTTACTAGTAATTTTAAAATTTCATCTGTAATTTCTTTTTTTTTTTTTTATTTATTTTTGTATGTGTATGAATGTATTGTCTGCATGCAGGTCTGTGCACCCGTGTCGTGCAATGCCGCGGAGGTCAGAAGAGGGTCTCGGATTCCCCTGGAACTGGAGTTCTCCTGGAATTGGAGTTACAGACGGTTCTTAGCCGCCATGTGGGCGCCGGGGATCGAACCCGGGTCCTCTGCAAGAGCGTCGGTGCTCTTAACCGCTAGGCTATCTCTCCAGCCCCTCATCTGTAATTTCTTATATGACACATTGTTCAGACAAAAATGTATTATCTAGTTTCCAAGTAGTTTTGTAGTTCTCTTGTTAATTTCTACTTTTATTCCATTGCAGCTGGATAATATGCAAGAACTTACCTTATTTCTTTGGTATTTCTTGAAAGTTGCCTGTGTCCTGTGATGTGATGAACTTTGGGAAAGTTTCCATATGCTGCAGAGATACTATGTGTTCTTTATCTGTTTGGTGGAATAGTCTATATATGTCAGTTAAAATTTGAGCTGGGTGTGGGGCTCATGCGTTTAATCCTAGCACTTGGGAGGCAGAGGCAGGTGGATCTCTGTGAGTTCAAGGCCAGCGTGGTCTACAGAGTGAGTTCCAGGACAGCTGGGACTAAAGGGAGACCATGTCTCAAAAATACCCCCCCAAAATTGGAGGCTTCAATGTTTGTTGCATACATCTTTACTATAGTCATATCTTCTTGATGAGCTGTTCCCTTTATTAATATGCAATTTCTTGTTTATCTCTTCTAATTAATTTTGGTAAGAAGTTTACTTTATCTGATGTTGGGATAGGTATGCCAACTTGCTTACACTTCCCCTTTGCTAAATAGTTTGTTTTAATTTCTTTAATGTTGAATTTTTTGAACCTTTGCTGCTTAGGTGTGGCTTTGGGGGATGAACATGGTTGGTTCTTATGTTTTAATCCAACCCATTAATCTGTGTCTTTCTAATGGTGAGTTAAGACCATTTACATTTACGGTTATTACAGAAAGGAATTTATTTCCTATGAATTTGTTTGGTGATGTTTTGTTTTGCTAAATTACTTGAATTTCTCTTCCTTCTGCTGTATTAGGTTGCTGAACTGTGATATTTGACATGAATGTTTCCTTCCTAGGTCTAGTTTGCTTATCTGTCCTTTTCATGGCATATACATTTCCTGTACTCACATGGAGGAGGGTATCTTTCTTCTTCCTCACTGTAAAGTATTCCCTTAGAATTTTCTACAAGGCTGGCTTGATTGTCATAAATCACCTTAATTTATATGTCTTAAATATTCTTATTTATCCATCAACTTTAAAAGATAAGTTTGCCCGGTGCAGGGTTCCAAGACCATCAGAGCCCTGTTGCTTCCAGCCCAGTGTCCCAGGACCAGCCCAGCCCAGTCACTTCCAGTGCAGGGCAGGTTCCAGGACCTGCCCAAGTCGCTTGGGCCAAGTCCAGTCGCTTCAGGTGCAGGGTCTCTGGATCTGTTCCAACTTCCAGACTGGATCAGATAAGGCCCTACAGTCTCCCTGGTGGTGGCACGATTGAGCAGGCAAAAACCAGTGCCACTCCCCCCACCTTGTGACTATCCGTGGGAACAGAGAAGGTGACTGGGAGCACAAAGTAACAGAAGAGACAGCCAACCTTCCTTCAACCAAAGGAATAGGCCTTCAACCAAAGGAAGAAGCACTTTAATTTCATATCAGACTATAAAAAAACAAATCAAATTTACATGCCAAGAGCACAAAGGATAATCAACAACTTGGGAAAAGCAAATCATAAATCCCCAACAAAGTCTAGCAGTCCTACAGAAGACCCTAACAATGGGTTATCTCCCTGAAGATAACCCAGGACACATATCTTAAAAGCACAATAATAGACATATTCAAATAAATGAAAGGAGAGAAAGATAAACTCAGGAATGAAGTGGAAACACTGAAAAGAACCCACACTGAAAAGAAACAGGAAACCAACCGGAGAATCAAGGATCTAGAAGGAGAGAATAACAAACTCCAAAGGGAACTGAAAATACTAAAAAAAAAAAAAAAA
>VZQC01006125.1:307509-491986 GCA_009823505.1 Rhizomys pruinosus | reverse complement strand
GTAGTGCTAGGTACCTCTTGCCTTTTTATACTTACTTCTTTTATTGGGTTTGAGAAGGTTTCTGCTATAATCTTGTTGAATGGACTGTTATCCCATTTGATTTTAGCTCTCCTCCTTCTTCTAGAACATGCATTCCAAGGTTTGACCCCCTGAATGTATCCCAGACTTCTGGGAGGTTTCATTCATGCTTCTTAATTTTTTTCCCTTTATATGTCTTTATTTCTTGACTTTATTTCTATACCCAAAATTTGTTCTTCTTCATGGTTTTGTCTATTGATGACAGTATCTGCTGTTTATTTTTTAAATTTAATTGGCCATCTACTTCATTTCAAGTATTCTGTTTGACTCTTTTTCAGTGGTTTAATCTCCTTGCTAGTTTGTTTTCTCATATTTTCGATTTTGCCTCCAGTTTAATGATTATTTCATTCATGTTGGAAACTGTCTTGTCATGATCTTGGATAGATTACTTTAATTCATGCACCTTTTTGATTCTTTTATATAGTCATTAATTCTTTAAAAAATGTACAACTCTGAATTTTTTCACAGTTATTTTCTATAGATTTGAATCCCTTATGAGTGAGTTGTCAGTGGGGAGTGGGTCACAGGTGGTGGTTTTGTCGTACTCTTTGTGTTTCTTCATCATGTTTGGCGTGTTTGTTTGAGTGGATTTGTCTTTCCGTTTTGACTTCTCTTTTATCTAAGACAATTTAGATATTTTGTTTTTCTGTTATTCTTCCTATGGTGATATTTACATGAGGCTTTGCCTCAAGGACTGGTGGACCTTGGTTTTGACCATCTAATTATATTACTAAGGCAATTCTACCTTGACTATGTGCAGACAGGACTCCAGATAGAGCCCACATCAAGCCCCAAGGCGGCCAGGCAAGATTAATATTTGGTTACTTTCTGGTCTCTACCAACTCACTAGGGGCAGGATACCTAATATGAGATCCCCCAAAATCTACGCACCAACCTGGATTTATAGTCAATCCCACAAGCCTGAAACAACCACTAGAACCACAGTGGTATAGACTACAAATTCTGTAGTCACCAGCAGAACCCCAAAAGACTAAATCCTGTACCCACTCTGCCCTTCAGAGACTACTGGAGTCAAATCCCTGTTTCTCAGGGAAATCTGGGCACACCAGAACCAAAGCTCACACCCTGCACTGACCTCTGACTCCACCAGGGCTGGAGTCCCAATTCCACACTACTCCCAGGTACCTCCAGAGGTGAGATTTTTGGCTCTTGATGTTCCCTGGACGTGTGGTCTTACAGGCTTCAGAGGCCTAGTTACAAGGTGCTAATTTATTGGATCCAGAGGCCTCACCCATGCTGCCAATCTTCTAGCTGCCTCCAGAGATGAAGACCCAGTAGTTCTGAGATCACGAATGCCACCTGACTCTCCAAATTTTTAAGTGGAAGTTTCTTTTTCCCATAGATCAGAACTCTGGGCTTCTGTCTGAAATAGTCATCAGTGACAGATTCAAAAAGCTTTTTAAACCATTCTGAGCCAACATCTTTGAGAAGCAGAGAACAGTAACAAACTAGAAGTCTGTGAAAATAATTATTTCCAATTTTTGACATAATTTTCTTTGAAAATTTCATATATGATTATTGTATTTGCATCATTTCCACACTTCCCAATCCCCTCCCACTCCTCCCATGAACAATTTTTTGTTATTGATGTTACATATACATACATGCATATATATATACACACACTTATTTTATGTATGTATATAATGCACTGAGCCCACTTAGTGTGTTAGCCTAACAAGATTTGCATAACAACAAAACCAGTTGATATGCCAAAGTGTATGGGGAAATTTCACAGGGTCCCACCTCAAGATGAAGAGCTACAGGGAATCAATGGATACTGAGGTAGGTGTATGCATGAGCACCACCTAGAAGCCTCCTCCAGAAGACCAGCTCTCATAGTGTCAGAAAGTCTTATGAAATGGTCCCACCCAAGTATAAAGCCTAAGAACCATAGCAATGACTGCCCCAGAAAATTATCTCCATTGGTGCAAGAGTGGCACTTTTATCTTGGGGATAATTAACATTTAATGTCCAGTCAATAGGAAAGAATCCATGCATGATATTTAAACTATCCAAGTATACAACATTAGAGAGATCATAGACCCCAGAGAAAAACCTACTAATGTCACCTTCATGGACAAAAGTAATTTTCCCTCTATTCCTAATATGTAGCATTATTATAATTGCAGACAAATGTATTTCTCACCACTCATCAAAGTTTATTATTTTTGCAACAGATGGAGACTATTACAAAGTTCATAACTGGTCAAAATGCAGAGAATAATGATTGTGAGGTGTCAAGCCTTACATCTAAGGAGCACGGAACTACATGAAAATGAGGTGGAGAGCAGAACAATTCTAAGAGGCAGAGGTACAAAACACCTGCTGCTAATGAGGGTTTATTTTAAAGCAGGACGATTTCTATAGAAATTTTAGAGTAGGCTTTCAAATTAGAAAATATCTAGCCAGGTGTATAGGCAGGGGAATGTCTGTAATCAGAGTACTCACAAGCAGAAATAGGCTCTAGAGTTCTAGGCAAAGCGAACCTGGGCTACATAGCAAGACCCTGTCTCAAAATCTATACCAAACTGAATTAAACCAACCAAACTAACAGAAGGGCTCCCATCACATTTCCAGCCTAGCTGCCTCTCATGTTGCCAGCTGACTGTCTCTTCTTGAAGTCCTATGGTCTGCCAGCCACTGCCTCTAAGAATTAATGACGAGTACATTCTTGGTCCTTGGAATTTTTTTTTTTTTTTTTGGTCTTTTCGAGACAGGGTCTCCCTGTAGCCCCAGCTGTCCTGGAACTCACTCTGTAGACCAGGCTGGCCTTGAACTCACAAAGATCCGCCTGCCTCCCAAGAGCTAGGATTAAAGGTGTGTGTCACTATGCCCAGCTGGTCCTTGGAATTTTTTTTTTTTATGTGTGAAGACTCAATTTTAAATGTTGAGTGCTTCAAAAGCATCTGTACATCAAAAGAAACAATCAAAGAAGTGAAGAGAAAACCCACAGAGTGGGAGGAAACCTTCACCACAGATACATCTGACAAAGCATTGATTTCCAGAGTATATAAACTACTCAAAAAACAAAGAAGAAAACAGATGAATCACTCAAAAGATGGAGAAAAGAGCTGAACAGAGACTTCACAAGTGAGGAATTAGACATGGCTGCGAAACATCTTAAAAAGTGTTCAACGTTACTAATAATTAAGGAAATGCAAATTAAAACCACTTTAAGATATTATCTCACTCCAATAAGACTGGCTAGTATCAAGAAAACAAAGGATACCAAGTGCTGGAGAGCTTGTGGGGAAAGGGGAACATTCATCCATTGTTGGTGGGAATGTAAACTTGTACAGCCACTATGGAAAGCATTATGGAGAACCCTTGGAAGACTCAAAATGAGCTTACCATCTGACCAAGTCATATCATTCCTGGGTATATACCCACAGACTTATCTTACAGCAGAGATACATGCACAGCTATGTTTATTGCAGCCTTGTTCATAATAGCAAAAAGCTGGAACCAACCCAAATGCCCCTCAACTGACAAGTAGATAGAGAAAATGTGGTACATCTACACAATAGAGTTCTATGCAGCAGTAAAAAAAAGACAACACCATGAAATTTGCAGGTAAGTGGATGGAACTAGAAGATAGTATGTTAAGTGAAGTAACACAGTCCCAGAAAAACAAAGGACGAATGGTATCCCTCATCTGTGGATGCTGGCACCAATAACTTAGTTGTAAATATTTCTTATTGGGAGTGATGCATATTGGAAAGAACAACAACAACACCAACAACAGAAAAGACTGCATCAAAGAACTGACTGAAAGAGTGAAACTGGTGGGGTGGGGGGGTGGGAGAGGGACACGGGTCTAGATTTTATTTGTAACATAATCTTGTACAAAAATACATATAAAACAATGTGTTTTATGTGTTTTGTTTAAAAAGATGTACAATGGAAAACCTTACTTTCTGGAAAGCCTTTAAGAGTTTCACTCTACAATGAATTGTCAGCTGTAATTAATATTAGTTAAAGAGGTGATTACCAACAGGATGGCGTTGTGTAGAGCAGCCGTGCTGCTCATCTAAATGACAAAACAGCAGCTCTCTGCTGTAAACATGAAGCATTATACAATTACTCCCCTGAGCGCAGCTATGATACTCTCAGAAGTTTCTCTCTGTGGAAAGTGGGAAGGCAAACCTGTCTGAAAATCTCACCAGTTATCAGAATTTCACAAGGCTTCTTACAGACAAAATATTAATATTATAGACTCAATTTTCAAAAAAAAGTATGTTTTTGAAACGACGGGGCTATTAGTTTGCAAAATAGAGCTTGCTATTTTATATTGAGTCACTACAATGTGTCAAGTGTATGATTCAAAGAAATGTAAGCAACATAAAACTATTGTAATAATTCCTTTAGCCTATACAGATTTATTCTTGAGAATACTTAAGAGCTACATACAACCTTGTTTCATTGTAAAACCTCTGCTAGTTCAATGTATTCTGAAAGAGAAATACAAAGACACGGGTATGTAAGTCAAATGTTGACTTTAAGTTTGAAGGTAGATTCATAACTTCTACTTCCAAATTTATTTTTTCAATAATAATTGTTTATAAGATACCTGTTTGTGGAGAAAACAAGCAGTTTCTATGAAGACTTTTTCTTTTATTTGTTCCTTTCATTTTCTCCTGAATTTCACAATATTGATCTATTTGTTCAGTCACCTGCTTGTTTACTATCAAGTATCTATTGAGCACCTACAGCATACTGTTGATTTTATGGGTTGTTAGGTATGCTGCAGTGGGTGAAAGGACAATCCTACAATGATTGGTGGGTGTGTCTTCTCTCTCAGTCTTTGTCTCTGTCTTGTCCTAATCATGCAGCCAATGCATGTATACTTGTGCATTTTATATGCATATTCATAGTATATGAGATAACAGCAGCTACTATTGAAATTAATTAAAAAAAATGAAATCTGATGGACAGCAGAGGTAGGAATAACTAATAATGGTTAATTTTCACCTATACCACATATGGAGGGCTTCACTCACACACTAAGCAATGAACCAGACAAAGGAGTGACTTCACTGTGCTGAAGGTCCTGCCTAAGTGAGGAAGAACTGTGATGAAGGCTAGCATTTTGTCCGATCAGTGTGGTATTGCGCATGTTGGTCTTAAAAGGCTTTCAATGCCTTTCCTTCCACTTCCTCTTCTGTACTGATGGGGAAATGCAAAGCTCTTTGTATTCCAACCTCCCCAGCTACTTGAGAGAGTTACATGCTTTAATAGTCAACAATGGTCCAACAGAAATCTCCCAAACAAGCTTCACTTCCCATAAGAAAAAACTAGGATACGGAGTGATAGTCATAGGACTATGACTATCACTCCGTATCCTAATATATATATATGTATATATAGATATAGGATATTATTATATGTATATAATATATAAGGATATATACTATATATTAGGATATATATCCTAATATATATTATATTATATTATATTATATTATATTATATTATATTATATTATATATAATATATATTAATATATATCATATATTATATATATTAATATATATATAATATATTAATCTCTCTGTATATATATCCACATATATGTGTGTGTGCTACATAAGCTATATAGCTCTACATGGCAATTATGCATCTTATTTGTATTATTTGTTCTGTTTTTTTGGACAATTCATAATAATACTCCTAGAATTTAATATGTAGCTTGCAATAAAATTTATAAGTGATTTACAATGTATGTATGTTAGTTCATTATGAAGCTTTTGCTCTCTATTTCCTTGAATCAGTAGTGACTGAGAAACTGCTTAGTTATGTCTATGTCCCACAGAAGCACAGTCCTTGAAGAGGCTCATGGTAGGGTAGAGTCCAGAGAACAATTGCTGCCTCCAGAGTCCAGTGACAAGCAGTGGATCCCATCTTATTTTACCTGACAGATAAATCTCATGGGAACAAAGAAGGACTACTCACCAAATTTCTAGGACTTGTTTTCAAGGTTACCCTAGCTGAGAACCTTTAAGGTTACTTCAAGTTAAAAAGGAAAAAAGAAATTTGATGGATGAGAAGTGGTAGGGAGACAGGCTCGCATTGCAAATATCCAAATAGCTCAAAATGCCCACACCTTAATTACTTTTGTCAAGTGGCATATTTTAGATTCATCGAGCTCAAGAAAGGAGGGTTAAAGACATGAAAAATTGAAACCGTATTTTCATTTCTGCAATGATGAAGTGACATTGCATTTCTTTTCAGCAGCCTGGTGTTAGCTGGTTTTTCAAAATTTATTGGCATGATTTCCCAGTCAGCCCTCACGTCAATCAACTTTATTAAATATTTATTTTCTGCCAAGAAGAAAAAAGAAACTTGAAAGTGAGATATTCTAACAATCAAGAGCACGAATGAAGATCAGAAATAATACCTGAATGTCCACTGGACATGCCACTATTCATTTCACTGAGGAATAATATTTCTAAATTTTTAACAATCTCTTTTTCCACTGATGCAGTTTCTATTAGAATATTACAAATACATTTTTATTTATTAGAGTCAGGGTTTAGGACATTCACAGACTCTTGAATTACAGGAGGATTTAAGTATAAAATTTAACAGTCATCCAATAAAGAGAAGAAAGATGTGATCTTGATGAAAGAGGAGGGTAAATCATATATTTTAGCAGCACTGGGTGAATAATTTTTGGAAAGAATAATGTCCAAGTTCTTATGACCAATGAAGATTTTATTTATCTAAAATTATCACACCAGCATTGACTTTCAGAAAGTTTGAGAGCTGGAAGAGGTTATTCTATGCTATTCTTAGTAGTTTTCAAACAGAAAAATTAATATACTTAATTAATAAAAACTCTGAATGCTGTTCTATCTCACACAAAATTCTCTAATTGTTGCTCTTAATAGAAACATGCACCTTCAGTGTTTCTTTGTGTCAACTTCTGAATAAAGGTTTACTGCCTCCTTTGTGCTCAGAAATATTCACAAGCAGACAAAAATCTGCTTTAAAAATGGAATAGCTATTGTGTATGGTGAAGGTTATCAGACTTGGGGTTCTGGGCATAATTATTTATTTTTTAAGTATTTCTATTGAGTTTTGTGCATTTAATATAATAGACCTTCATCAAATTTAGACCCTCTGCTACCTGCACCCTCCATAGCCCCCTGCCCGCTGGTTTTCATACATTTTGTCATATATGTTAAGTCTCATCCAGTCAAGGATTTGTACCCTGATGTCCCTCCATGAAAATTCATCCACTGGAGTCTTGTTCACCTATCTAGACTGTTTAAAGACCTACGGTAATTAGTTCCTAATAGTTCAGCCAGTGTTGAGGCCTGCTTCCCATTTTCCTCCTTCTGTGCTGGGATTTTGTCTGATTGAGTCAGCATGGGTCTTGTATATGCTGTCAACATTGTTGCAAGTTCATATGACTAAGTTCCCAGTGCCCTGAAAGTCTCTATTTCCTTACGTTCATGCACCAACCCTGGCTCTCACAATCTTTCTGCCCCCCTCTTCCACAATCATCCCTGAGCTAGAGGTGGATGAGGTACAATATAGGAGGCCTACAGGGACAAGCACCTTGTAGTCTCTTGTTTTCTAAAACTGAGCCATTTATGGCCTTCTGTGTACATCATACTTTATGAGGAAGCTTTTCTGATGAGAGTTGAAGGATGCACTAATACTCTCCACTCTGTGTTCCATTATGGTCCATGATCCTTAAGTGTGGGAGTTCCACAGTAAATGTGTCATTTAGTCCTGGGCATCTCTCGGACATATGTTCTCTATGTGTGACTAGTTGTGGAACTGTGTAATAGCCTTCATCTTTCCATGTGTTGCGAAAAAGAAGCTTCTTTGATGAGTGGTGTATGGTATATGTGTTTTGTAAATATAAGGATCTATATTTAGCATCCAGGAAGAAATTTCATTTGTCTAGAGATATGCCAGAGATAGGATTTTCTGTAGGATCAATGACTCCTCCAACTCTGTGTATTTAGCTACATTTACAATGCCACTCATGAGTTCCCTCCCGTGGAGGGGGCTTTAGGTCCAATTAGATAACTGTTGGTAACCCCTTGGAGAAAAGTGCCACTGCGGCACCAAGAGAGGTAATTTGCTGTGCCAGCCATTTGGTTATTAGGCTTTGCAGCTGGGTTGGAACACTGATTGATTGTTCTCCCTTAGCGGCTTGCGTAGTGTCCCCTAGAATCATGAGAGTTAATCTTCTGGTGGCGGGGGTGGGGGTGGGGGTGGGGGTGGGAGAGGCTCCCAGGTCAGTTCCAGCTCCATTTCTCTAGTCCTGTGTCTGAAATACACCCTGTCTTCAGCAATAGGATGTTACTTTCAAGTTCTGGGAGGTGATGAATGGTTGTGACGATAACCTGTGTTATGTTGGGAGTCCCTTGGACTACCCTGATCAACAGCTCGAAGGGAGGTTTCACCTGTCTGGCTCTGTGTTTCTTCTATAGAGCCTTCAGGCATACACATGCACTCATGTTCAGCTGTTGTATGTCTATTTTTCCAGGCTTTTCTTTTTTCTTAGTTAATACATTTCTGTCTGGCTTTTTACACCACTTAAGCTTTATTATCTCTTCTCCATTCCTCCCTGTCTAACCTCTCTTCTCCCTCCCCAGTTCAAGTACCCCCATTTTCTGGACATCATTTTGACATGGTAACCACATGTGTGTTGCAGGGATACCTCTGTGATCTTTGCTTTTCTGAACTGCCAGTCATTTATGGACTCGTGTTAGAGATTTCATTAATTTAAAACTATATTGAAATAACACAAAATAATTGTTCAAAACCAACAGCTGTGAATTCATTGCGAATTAAAGGAGTTGGGTAAATTCTTTTCCTGTCCTCCCCTCTTGTTTTTCCCCAGATTGAAGGCCTGAGGGAGGAGGAGGCTGACTTCAGAGAGCATCGATGAGATCTTGGTGTTGATGGGTTCTCTGCATTAGCTTTCCCCAGCCTCTGGGAGGTTGTTTTGAAACCATATGGCTGAGGCAATAAAGAGAGAACTAGAATTATCTAATCAAGAAAACACTGAGAGTTCTTGCTTCAGAGAGCTCTGTGAAGAGGTCCTGGGACTGTCTGGTCCCAACTTCTTAACATTTGTACTTCACGCTGATCACTATATATAAAGGGAACACCTAGCCATTCAAAATATTAAACTTCATAAAATGTGTATACTTATTTAATGTGTAGCGAACAGGAACACAGTCTAGGGAATTTTGTATTTCTAAAATTTAGTGAAATTATTTAATTTTATAAGGAAAATAGGAATGATACTTGAAGTTTAGCATTCAGGAGATCCTAGACAGGTTATTGTCTGCAAGCTTCTTTCTGCATTTAAATGATTTAAATGGCTGATTTCCTTATTCTGCCCAGACTAGAAGTCATCTGAAAATGTGTTCCATCCCAGTTAAGTTTAATGCATGGGGGCCCACAGCACTATGACCCTTCTAAGTACAGATAAATGCTTCAGAAAGCAACCAGTGAAGGTTAGCATGGGGTGACTAATACTTGAGTATGGATGACATATTAGAGAGTAGAACATGTCAATCAAAATGAGAATACAGAGGATGGAGATGTACAGTTGAATGATTATGAGTTATCTAAGGCATAATTAGGGTATTAATTTATAGGAAGATAGCCTATTAACCAAAGAATGAAGGGCTGGAGATACAGCTTGGTGGTTAAGAGCACATGCTGAACAATCTTGAAGATTTCAATTCAAATCTCAGTATATCCATAACAAGCTAGGTATTCAGCACATACCGGTGAACCCAGATCTGAGACAGGCAGAGACACAAGGATCTCAGAACTTGTGGACTTCTAGCTTAGCTGAGAAAAGCCAGGAATCTTGGGTTCAGAGAGAGACAGGTCCCTAAAAATAGGCCCCCAGCTGGTGATATGACTGAGCACGTAAAGGTGCTTGTTGTTCAGCCTGACATTCTGAGTTTAATCCCTAGATCCTATATGGTGGAATGAGAGAACTTACCCCTATAAGTTGTCCTCTTACTTCCACACAGGCACTGTGGTATGGACATCATACATAGATACATACATACATAGATACGTACATACATACATAAACACACGTCCAAACACAGAAATCAGAAAATAAAATGTTAAAACATGAAAATCAGAAAATGGTAATATATAGTTTTTATTCAACCTTCAAACTAGAGAAATAATATATACATCATATTTAAATAATCACCAGAGCAATATGCTCGAATTTAGGACCTGGAAATTCACTAAGTTTGTGTATGACTTGAGGAAATTAATAATTTATGTTCATGAAAATTTGCTTTGATTCCTATTCTTAAGATTTTTAAAACTCATGCAGATAGATTTTATCAAGAAAATTAAGCATCTTGATCTCTGTAAGACAGTCCTTCTCTCCTTCAATGTGAGTCTGAATACTGATTTATGTCTTGGTCTCATAATGGTTTGGTCATTACTCTGGACTTTAAAACTTACTTCTAAATACATTGCTAAAAATAAAGCCTTTTGTCATAAAATCTGAGGAACTGACCTCTTTCATGTTTGTCTCTGAAAACCCTTTACACTCTGGGACAGGGTTGGTGGACAGCTGCTCACTGCCTTCTTCACCCTAACTGTGATCTGAAGTCAGGATCAGCAGCAGTCAGGCCCCTGTACTGTGTAATTCTGGAACCCAGGTTTAGGAATGGAGTTCAGTGTGACTACCTGTTTCATAAGAGGTAGTGGGGGAGGGAGGGAGTTTGTCCTGTTCCTAGACACCAATGTCACTGAAGGATCATCTAGTCTCCTCTGTATGTCCTCCATGCAGGACAGAAGAAAGGAGATTCTAGGCAGTATAAAGAGTACTGTTCTTAGGAATCCATCCTTTGGGAAAAACTCTGGAAGGATCCTTGCCGGTTAAGTTTCCTCTGTTTACTTCCTTTTGAAGACTGTGCTGAGCTGCAGCCTTGAGCAGTCTATCCCGATAGACCTACTGGATTCTCTACTGGAAGTCGCATTACACCCACCTGCTGGGTAATGGGGTGCTCCTATTGTGTGTCAGAGAAAGGTCTCTCTACTCGGAGGCTTTGGGTGTGGGGCCTTAGAAAGAAATGGGTCTTAGAAGTGACTGGGGAATCCACAAATGGTTGGTCCATCTAACCTCATCACTCCGAGGCCACTAGTGAGGGCCTTAAAAATAAATGGGTCTTAGAGGTGACTGGGGAAATTCACTAATGGTCCATGCATCCAACTCAGTCACTAAATTCATGCTGCGAAAACTCTACAGCTACTTCTGGACTCTGTACTGGCTCCCTGTGGGGTCATCATCATAGAAGCTCACAAGTCACCCTTTTAATCTCATCCAAGCCCCTCATGTTGAAGCCTGGGAACAATTTGAAGGGCTGACCTGCCTCTATGCTGAGCTTCCCTATCAGCCTGGGAAGAAAAAAGAATCATTAACTTCCAAGCCTTGCAAAGAATGAGACTTTTGTTGCTTTCTTCACCATGAAAATTAAAGCCTTACTTTTTTCAGGGTAATGGGTTGCATCTGAAAGTCCAGATTCTCCGGTTAAGATGTGGAATAGTTACAAATGACCTGAAGTTGCATCTTAGATCTGATTCTAGTTTGTTTGTTTTGTAGTTTTAAAAGCATTTAATTTTTTAAAAGTCATGGTCCTAAAAAAGAGATCTCCAGGTCTACTGGTATTTTTCCTCCTATTCACTTTCCCCCATTTGCTAGATTCTATCATTGCAATTTTATCTGTTCTGGAAATGGCATGTATTTAGAACCATGCAATATTTTCTTTGTGACTGTTAGGACCAGGTCAGAAAGCAGTTAATGAAAAGGAAAGGGTTAACCATGCACGAGCAACTCTCTAGTTGAAGCAGGTCTGGTTCCCATAGTTATTCCCTCCCACCTTGAGTTATTAGTTCCCAGAGNCCCCCACCCCACCAGAGCTCATGCATTCTGCCCCACATGTTTTTTCATCTTTTTCTCAGTCTTTCTCAAAATTCTCGCAATAGAAGTTGACTTTTTTGGAGCAGAAGTTCACCGTTTCAGTCAGTTCTTTAACATAGTAAAGATGACATCATGAACTTTGCAGGTAAATGGATGGAACTAGAAGATATTATGTTAAGTGAAGTAACACAGTCCTAGAAAAACAAAAGACGAATGGTATCCCTCATCTGTGGATGCTAGCACCAATTACCTAGTAGTAAGTGTTTCTTGTGCAGGGTTCCTTGAGCTTTTGTCCAAGTAGTTGGGAGTGGTCATATTGGAAAGAACAACAACAACAACAACATCAGAAAAGACTGTATCAAAGAACTGATTCTATTTTTTTAACATTTTTATTTTATATTGTGTGTATATGTGGGTGAGCACATCTGTGTGTGGGGTCTGTGCATGAGTGGAGTGCCCACAGAGGTCAGAAGAAGGTGTCGGATCCCGTGGAGTTGGAGTTGCAGATGGTTGTGTACCAGCAGACATAGGTGCTGGGAACAAAATGGAGTCCTCTGGAAGAGCAGGGTGTGCTCTTCACCATTCGACCATCTCTCCAGCTCTGGGCTCTGATTCATGAACATGTAGAAGAATAAAGATTTTATGTCTAATAAATTTCTAACACTGTTCGATCCAGGTTTATAACTGGCAAGGGATGATAGTGATCAGCAGGAATGAGATGTGAATTGTCATGGTGTATGGAGGATCGTATTTGATGAAAAGTCCTGAAAGCCGGGGAAGATTTTGGAGTCAGGCACATAAATCACAGTTTCTAAGCTATGGTTCTATTGGGATGAGGGGCAGGAAATCTTTGCGGTGGGGTCTGATATAGAAAATATGGTAAATTCAGCAGCATCTCCAGCTTCTAGGGATCAATACAAGAAGCACCCACCCTTCTCCATGGGTTGTTAAAATCAGAAACGCCCTAGTTAATGCCGAGTGTCTCTTGGGGCAAACACAGTCCCAGCTGAGAACCATTGATCTAATGACAGTAGTGAGAATCCTGTCGGGAATCATTACCAAAAAAGGAAGGGTGTGATGAGGATTTTATGGAAGATTAATCTGCTGTCTGCATCAGGGTAGATCAATTATTTAAACTCTATGAGCCATATGTGTGATCATTTACAGCATTTTAAATGGATGGTTTAAAATAAAAATACTGGGAATGGCATATGGGAAGTAGCTTCATTTTTGTTTTTGTTGTGTTGTCTATTGAAGAATTTACTGACAAGTCACTATGTGCCAGACTCCGGCAATAGTAGGGCCATAGAGTTCCTACAGTTACAGAATTCAGTCTGTCAGGCAAGCAATGCCAATGGAACAGTGTTCTCAAGAGTGGGTGGGAGCGCCAGTCTCCTGCAGGATTTCTTAAGCAGGCTTGCTGGGTGGCGTTTGCAGATCCACTAAATCTGCGTGTTCAAGTTTGGGAGACAGATGGCAGTGCTATCCCAGGAGCCACTCTGAGAACAGTGGTAATAAAGAGGCCATCAGCAGCTGCATGGGACAGCACAGGCGCCTGAGGATCTGTGCAGTTCTGTTAGATGAAGGGATGGAAGCCTCAGGTCAATGAAAGATGGTTCCAAGCTGAACACTAGAGATGAGGGCCAAAGTGCCACCGTGAAGGCCGTTTCCACACTGAGGGGACAGCTCAGCAGGTAAGGGCACATGCTGTACAACATGGACACCTAAGTTTGGATCTCACTGCCTATGGAAACTTCCAGGCACAGGCATGGTCCATAGGTGCCTGTAACCCCAGCACTTGTATGTAGTGGGGACATTCCAGACAGGAAGATTGCTGGCCAGCCAACCTAGCTGAAAAATAGTGATGGTACAGAAAGAGAAAGAGCAGGGTATACAACACGTTACCTTGGTGTACAACCTCCCCACAGGCACAGACACACACAATAGTTGTTTCCCATGTCTATAATAGAAGGCTAACATTATGTCCATATTACAGAATATGATGAACATGATATGATGAACTTTCTGATTGTCAAATACAAAGCTGCTACGTGTACATGAAAACAGACGTACTAAAAGAAAATTTTGTTAGAAGAGTGATCATATTCTTGTCTAATGGACCTAAAGTCATAGTACATATTTGCATGGCATTATGTAACATATGGTACATGTTTTCCATGAGTAATAATTAAATCAAACTAATATCTCTCACTTCACATGTTTATTAAACTTTGTGATGAGAATATATATTTCAAATCTACCATTTTAGCAGTCTTCAAATATATAACAGGGATTAATTTTAGTTTTTAAGATTTACTTTATTATTTATTTGTCTCTGTGGGGTGTGTGTGTGTGTGTGTGTGTGTGTGTGTGTGTGTGTGTGTGCTGGTGGAGGCCATAACAGGGACTAAGATATGAAGCTGGAGTTACAGGTAGTTGTAAGCCACCTGACATGGATGATGGGAATTGAAGTCTGGTTCTTTGTAAGAGTAGCATGCACAAGCAACTGCTGAGCCATCTCTCCAGCCTCACATATGATTATTAACTTCAATTGCCATGTTTGTACAACAAATCTCCAGAACTTGTTTCTCATCCTTATAGGAGTTGTTAGAGTCAGAGCCTATCTGTTAGGAGCTAGAGACCTTAACAAGCCAGGTTTAGCTAGACAGGGATTTATTCAAAGTAGGTATGTTGGGAAGAGGAGCGAAGATCCAGTGACTTTCCAAGTTCATCTTTGGGGTCCTGACTTAGAGGTCAGAGGTTTGCATAGCTAGGCAGCCCTGGTCAAATGTGGTCCTGCTCACCATGGTTCTCAGATCCAGTTTACCCTGCAACGCATCTGACAAATTGTCAGATCAGTGTAACATTTCTCCTAGGAGACAAGCTCTTCCTCTAGCTGTCAGTAGGCTTCCAGAGTTTTCCTTTCCAAGCATGAGACTCTTGGCAAAATTCTAATTTCTTGGTGTCCACTGTTTCAATAATCTGATAGCCATAGGGAAGGATACACATGTCACTTTATAATGTCTTCGTTTCTGCCAGAGTGGTTAGCATCCAGTGTAACTGAAACTTTCTACCTTTGGCTAGCATCTGCCCTTCACATATCCTCCCCAACCTACCACTGAAAATGATAATTCTGCTTTATTTCTGTGAATCCACTTTAAAAAGCTGTACACAAGGGCTAAAGAGAAGGCTCTGTGGTTGGATAAGAGCACTGATTGCTCTTGCAGAGGACCTGGGTTCAGGTCCCATCACCAACATGGCAACTAACAGCCATCTGTAACTCCAGTTCCAGGGGAATTCAGCGCCCTCTTCTGACCTCAGAGGGTAATGCATGATGCAGGTGCACTTACATACATGCAGGCAATACACTCATACACATAAAATGAATTTCACACAAACCAGATTACACAATGTTTCTTTTTCTTTGTCTGGCTTGATCTTTTAGCATAATGACCTCATATTCATCCATTATTGAAAATCACAAGATTTGTTTTTGTTTTTGTTTTTGTTTTTTGATTTTTGTCTTCCTTTTGAGACAGAGTCTCCCTGTAGCTCAGGCTGTCCTGGAACTGGCTCTATCGACTTGGCTGGCCTTGAACTCATAGAGATCCACCTGCCTCTGCCTCCCAAGTGCTAGGATTAAAGGTGTGCACCACGACACCCAGCACAAGATTTTTTTTTAAGTCTGAATAGTGTTCTATTAAGCAACAACATATTTCGAATATATTTTTATCAATTCTCTGAACATTTTATACATGCATATAAAACATTTTGATCATATTTACCCTCCAAGCTTGCTTCCTTTCTTTTTTCTTATAACCCACTGATTCTAACTTGTTCTGCTCATATACTGATGGGTATGGGGCTATCCACTGGAAGATAGTAGACCCACCAGGCAGGGGCCATGGAAGTCATCCTCTCCCCTAAAAGCCATCAACTGTCAACAGTTGCTCAATTAGGGGTGGGGGCACATGAGCCCCTCCTCCCTACACACTGAAATGTTGGCTGGCTTGATCTTGTGCAGGTCTTGTGTAAGTAACCACAGCTGCTGCACGCTCCTGAGTGCAGTGGTCTTATAGGGTCTAGAAGACATTGTTTTGCTCTGGTTCTCCCTGACCTCTAGTTCTTAAAAATATACCCCCTCTCCTTGCTGGGCGTGGTGACGCACATCTTTAATCCTAGCACTTGGGAGGCAGAGGCAGGCGGATCTTTGTGAGTTCAAGTCCAGCCTGGTCTACAGAGTGAGTTCCAGGACAGCGGGGGTTATAGGGAGACCCTGTCTCTAAAAAAGCCCCGCCGCGAATCTACTCCTCTTCTTGATGGTCCCTTAGCTTCAATACCTCAGTCAGTATTCAACTGTAAAATATCCATCTATAACAACTTCCCATTGTTATAGTTAGTTGTGTAGTACTCCTTTAAATAGTTTTCTGTTCTGTACACTTGAAGCTCTCCAAAAACTGGTTTCTGAGCTATGTTGGTTGGGATTGTGTTCCCTCACATGGCTGCAGAGGGAAACATCTCAGACTGTCCAGGCAATGGGCAAGCAGCCTGCTGTGTCTATGTGGGGCTGAGCATTCCACAGTTATTTATTCCCTGCACTTTGACCGGTTGTGACTTTTCATGTTAAGTGCTGTCTATTGATTAAAGAAACATCTATTATGGATACTGTGCCATTAAGTCACACCTTATTTTGTTTGTCAGTTCATTTGAAGGCCTTTCTAAATAAACTGAGATTCAGTGAGATTATTTTACTCTAAGGCCCAACTTAACACTGGTCCAATGAGGGCATCGTTCCCTAAGGGATAGCACAAGAAGTATTTTGTAATTTCTAGTTCCCAAAGTTTTATGATTGGTTTATTGCTCTGCAGTTTCTATCCTTCATGGTTTCCTGAGAACAAATTAAGGCCTCTTAGAGTTTCCACACTCCACAGTTGTGGGATTCCTGCCCAGTTGGTTTAAAAATGTAAGATAATGTGCCAGGTCATAGGATTACTGTGCTTCAGCATGAAGCTTTACAACTGGCATCAGTGATAGTTTTTTCAACCTTTCTCTGGATGTCAGATCTGCAGCAATCCAATGAGTTGTAATATTTTGGCCAAAAGCATACTGCTAGATATATGGGAAGATTAGGAGGAGATAATTCTGGAATTCTAAGTTCAACAAGGGCTCCTATCGGTCTTTGTCAACTTGGTTCTATCAAGTGATATCAGGTGTGTACAATTTGATCAGTTATATTAGTCACTTCTGGCAATTAACTCTGTGATGGCTAATGCTGACTGTCTTGACACAACTGGAAGCAAAGAGCTGCCCCTGGCCATGTCTATGGGACCTCTTCTTCATTGCTAATTGGTACAGGAAAGCCCATCCCACTGTGGGCAGTGCCATTCCTGGGCAGGTGGACCTGAGCTGTATAAAAAAGCTGAACAAGCCAGAGGAAGCAGTGTTCCTCCATGGTTTATGCTACAAGCTTTTACCTTGAGTTCCTGCCTTGCCTTCCATCAAAAGCTAACTGTTCCCTGTAAGCTGAAACTAACCCTTTCCTTACCCAAGTTGCTTTCATGAAGGTGTTTATCACAGCAACAGAAAGTAAGCAGAACACAGTAAAAATAAAATCCCTGGATTTTACTCTCCCTCTCCCCCAAATCAGAAGCGGAGTGGGATGTACCCAAAAAATAGTTAAAAATGAGTCCTCCTTTGTCCCTGTCTCCAGCACATCTCTGAGTGCTCTTAGTTATATGCTTATGACCCCTGAAGAGGACAGAAAATGCCCCATTCTCTGATCTCCAAAGATGGACATTGGGGTTTGTTGGTGGAAAATGTGTTCTTTGGCTTGGCTGCAGTGTAGAGCATCTCAGACTGTTCAGGCAAGGGGCAGGGAGCCTGTGGCCGTCTTGGGGAGTTGTTCCTTACAGGGGTCCCAGGCTTCCCAAGATGCTGTGCAAGATTCTGGGGTTTGGGGCTGGAGAGATGGCCTAGCGGTTAAGAGCGCCGACCGCTCTTATAGAGGACCCGGGTTTGATCCCCAGCACCCACATGGCGGCCGAGAGCCATCTGAAACTCCAATTCCAGGAGAACTCCAGTTCCAGGGGAATCTGACGCCCTCTTCTGACCTCCGCGGCATTGCACGACACGGGTGCACAAACTTGCAAGCAGACAGTACATTGATACACATACAGAAATAAATAAATGTCGGGCGTGGTGGTGCACGCCTTTAATCCTAGCACTTGGGAGGCAGAGGCACACGGATCTCTGTGAGTTCGAGGCCAGCCTGGTCTACAGAGTGAGTTCCAGGACAGCCAGAGGTACAGGAAGATCCTGTCTCAAAAAAATGACCAAAAAAAAAAAAAAGATTCTGAGGTTCTCCCTCTGTAATTAGACTTCATTTTGATTCTTCACTCTCAATTCAAAAGTGAAGAACTCCCAATAAATCTTTCTTAGTGTTTTTTTTTTTTTCCTTTTCCATGAGAGTATTAAAATCCTGTGTTTTTGGAACCTGGGACGGTTACTTTCTAACATCACATCACAGCTCTGCTTTTGAATGCAATAATCAAAACATTTTGCCCTCATCTTTGAATATCTTATTCTTCTGAGTATTCTGTGGATTCCTTAAAATGCATTTATTTTAGAAGAATCCTACAGAAACACTTGATCTGTGGGTTGTAAAATGATACGGAATAAGTGACGAGAGAACGAAGGGCATTTTGAGCCCTGTGCTTCATTAAACAGTCCAAAGGACAAGGCCTCAAATGGTTAGGTTATCACAATGAAAACCTCAGCCCCAGGAACCCCCTGTAGCAAAGGAACTCTTGGTGCCTGCTTAGGAAGATAAAAGAGAACAAAAGTTTAGGTCTAACCAGAGGAGGCTGCCCTTGACCCTGCAGGCTTTGTTGAAAGCAGAGTCAAGAAAGGGAAGCCAGGATGATGTATACCTGGATATTACCACTCGCTTAGAGAGCCATGAGCTCAACTTGTGGGGTTGCAGTTGAGGCAGACAGTGATGTGTGATCTATGCAAAATGAAAGCCCTGGCAGACAGCAGTGCAAACCTAGGACAGATCTAGAGACTTTGGAGACGCTGTGTGTTTTATTCCCAGCTGTATGCTCGTTATTAATAAAACAAACTGCGAGGTGACCAAATAACAGAATTATATCCACTGGTAATAAATCCCTCTCGGTAAATTCACTCTGATAAATGTTGCAAGACCATGGAAATCTACTGTGTCATGCATGCACCAAAGCAAAGATCAGAAGAAAAGCATCTACCCTTACACAGAGACAGGTAACTCTTTGCTAAGTTAACATAAATCACAGGATCTTTTCATCTCCCCCAGGAAGATAGAAATATTTACATGGCATCTGAGATTTCAGGCAGAAAAAAAAGTCCTGAAATATTGGGACCCACAAAGCAATAAACAGCAACACACCATGATCCATTGAGGAGCCCTGATCTGCAGCTCAGCCCTTCCAGTTCCCCTTGCAAGTACAACTGATGCCAGGAAAGTAGTTTAAATAAATGATAAAATGCAATAAATAACGATTTTCTTACTCATGAGGAAATCACTCTCTTCTGACTGTTTATCACCAGTTTAACCATGAACAGCTTAAGCAATCTTCTCTGATTTTCCTTCCCTTTACCTAGAAATCAGAACAGAGACAGTGGGTTTCATCACTGTTGTGTATTATTGAATGGTAGCCAGCTCATCCTCAGACCCTACCTTGTCTCAATGACACATGCTCTCAGAGACAGAATACTGAATTTGATACCCACCCCATGCCCAATCACAAAAATGGTTGTTGAGTTCAAAAAAGTTGTGTGTGGTGGGAGAGATACTACATCACAGGTGATGTTCACATTGAAAGGTAAAAAAATAAAATGATGCTATGTGTTTGCATTTTATAGGCTAAATAACACTGAAAAAGCACCCTACCCTGGAGTTCACCCAACTCCCTTATTTCTAAAGCTCTCCTCGTCGTCTCTTTAGATTGTCCCTCTCAGAGGCTCTGTGGAATTGAAAACGAAGTGAACTGAAATGAAATTCTTTGTAGGCATAATTTTCTTCATGTTCACAAAGAATAATTCTAGGGCAGAATCTGATGATGGATCACAGGACTTCAGCAGTTAGGTAAGCTGAGAACTGACTCTCTGGCTGCTTGGAGCGGCAGAGCTGCCAGCAAAGCATTGTTTCAATAGGAAGGTCTGACAGTGACCTCGTGTCCAACCCTGTCGTTGACCCCACATCTTGCACTGATTTCTTCATTCTTGGTCCTGTACCTTTATACGTTTGCTAACCACAAGGACTGTGTGATGCTCAGGTGAGCAAGCGGATGGCTCAGGAGACTTGTGTCTTGCCACTGAAACCTGTGGAGACTGCTTGTGCTAGCTTCCTAGCATTTCAGCCTCTGGACACTCAGAAATGCACAGGATAGGGGCTTATCCAGGTCACGTTCGCTTCCCAGTGATCTACTGCGTTGTTTACCTTCCAAATGCCAGCCGTTCTACATAGAGTGGTGTGCAGCGTGGTGCAGATGATGCTGACAGCCAGAGCACATACACAGATGAGGCCAGGACGAGGCTGCCAACAAGATCTGTGACTGGTACCGGACCGGAGAGAAGGGACAATTGCTATTGCCTGGAACTGCCTGAATGGATCGACATTTCGGAGCATCATTTGACTCGCAGGCCTGTGGGTCTAACAAGGAACAGTTATCATCTGATATCCTTCCCTCTGTGTTTTGTGAAAGCCATCCATCCCCAGGTAGTTAAGTTTGTTTATTGTAGCCAATGACAGGGATCAGTCAATCAATCCACCCATGATTTATGCCTTACTCCAACAAAAATACTAATCTTGAAATAAGATTGCAAATATTCATCAGGTTTTTCTCACAGACTTTCCTCTTTCTCTTCCTTCCCCATATGGGATAAGTAACTGGTTATCATTTATTTTACCTTGTGTTCTTTGAAGCTCAAGGCAAGTAGACTAGCAGTCATCTCTCAGTTTCACTGCGATGCATTTAGCTTTTATATTTTATTGATAAAATGGCAACAAAATTAGCATGCAGTTTTTGCAGACAGACTGCGTGTGATCAGAATCCTCCTTGTGATCTCTGGCACTCAGATCTGTGGCTGTATACTTTGTCACAACTAAAACGTGGTTTATATTGTGTTCATCACTGAAATAAAACCCTGAACAAATCCCCCCCCCCAACTATGTATCTAGGCCTGCCACCTTATTAATGATCTTTCAGGGCAGGGAAGAGAGACTTTTAATAACCACTTTATGGAGATTGTAATAAGGTGATAAATAATTACCTTCCGAGGTTATGTACACGCTGAATTCCTCCCACTTAATATTATGTGCAGATAAATGTAATAATGTGTAGAGATGGATCTCCAGGATTCATACAGATGCTTGCATGATCCCATCAAACGAGACCAGCTATTTAAGCAGGACAAAGCCATACATCCCCACAGGACCTCTCAGAATGGACTTTGAGTGTTATGCACCTGTCTGTCTCCTCACTTCCTTATGGCCGGTCATATGACATGCTGTTTCTAAAATTAGTTTTATAAGTCACAAAATACTTTTGCATTCTTCTGAGCTGTTGGTGCCTCGACCTTTCATAACGGAGTTTAACTTTGCTTCATGAACTTCCACTCAATCCCTAAGAAACATCAGAAAATGAGTAAGGGAGCTCACTATCCTTTCCTTTTCCCAGAAGCACCCCCCCACCTCCAACCCCCACCCCCATTGCTCCGATGGAGAATGGCAAACGTTTTCTTGTGAAACTTCTTCTTCTCCTATACTGGGCTCTGTGTAGAAGCTTCTTGGGGAATGCGTGAAATATACCCTTAGAGTTAAATATATTTTAAAGAAAGGAGCCCGTAGTATCATAACCAATTTGTAGGGATATTTCAAGGATTTTATTCCCTGAAATATGCAGGTGGCTTGCTGCTTGATGACTCCCTCAACACAGCTGGAGCTGTGGACCAGGAGGGGAATGTGAGTTTCCTTTACTTAGTTTTGACTTCTCCACAAGAACAAAGCTGGAGCCCTTGCAGAGGGTCTCATTTCTTTTTTAATAATATTTATTTATTTTATTATTTCTGTATGTGTATGAATGTACTGTCTGCATGCAAGTTTGTGTACCCGTGTCGTGCAATGCCGCAGAGGTCAGAAGAGGGTGTCGGATTCCCCTGGAACTGGAGTTCTCCTGGAATTGGAGTTTCAGACGGTTCTCGGCCGCCATGTGGGTGCTGGGGATCAAACCTGGGTCCTCTGTAAGAGCGGTCGGCGCTCTTAACCACTAGGCCATCTCTCTAGCCCACAGAGGGTCTCATTTCACTGTATCCCTAACCTACTATGGCAGTGGCATGCAATCGTTGCTCAACGACTGTTTTTTTTTTTTTTTTTGTATTCTTTTGTTTTGTTTTTGTTTTTTTGACTCCATGGACTTTCATCCCTAATGCACTGCTCATTCAACTGGAAACTCACGATATACTGCACACCTTTCAATGATGCTGTTAAGCCTGTAATTTTCTCACTCTAGAGACCTCCTGGTCAGTCTTGAGGGGAGCCTGTAGTCATCCTGGTTTTTTTCCAGAAGAGTAAAACACACATATATGTTTTTAAAATACATTTTATAATATATATGTATATGTACACTCTCCAATAGGTGATACACTTGTGTAATAGGCAATGCACACATGCATATATACATATACATATATACAATAAAACTGGTTCAAGTAATATTTACACTAATTCCAAATCCAAATAACTTTCTAGCAACTGCTAATATGCTGAGAGCATCAAGTAAGTGCGATATAAATTAAAATAGAGCCATAATCTTTTCCAGAAACTCCATCAAAATATTGAGGGCTTTAGAAATTGATAATACAGAAATCAGGTAAATGCTACTATTCTGATTCACAAATTAAACATTTCAGTTTGAAGTAATGCAGTTTAAAATCTGAGGATATTTGATTTTACTTGGCAGTGCAAGCAGCAGGCAGATGTGGCCGGTTTCCACTTCTAAAGTTGTCAACTTTACATACATTTTGATCCTTATTTTTCTACTTGAATAATTAAAACTTAGGATGTTTATTGAGTGCAGTGATAGATTCAAAACAAAGCAATTATTGTTCTTGATTCATTGAAAGTTATATTTGACTTGGAATTCTTTAACTGTATGCATGGTATTTCAACTTTAGAAAAGACAGAACATCAAAGTTTCATAAACAAAGTTAAATCAGAACATAGATTCAGTGACTTGGCCATTTTCAATACACCGTGTGGTGATTGTCTTTTAACAGCTAACAGTCAGTTCATGTTGGCTCAGTGCCACTCCACTTCTAACATTCTTCAGTGGGTTGGGGTTCGGGTTATCCTCTCAGCTCAGGGCTTCCCTCCCCCCAGTCTGAGCAGACTTGTGCACTGCACGTTCATCAAGCTGGAAGTCACCCTTCCACCATCTTTGTTTAGTCTGGTGCTGTGTCTCCACTGGTTTCTTGTGTTCTTGTTTCCTTTTGAGACTGGAACTCTGCCCTGGACTGACTCTACTAGACTTGATAGTGGTGTCTCAGGGGCTGGACACTGTCCAATGTACCAGCATCTCATGGCTGGAGATCACATGGAGTGTCTCGGGGAGAGTCCTGGGGAAGGAAGAGCACTCTATGTTCTTGTTCAGTGCTGTCTTTCCCATATTTGTCACTTCATCTGGTTCGGAGTCCATGATAATTATCTGGTCAATGAATGAAAGAGCTTATTCAATCCCTTTTCCTCCTAAACAAGGAGCTTACCTGCACTGTGTATTTCTCCTTTATAATCAGCTTCGTGGCAGGGACATCCCCACTAACTGCGTTTTTCCCTCATAAGAACATGATCAGCTCTCCTAGAAACATCCATCATGGTTTATGCTGTTCTCTTCTGTTGAGCACACTTGCTGGATTGTTCTTGTCAGATACAAAAAGAAATATAGACTGAAATCTGTTTTACACCTTAACTCAAGGAACTGTAATTTGGATGGCTAGTCACCTTGTACCTCAGCTCTATAGTCACAACCCAACCAAAATCAAAGTCCCACACTCTTAGGACAAAAGTGAGTATTCTTAGATCTTCCTCAAATGAGAATAGGGTGAGAGCTAGAATTTCTGCTGGTTATTAGGTTTCATAGGGATCTCTGGAGATGGGGCTGCATTGCCTAGGAGAAACAGTAGAGATAAGAGTAGGTTAAAAAAACTCTTGAGATCGTTTGTATTAATTAATTAACTTTAGAAGGTAAATTTCCCTATTTGAATGCAGGTATTATAAACTTAATATGTTTAATATAGTATCATAAGCAAAATTTTAAAGTGCTATTCAAACTAGGCTCAAATTATCAAATATCTACCAAATCCTTCTGTGAAGGATTCTACATAAGCCACTCATTTGATTAGAAATTATGTTAAATATGGGTCTCAGAGTATACTTACAAAAATCTTGAAACCCTCAGTCTATAGGGTGAAATGATCTTAGGTTAAGTGAAACAGTTTTACTCAAAATTATGCTAGATTTCAACATTATTTAAGTACTCAACAATTGGGAAGGGTTCACAAATGTCTGTGTGTATACGTGTACATGGTGCATGCATGTAATCGGACATGCATGACAGTACATGAGCCTGTGTGGCATGTGGGGAAGCCAGAGGCTGATGTCAGGTGTCCCCCTTCCTCATTTTCCACCTTAATTTTTCAGACTGGCTGGCCAAGTCTCTCCTGGGATGGGCCTGTCTCTCCTTTACTTCCCAAGCTGTGGGGCATTACATTAGGGAACCCACCATGCTCAGATTTTATATAAGCATTAGGAATCCAAACTCAGTACTCAGGCTTGCCCAGCAAGCACTACCCACTAAGCAGTTTTCCAGGCCTGTAATTGTCTTAGCTTTATATATACTAAAACATGGGGCAGAGTCTCATTTCATTGTCTGATACTAATTAAGTTTTAAATTTCTTTTTGAGAATGAGTACAATGAAAGGCAATCATATCCACCACCCATTTCCCCCCAGTTCCCCCACATCTTCCCCAATATGCCTCATTCCCAATTTCATATCTGTTTTTTTTTATGACCCATTAAGTCCAGTTAGTGCTACATAATGCCTAGGTGTAAGGCTGTCCAGTGGAACATGGAAAACATACTAGTGACGTCATCCTCAGTAAAGAATGACCCTCCCTCCCTCTGCAATTAACCACTGCCAACAGCTCTGCAGCATGGGGTGGGGCCTAGAGACCATCTCTCCCATCGATGCTGGAATTTCTTATGTAAGTCTTGTAAAGGCAGCCAGAGGTTCTGTGAGCTCATGAGTGTGATCGTCATGTCACTTCACTGCACTCCTCTCCATCCCCCAGCTCTTCCCTTCCTTCAGCTTGATCTTCTGAGCCTTGGCAGTAATAATAAGTATTAATGTCCCACTTAGGACTTAGCATTGAGTCTCTTACACTCAGCACTTTGGGCAGTTAGACATCTCTCTTGATTACTGCTCACTGCAAAAAGAAGCTTCTGTGACCAAGATGGAGAGCAGCCCAGGTCGATGGGTATAAACCTAAGTATTCAGAAGGCAACTTTGCATCATGACCATTAACAAAATAACAACCCTAGGATTTATGACCTCCCCAGCCATGGACTTTGACCAGGATTAGAGTACTAGAAAGAAATTCTCCCATGTGGAGTAGGACTCAAATCCAATCAGAAAGCCATTAGCTGCCCCATAATAGCTATGCCTCTATTGCAGCAGTTAGTCATCTTGCCTCTATTGCAGCAGTTAGCCATCTTGCCTAGAAGGTCAATAGAGCAGCATGTGAGATCCAGCACGGGGTAAGCCCATTGATGTCTTTTATCCTCCAGAAGCCTGCACAGTATTGTCCAGAACTACGAAAGCTGGCCAGCAGAGAGGAAGCTTCCTGGTCAGTTCGAGTTTGATTTCTCTTTCTTCTACGGCCAAAGTATACGGGGTGATTTTAGTGCTTGAGTCTTACTATGTAGTTCTGGAGGGTACAAATCCAATGACAATAGCTTGTGTGTTTTTGGAGTACTCTGAAGCTTGATCACTTGCACAGAGGGAAGGATCTGATGCTTTGTACCGTGATTTTCATTTAAGAGCCCATACGTTCTGGGAGTGCATTATCTACTCATGCAGTGTAATATTTTTCAAACTTTTGGTTTTGGTCTGTTTGAGACAGAATCTCCTTGTAGCCACAACTAGCCTGGAAATCTCTATGGAGACCAGGTTGGCCTGAATCCCATAGAGATTTTCCCATCTCTGCCTCCCGAGTATGGGATTAAAGGTATTTGCCACCATGCCTGGCGAAACTCTATTTTTGTTAAGTTGAATTTGAAATTAAATTACAAATCAGTGGCTTTCCATAAGGCTTTCCTATAGATTCTTAGTTTTAGTTAACCTGTGTACTTTCCCTCCTCCTATTCCCCAGCCACTTTGCCCTTCAACACCATGTATTCACCTCCTTTTCTTTCATTTCATGTTTTCTACTATCCCACTTTAAAAAATATTGTGGGGGCTGAAAAGATGGCTCAGCAGTTAAGAGCACTGGCTGCCCTTGCACAGGATCAAGGTTCAGTTCCCAGTACCCACATGGTGGTCAACAACTGTTGATAACTCCAGTTCCAGGGGATCCAATGCCCTCTTCTGACCTCCATGGGCATTGCACAAATTGGTGCACTTACATATTCTTGTAAGTAATACACTCATACACATCAAAACAAAAATAAAATTATTTTGGAAAATTGGACAGTATTATAGGAGGCTTCCACGTGGCTTTTCATATCCACTTCCTTCCAGTTATTCCTCCCCTTTGCCCTCTATTTCCCATGCCCCTCCCTACTCAACCCTTTCCAGTTCCAGTATTCTGCCTGCTACATTCATTTTTCCTATTATTTATTTACTGTCCTCCTCCTTTAGTGTGCCTCCAAAAGGCCCATTTTTTTAGTTTCTTGGCTTCCATTTGTGTTCTAAGCTAAATGCATAAATAAAAGATCGAAGCTAGGATGCATATTACAGAACATGTCGCCTTTGTCTTTCTGGGCCTGAGTTACCTCACTCATTATAATTTTTCCATTTTCCTGCAAATCCCATAATTTCATTTTCACAGCTGAGTGAAATTTCTGAATTTCAATGGTAATAGCGTGACCTTTTTTTCCCCTATTTTATTAACACCCATTCGTCTGCTGACCACATCAAGGTTGATTCCATTTCTTAGCTACTGTGACTAAGTAGCAACAAACATGGATGTGCATATGTCTTGTTAGTAGAATATAAAATCTGTTGGGTATGCTCCTAGGAGTTCTACAGCTGGGTCATATGACAGTTCTATTCCTTTTTTTTTTTTTTTTGTCTTTTTGAGACAGGGTCTCCCTGTAGTCCCAGCTGTCCTGGAACTCACTCTGTAGACCAGGCTGGCCTTGAAATCACAAAGATCCACCTGCCTCTGCCTCCCGAGTGCTAGGATTAAAGGAGTGTGCCACCACACCCGGCGACAGATCTATTCCTAATTATTTCAGAAACCTCCAGATTGATTTCTGAAGTGGCTGTACTAGTTTTCATTTCCTATGCTACCAGAGTCCTATTCAGAAAGTTCTTATCTGTGCTTATGAGTTGAATGCTCCCTACTTTATCCTCTAACAGTTTCAAAGTATCAGGTCTCATATTGAAGTCTTCACTCCATGTAGAATTGAGTTTATACATGGTGAGATTTAGTTTTATTTTTCTACCTGTGTAAATCCAGGTTTCTCAGAATCATTTGTTGAAGATGTTGTCTTTTCTTTCTCCAGTGTAGGTTTTTGGAATCTTCATCAAAAATTAGATAACTGTACCTGAATGGATTTACATCTGGGTCTTCAATTTTATTCCATTGATCAATATGTCTGTTTATGTGCCAGTACCATGCTGCTTTTATTACTATAGCCCTGTAATATAATTTGAAATCAGGTATGGTGTTGCCTCCTATAGTATTATCTTTGTTCAGGGTTGTTTTAACTATCCCTGGTCTTTGTGCTTCCATATAAATCTTTGAATTGTTTTACTTATGTTTGTGAAGAATTGCATTAGAATTTTATTTGGGATTATATTGAATATGTAGATTGTTTTTGATAGGATTTTCAAGATTCATTCTAATAAAGTATGTCCCAGGGACAGAGATATGGCAGAGGACCAGGATTCAGTCCCCAATAGCCACATCACCATGTGTCTAACAATTGTCTGTAACTCCAGTTCCAGGGGAATTTGATGGCCTCTTCTGACCTCTGTGGGCATTGCATGACATAGGGGCACTTACATACAGGCAGGAAATACACTCATACACATAAAAATAAATAAAACATTACAAAATGAAACTCGTCTTTATGATTTTCTGATTTTCTGCCTCATGTTCTGTAAATATCAAGAGTTCTTGTTAGGGTTTTTGATCCCAGGGTCTGTCTCACAGGTTTTCTAATGGAAGCAAATCCTACCTAGGGCCAGATTTCGGTGTAAACAGACAAGTAGGTAATTTAGCACAATGTAGCCACAGGTGACCTTTTTCTACCTATAGAGGGAAATAAAAAAGTTCCTAGAACTG
Organism: Rhizomys pruinosus; assembly: GCA_009823505.1. Lineage (NCBI taxonomy): Eukaryota > Metazoa > Chordata > Mammalia > Rodentia > Spalacidae > Rhizomys > Rhizomys pruinosus. Next base: position 463,346 of record VZQC01006125.1, on the reverse strand, counting down.
CACATAAATGAAAACACAAGATACAAAAATCTATGGACTACAATGAAGGCAGTTCTAAGAGGAAAGTTTAGGGTGCTGAGGCCTACATCATGTTTGGACCCCAAGATGGAATGGGGTGGGGTTCACTGGACTTCTTTATTACTCTTCCCAATGTGGACACATTCAATATATTTTTTATTATTCATTTTGCTAAAAATATTTGAGCCAGGTTTCTTGGGGCATGCCTTTATAATCCCAACACTCGGGAGATAGAGGCAGGCAGATCTCTGTGAGTTTGAGGCCATCTGGTCTAAAATAGCAAGTTCTAGGCCATCGAGGATTACAGGAAAACCCTGTCTCAAAAATATTAGAGATTTCAAATTAATAATTTTACACCTGAAAATTTTGGATAAACAAAAACACATCAAATACCAAAAGCGAAGAAAGAGATAAACAAAATTAGGGTTGACATTTACAAAATACATTTTTTTTTTGTCTTTTCAAGACTGAATGCCTACATGGCCACTATGTCACATGTGATACATACGGGTCGACATCGGTCTCCTTGATGGCTATTAATTTCTCAGTTTTATAAAAGTATTCCTCAAAAGTTTTTAATCATCGATACTAAAGTCATACAAATGTCATAGTTAATGTTATCAACTTGACAGAATCTAGAATCATCTAGAAGTTAAGCCTCTGGACCTAGCTGTAAGAGATAATTGAGATTGGGTTATGTGAGGCGAGAAGACCCACCTTAATGGTGAATAGAAACATTTCATAGCCTGGAGCTTTGGAATGAGCAGAAACATGCCTTGAAAACCAGCTGATAAATAGCTCATGACTCTGGTCCTGTAGATGCAGTGTGACCAGCTACCTCAAGTTTCTTCCACTTGACTTTCCCACCTCACACTGTAAGCTGAAGCAAACCCTTTCTCCTTTAAATAGCCTATGTCAGGGTATTTTGTCACAGCAGCTGGATAAGTATAACGGATACACTAAGTGACTAAGGAGCTGAGTGCCTGCTGCAGTTGCCAATGCTTCCTCCCTCTATAATATGTTGCTCCTTCTCTCAGATCCTTCTCTTAAATTGTGAACCTCTTGCTTGTAATTCTTCACTGTGCCAGCTCTCTCCAAAGTCTTTGATCCTCCTTGGATGCCCTTTGTCGAATATGAGGTGGCTGAAGCTATATGAGCTCAAGTTTGGATCCTCAATTTTGTTCCATTGGTCAACAGGTCTGTTTTTGTGCCAGTTCCAGGCTGTCTTTATGACTATAGCCCTGTAATATAGCTTGAAGTCTGGTAAAGTAATCCCTCTGTATTGCACTTTTTGCTCAGGGTAGCTTTAACTATTTGGGGATTTTTGTTTTACCCATATGAATTTAAGGATTTTTTTTTCCAAGTCTGTGAAAAAGCTCATGGGGAATTTGATTGAGATTACATTGAATCTGTATATTAATTTGGGTAGAATGGACATTTTTACTATATTAATCTTTTTCCAATCCATGACTATTGGAGGTCTTTACATCTTTTGATGTCTTCTTTAATCTCCTTCTTCAGGATTTTAAAATTTTCATTGTAGAGGTCTTTGGTTAGGTTTGTTCCCAGGTGTTTTATTTTATTTCTAGTCTTTTCCTTGATGCTTGGTCTCTAGTTATTTATCTGAAGGCAAAACTAGCTCCATTTTGTTATAGCTAACTTTGGCTTTACCCTGGGCTTTTGCCCAGTCATTTCTAGCAAAGCAGAGCATCTCAGTTTCAGGGACACTGTTTCTACAATCCTGGGAAACTTACAAGTAGCCAGGTAGTATGTCCAGGCAACAGGTCCTCCTGCCCAGCTATCCCTGCATCTCCATGGAATCCATTGCCTCTGAAATTATACTTTTTTCCCTAACTGAAACTTTTTGCTAACTGAAAACCTCTTTGTTAGCTGACTTGACCCTGGTCTGGTGTAACTATGGTGATCTGATGTGACTATGGTTATTGGCTTTGCCCCTGGCATGATGTAATTGTGGTTTTAAGGTTTATAAACCCCACTCTGCCTCTCTTCTGAGTTGTAAGTTCTTTGGGGAGTTAGCCCACTCTCTGCTGGCTAATAAAGGATTCCTGATTTGAGCCAAAACTGCATGACATTGCTCACTCCCTGTAACATGTCCAATTTATTTTTTTTATTTATTTTTCTATGTGTATGAATGCACTGTCTGCATGTAGGTTTGTGCACCGGTGTCGTGCAATGCCGCGGAGGTCAGAAGAGGGTCTCAGATTCCCCTGGAACTGGAGTTCTCCTGGAATTGGAGTTACAGATGGTTCTCAGCCACCATGTGGGTGCTGGGGATCGAACTTGGGTCCTCTGCAAGAGCAGTTGGTGCTCTTAACTGCTAGGCTATCTCTCCAGCCCATCATGTCCAATTTATATAGACAACTCTACAATGCCAGTTCATAACCTGCTTGCTTTTTGATAGCCCTGCCCCCGCTTTATATCTAATTAATTCAATTAGTGGTACAACTTGCTTTACGTTGAAATTAAATCTCATTGTGTACATCATGTGCTCTTTGTTCGGCTGCAGGCTTCCCTGACTCTCCACTACACACCTTAGGCTGATTTCCACCTTGGTGCTATCTGGTAGATGCTGTGGCCATTGAAATGTACAATCCCTCAACATTCAACCTTCTCAAAATTTTCTGCTAATGTCTTATTTTAGGCCTCTTACATTCTAAACGTCCCATTTTCTAGAACTACCATGCTAGTCCACATCATAATCGCAAACTCCTTCAAGTAACTTCCCAGTTTCTGAACCTCTCTGGTCTTGCTCAGGTAGTTTGTACCTACTCCACACCATTATCTAAGGTGTCCCTCAGAAGACTAAGTCTTATATAATAAGGCTTGCCATAATTTTTATTGTATGTGTATGAGTGTATTGTCTGTATATATGTAAGTGCACCTCTGCTGGCCAATACCCATAGAAATCAGAAGTTGTCAGATTCCATGGAATTGGAGCTACAGACCATTGTTAACCACTGTTTTGATACTGGGATTCAAACCCGGGTCTTCTGCAAGAGCCATCAGTGCTCTTAACTGCTGAGCCATCTCTCCAGCCCCCTATTATATGATTCTATCATATAACATTTGACCTTTGAAAGGTTTAACAGTCACCAAGCTCTAAAACACCTTGACACCCAACACACAGAGAAGTCAGCCTAAATAGAATAAATAATTAACGATAATATAGTGTGAACACAACATGGCAGAACTGAAACTATGGTCCAAATCTCTTGGCTCCAATATAAACTTCTTTTGCTCTCGAGCCTCTCCTAGCCTCTCTTTCCTTGTCTGACCATAGTAACATTTCTAGAGATTTCCTATTGCCTTCTTAAAGGAAACTTATAGTTCTGTAACATTTCCAATTCTCAAATTTGCATTTTAATCTTTGTTTTGCAGCCTGCACCCTCTATTCCTGCTCTGTCTTAGGCTGCCTTAAAAGTTTCTCCCTTGGGGGCTGGAGAGATAGCCTAGCGGTTAAGAGCACCGACGCTCTTGCAGAGGACCCGGGTTCGATCCCCAGCACCCACATGGCGGCTGAGAACCGTCTGTAACTCCAATTCCAGGAGAATTCCAGTTCCAGGGGAATCCGACACCCTCTTCTGACCTCCGCGGCGTTGCACGACACGGGTGCACAGACCTGCATGCAGACAGTACATTCATACACGTACAGAAATAAATAAAATTAAGGGCTGGAGAGATGGCCTAGCGGTTAAGAGCACTGACTGCCCTTACAGAGGACCCGGGTTCCATCCCCAGCACCCACATGGCGGCTGAGAACCGTCTGTAACTCCAATTCCAGGAGAACTCCAGTTCCAGGGGAATCCGAGACCCTCTTCTGACCTCCGCGGCATTGCACGACACGGGTGCACAGACCTGCGTGCAGACAATACATTCATACACATGCAAAAATAAATAATAATAATAAAAAAAAGTTTCTCCCTTGACTCAAGGAGACCCGTATTTGCTTTATTGGTTTAGTGGCCTTTGGTAACACTCATCCACCTGTGCCCCTTTTCTAAGCCTAGGGAACAATCTGCGGAAGAGGCGGCGTGGTAGAATGTAAGGGCTGTGATTGGGGTGAATGGTGAAACTATAGCAATATAGTCTGGACACTCATTTGATCAACTTATAAGCCCCCCCCCCTTGCTGGGTGGTGGGGCTATGGGGGTTTGGGCACAACAGCCTGCAAATTGGTTTTACATGAGGGATGCTTGTACACATAAATTATCACTTATTGCTAAAAAATGAAAAAAAAAAAACAAGAAGGGGAGGGGACAGTTATGAAGAAAGCAGGATGTGGGAGGGGGTGGGGTGGGATGGGGGAAGGGAAAGGGAAATATGTCTGAACTGAATTGGAAAATGATGTATGAAACACACAAAGCATCAACAAAAAATATATATTAAAAAATAATAATAAAAATTAAAATTAAAAACAAAACAAAACAAAACAAAACAAAAAACCTTTCTCCCAGGACTGGAGAGATGGCCTATCAGTTAAGAGTGCCGACTGCTCTTGCAGAGGACCCGGGTTTGATTCCCCAGCACCCACATGGCCGCTGAGAACCATCTTTAACTCCAGTTCTAGGGGAATCCAACACTGTCTTCTGACCCCCGCGGCATTGCACAACATGGGTGCACAGACCTACGTGCAGACAGTACATTCATACACATACAAAGTAAATAAAATTTAAAAATATGCTTTAAAAACTTTCTCCCTAAAACTTCTACTACTTTCATAATATTTTTGTTTACCCCTTTATGACATAGTTTGTAAAAATACTTTAAATTAAAAATTTATGTTTTATTCATACTTTGGTATGTTTAATTCTCTTGAACCTATAAGATTATACTTTCTTTGGATGGGAGATCTGCTGTTAAGATTTGGGGGAATGAGTTTTGGTGCTAGGTAAAAGCTTCCAGAAATGAATTTAGGGTTGGAAGAAAAAAACTGACAACCAAAGGGTACCTGTGAGTTGACCAGAAGCCTGCTACAATCTTGCATGTATTTTCCATCTTGGTTGCAAGGTTCATCAATAGTCATTTTGAGTGTGTTAGCCGGACACAGAAAATCAAGTTCTGTACTTCAGAGCACAGCTCACAGTCATTCACATCCTATGGGACTTAGACATAAATATGAGCCCTGGCTTAGGTACTTGAAGTTGGTCTGTGACATTAATTACAACATGTGAAAACAAAGCTGAACCAGAAACAGAGCCCCAATCTAGTTATAATCTAGTGATGTTTTGAGTGCGGTAAGGGTGAAAGAATTGTGATTTGGCGAGCACAGGGTTCTAAGTCTTCCAGACTTCAGCACAGTACATGGCCTGCTGAGCTTGAGAAGTGTGAAATACAAGCTACCTTGGTCAGTTTGGCTTGTGACTCACTCGGGCCCAATGTTTTAGTTGTTGCTGTCCTACGCACAGGTCACAAGGTCCCCGGGAGACACACACTGATTTCCTCTCAGTGAGTTCCCTGATCTTGAGAACTTACCACCAGGTTTGACCAGCCCTAGGCTCTCCAAACAATTGCTGCTCCTGGAGAAGTGGATTGCCTGTCACCCATGTTTACTTAGCACGCTCAAGAAAGACTGAGGGTCAGGAGGGCAATGGAGGCAGAAGCGTAAGGACTGAGTGACAGAGAGAGATGGAAGGTGAAATGTTAGGGCTTTCAATCCGTTTCTACCAGAGGTGTTGGCCACTCTTCATCACTGTGCATTAGTGATGGTGCAAATGAGAGGATGGACAGGCAGAATAGCAGGGAAGAGTCCTGACAGCAGAGCAGGGAAGAGTCCTGACAGCAGAGCAGGGAAGAGCCCCTGGGAAAGAGATGATTGATAGAAACAGGAGGGAGAGACAGTAAAGCGGGAAAATCAGAAGGCTGCCTGGTCACCGCTCTGTGTTTGAGGAAGAACGATAAATAACGAGTTCTTCCTGTGCTCACCCTACTAACGAATGCACATCTAACATAGGTCTCCAAAGATGCTGTAGGTAAAAAGTACAACTAATCCCTTCTTCAACTGAGGACACTTGTGTGGTCAGAGATTCGGTATCAGCAGGAGGCTAGACACCCTGATTACAACTACCCACAGTCAAGTGGAGCCAGGAACTCTTCCTCTTACTTTGGCTCCTTGTTTCTGTCTTTTAAACTTCTCCTGTAAGAGAAACAAAAGGGCCTATGGCCAGAAAAGGAAAGAATACCCAAATAAAGAGGGGAGGGGAGAGTCTCTCATGATAGACTCTGCTTATCTAATAAGTGGATTGATACTAAGCCTGATTCACTAGGAATCTTACTTTATGGTAAGTTTAACCTCCATTAATACTAAAAATTTCATTGACCTTTTAGACATAAAGTGGAGTCCATACCCAATCTCCACACAGCCTCCTGCTTTCCTTCCAACCCCAAACCCTGCCCTGATCCAAACTGGTAAGAGTGTTTATTTAAACTATATTCCTTTATAACAACCTGGGATTTATTCTTAGAGTTGTTGATTGAACATTTTAATTTACAAACAGGTTTCTCAAAGCTTTGTGAAGCAACTGTGTCTGTGTTGTGGCCATGCTCGGCCTGTTTAATGCAGGCAATATTGTAAGTAGTACTCTGGGGGAAGGTTTCAGAAGTGCATTTAATTGCATTTTCCACTTCTCGTAACAGCAAGGGATTAAGCTGAAATGGAACGTAATGGAAGCTGCTCCAACCTGTCACCTTAAAGGGGTGGAGGGGAAGGGGCAAGCTTCTCAAGCTTCATGGGACAGAGTGCTGTCACCTTCATTTCGGTGAATCTGTGAGTGATTAAGATCCCATAAATTAACTTATACTTTATGTTTTCTGGTCGTCGACTTTCAATGGAATTTATCAAAGGCACCTCACATTTATTAAAAGTAATTTCTATTTCTGATAATAGAATCTTGATTTCAGAAATAAATAACTTCTAATAGGTAAGGGATATGCAGCAGCATTTAAATGGTTTATGTTTTATTGATCCACACAATATATTGTGAAGAGTGTGGGCTGGGAAAGCAGATAAATCTTATTTGCTGAATTTGATGTTCTTTTGAGCTGCTATGACCCCAGGAGGAACAAGAAGAAGCAAAGATGAGTCAGGAACTGGCTTCCAGCATTCCAATTTAGGTTAAATCCTTTGAGCTCTATAACCCTTACCTCATTCTAGAGATCCTGGTCAAATAGTTGTCTACCATGTGTACACTGGAGCTGGAGTTTGCAGATGCTTATGATCTCCCTGGCATGGGTGTGGGGAACTAAACTCCTGACCCTTGAAAGAACAGAAAGTGCTCTTAACCACTGTGAACAACCCAGATATTCTTATAGTTTGTCTCATAATATCTTGGCTATATTGGGAAAGTAGAGTTGAGGGAACTTTTCTTAAAATGTGGTTGGCTGTGTCCTATCTATGTCAGCATCACTTAGATGGTTTTCAGAGGTTAAAAAAAGTTGAGGATTCAAACTTTTGGAATTAGAGTATAAATTTCTCCCCAGAACTCTGCAAACTGAGTTTTAAGAGCTAGTAGTCTGTAAAATACTATAGGTCTTGTTTAATATTAGTTATCAGATTTTACTAAGGCATTTCAAAAAATTTGAAACAAAATCCTAACTAATCCCAAAGAAGTAGCGTGATCTGAGATATGCTGTTTACATGAGGAAAGGATCATAACCTTTCATGAGTGTGTGCCAAACAGCTGGTCATCTGGAATCCATGTTCAGAACAAAGGCTTTCTCATTCTCTGAAGCCAAACAAAGGGGCTAGAGAAATGGCTCAGTGGTTAAGAGCACTGGCTGCTCTCACAGAGGGCTTAATTTTGATTCCTAGCATACACATGTGGCTAAAAACTGTGTGTAATTCCAATTCCAGGTGATCTGACACCTTATGACTGCTGACAGCATTGCAAGAGACAGGTGAGCCTACCTACTTGCAAGAAATATACATGTGAAGTCTCTGTTCAGTTCTTTACTCCATCTCTTGAGTGGGTCATTTGTATTCTTCTTTGTTTTTTGAGTAGTTTATATATTCTGGAAGTTAATGCTCTGTTAGATGTATCATCAGTGAAGGTTTCCTCCCATTCTGTTGGTTTTCTCTTCACTTAACTGATTGTTTCTTTCACTGTACAGAAGCTTTTGAGTTTAATAAGGTCCCACTTGTCAATTGTCCACCTTATTTCCTGTGCAGCTGCTGTCTGATTTAGAAAGTCTTTTCTTACCCCTATGTCTTGTAGGTTGTTGCCAACATTTTCTTCTATCACCTTCAGAGTTTAGTGTTTCACATTGAGATCTTTGATGCAGTTGGAGTTGATTTTTGTACAGAATGAGAGGTAAGGATTTAACTTTATTCTTCTACAAGTAGTGATCCAGTTTTGCCAACACCATTTGCTGAAGATTCTGTCTTTCCTCCATTGTGTCTTCTTGGCCTCTTTGTCAAATATGAGGTGGCTGAAATTGTATGAGTTCAAGTTTGAATCTTCAGATTTGTTTCATTGATCTGTTTTTGTGCCAGTACTAGGCTGTTTTTATGACTATAGCCCTGTAATATTGTTTGAAGTCTGATATAGTGATTCCCCCTTGTATTGCTCTTTTCACTCAGGGTTGCTTTGGCTATTTGGGGTAATTTGTTTTTCCATATGAATTTAAGGATTTTTTTCCAACTCTGTGAAGAAACTCTTGGGGATTTTAATTGGGATTGCATTGAATCTGTATATTAATTTGGGTAGAATGGACTTTTTTACTATATTAATTTTTCCAATCCAAGAGCATGGGAGGTCTTTCCATTTTCTGATGTCTTTGTCAATCTCCTTCTTCAGGGGTTTAAAATTTTGTTGTAGAGATCTTTGGTGTCTTTGGTTAGGTTTGTTTCTAGGTATTTTATTGTTTTTGAGGCTCTTATGAGTGGGAAAGTCTCCTTATATTCCTTCTTCTGTTGTTTGTTGTTGGTTTAAGAAAGGCTACTGATTCTTCTCGGTTAATTTTGTATCCCGCCACTTTACTAAAAGTCTTTATCATTTCTAAGGGTTTTCTGGTGGAGTTTTTTAGCATCTCTTAGGTAAACTACCATATTGTTTGCACAAAAGGATAGCTTGACTTCGTCTTTTCAATTTAGTACTCTTTTAATTTCCTTTTCTTGCCTTATTGTCCTAGCAAGTGTTTCAAGCACTTTTGAAGTGCTTTTTTTTTTTTTTATTGAAGCAGAGTGGTGACAGGGAGTGAGGAAGTAAACATAGCTTAGAAACATCTTAAAAAGTGTTCAACATTGTTAATAATTAAGGAAATGCAAATTAAAGCCATTTTAAGATATCATCTCACTCCAGTAAGACTGGCTAGGACCAAGAAAACAAAAGACACCAAATACTGGAGAGGTTGTGGGGAAAGGGGAACACTCATCCACTGCTGGTGGGAATGTAAACTCATAAAACCACTATGGAAAGCAGTGAGGAGAACCTTTAAAAGACTCAAAATGAGCCTACCACCTGACCCAGTCATACCACTCCAGGTATATACCCACAAGACTCATCATACCACAGAGATACATGCACAGCCATGTTATGCAGTTCTCTTCACAATAGCAAAGAGCTGGAAGCATCCCAAGTGCCCCTCAGCCAATGATTGGTTAGAGAAAATATTGTACATCTACACAATGGAGTTCTATGCAGCGGTAAAGAGAGATAACATCACCAGGTGTGGTGAAGCAAGCCTTTAATCTTAGCACTCAGGAGGCAGAGGTGGGCAGATCTCTGTTAGTTCAAGGCCAGACTGGTCTACAGAGCAAGCTCCAGGCCAGCTGGAGCTGGGACTAAAGAGAGACCCTGTCTCAAAAAGACCAAAAAAAAAAAAAAAAAAAAGAAAGATGACATCCTGAACTTTTCAGGTAAATGGATGGAACTAGAAGATATTATGCTAAGCGACGTTACACAGGACCAGAAAAAGAATGAATGATATCCCTCATTTGTGGATGCTAGCATCAAGTAATGAAAAATGAGTAACATTAATGTTATATTTCTCTTTATCTAAAAGCAGCTGTGCTCTTAGAAAGTGAATCCCTTAACAGGCTCTAGAATTAACCTACTACTTATTTTTAGACTTTATAATTTTAGTAGAAGGGTGGAGGATATGGTTGCATATTTTAGAGCAATATAAAATTAAAAGGAAAAAATGTGAATACCAAAATATGATTTGGAAATAACATGCAGTTTATTTGCAGATGACGTGATTTTAGTACATATGTGACAATATATAAACACATATATTGAAACAATACAAATTGGAGGGAACAACAACAACAAAAGAACTGGGACAGGGAACTGAATGAAGCAGTAGAGTTACCCCCCCCCAAAAAAAATAATCTGCTTTGAAAAACTTTGAAAAGACTCAGAAGGGAAAACAGGACATGTATGGCAGACTGCATGAACTTGGGAGGGGCAGGGGGCATGGAGGGGGAAATGAGTCTGGATTGAATTGAGAAGTGATATATGAAATTCACAAAATTTCAATAAAGGAATAAAAAATAAAATGAAATATACTTATACACATAAATAAAATATTAAAAATGTAACTGATATACAATATCAAATAATAAATAAATAAATAAGTAAATAAATAAATAAATAAATAAATGCCAAACTAAATTCCAGCATCCCTAGGGTGAGCTGGTGGCTCTAGTCATCTCCAGCACTCTGTAACTTAGCATCATGAAGAATCATTTGTCCCTCTATGGCTTAGTTCAGAAACCTGGACTTTTTCTATATAATGGCCATGATCTGCAGGTTAGAGCCCACCTTGGGATGCTCTGCTTGGGAATGTAGCTATAACCCTCTAGACTCATCCTCATGGCCCTATGTCCAACAACTGGACCCCTGTGTTCAAAGTTTCTACAGTCTCATGAAGCAAAACCACCAAGTGGGTATCAAATATTCAGGCACATGAGGGGGGCAGGCCTTTTACATTCAAACCATAACATTTAAATTGTATTTAGGAATTAGTAATCTTGGAGATTATATGCAGTTCGATATAATTCCTCAATAAAATACATACATTGAGGAGATCTTATTTTGGAAGTTGGGTTGAGAATGATGTGAAAATTCGGAAAATATTTACAAGTCACTGCTAGACAATGTAAAAAGAAAGAAGCCCAATAAGTTATCCAGAAAACCATAGAACTTATTTACTACTTACGATGAAACTCCAAATCCTGACAGCATTGAAATGAGAAAGATCAGGAAGAAAGCATGTCATGTAGTTGTCAGCAGGTAAGTGTGGTTTATTGTCAGTAATTATTAATACTTCAAAGTATATCTGGATTGGCTTATGCCTAGTTAATAAGAAAACCTTCCTTTCTTTGCTCTTTTACAAAATTAAGCATTAACCAGGCACTTCTCTAAACAATACATTATTATGAGTCCTAACGTGGTGGCTGTGTGGTACCTGCAGAGAGAGAGAGATAGAGAGAACACTCAGATGTAGAGTAAGCAAAGGCAACTGACAGTATCTAATGGAGTAGAGTTCAGGTTTAGTTAACACCTGACCACATTCTCTTCGTCTAAGCAACATATTTGAGGAATTATGTCATCAATCACAGATTACTGACATGTCTTGACCCTCCTTCCTCAGAAGATTCACCACCTTCAGCCTGGGGAACATGCCTTTGCCCTGAAAGAACCAGAAATCCCTGAGGACAAACGATGACCAATGAGGAAAGAATGCCCAGCCAAACTGGTCAACTCTGAGCCTGCCAGTTGGACCAGCACGTCTTAATTGTACTCTACTGATTCTAAATTCACACAGGAATGAACTGAGGGTAGAAAGGCCACAGGGTTCCTGCAATGTGTTCAATCCATCCAGTGAAACCAACTGAGCAACCTGAAGCTCCAAACGAAGCCATAGTCTGGCACAACGGCCTCGGGAGTGCCCAGGGGCCTCACTTGGAAACTCATTCAATTCTCTGTTTCTCTGCACTGCAAACTTATTCTTCTTCCCGATAGTGATGCTGAAGTTAAGTGTTTGTACAGTGGGGTCCTGAGTGGATTTTCTTTACTTCCCATGCAGTCAAGCCCGATCAGCAGGCAGCTAGCTTGGGAGGCCCACGCCAGTGCATGCTGGCCGAACTATCCTCAGGGCACAGCTATGTTCCCTGGTCTGGATGTCGACACATTATTTTCAGGCTTAATAAGAAAAGAGCATGCTGCAGCGCCAAGGTGAGCACTCCTCATCCCTTTTTCCAGATGAGTTCATACCAGCGGTGACTTAAGTCCAGCTTTTGTGTTAGTGAATTGTAGATGCTTTAATGCAGTCACACAGGACCAAGTATAATGTGGTTTAGGGCTAAAAAGCATGGTTAGGAGGATCAGACAAATCTTGCTTCGAAACTGAGCGTTACTGTTAGGGTTTTACAAGTTTACCTTGGAAGCTATAAAACTCCCTGAGACTCGGTTTGTTCATTTGGCACATCATCCACAGAAGGGAAACTCTGAACCCTTTGGAGGAACAACTATATCTAAAAGCATTATTTTCCACACTGTGGAGGTACTATGATAATTACGGTAATAATTATTTACCTGTATTATATCCTAAGGACGCCCCCTCCCCCACCTAAGCATCAGCATCTCTTAACTCTCACAGCCCCTTGGGAGCGATATGGTCATTATCTTCATCAATAAACGATATGTACCTGTCACACACTAGGTGGTACAGTGTTACTTGCCCTGCAATGCCAGTCGCTCTTGTCTTTACCTAAGTTTGATGCCACCAAACAATGAACTCCTGAGAGTTGCTGAATCACTAGGCCCTGTGTCAGGTCCAGAGTCACAGCTGAGACTAGTGACACAAATACCTTTTGTGAGAAATAACCCAGTAGTATTGCTAATTGAAGCAGAAAAAGACATTTATTGGACATTTTTTCATAGATACATTTGATTCTGGTGACTTTTAAGTCTCCTTCAAAAGTTTTTGATTTAAACCAACTAGTCTTACTTACTAAAAGTTTAGGCTGATAAGCACATTAATATTGTAGTTCACCCCAACTGCTATAGGAGGGGGCAGGATTAGCTCTCAGGTTAGGTGTATTGGTTAGGGCTCCTGATGTTCATGACTAATTAATTCTCATACCTAGTCTCAGAGCAGTGCTGTATGAAATGTTGTCACTAACTGAGAGGCTGACTTGGATGGTGGTCTACATCAAGTAAAGGAGGGCTGATGGAGAGTTTCAGGAAAGGGGGCTGCATACTGGAAGGTACAGAGGCACTGGTTGGAAGAAGTCTATTTGGTAAGCAAGCCCTGTGTCCAGAATAGTGAGATGAAGGGAGTCTCAAGTCTGTGTTGTCAACAACAGGACCTACATATAATGATAGTACAGACTCCAGCATCTCAGGGATGGGGGGGTCTGTGTAAGAAAATAATAGGACAGGTGATTAAGGACTAGAAATTTCCTCCCCCAGGGAGGGTTTGAAAAACAAGGAAAAGCCATGAATTGGTCTCTCAGAGTGTCACCACGGCAGAATTTGGGTCAAGGAGTCCCGGGAGGTCAATGGCCCGCATTGCCCATGTACTGCTGGTACTCTGCTGCAAGTCTGTGTTGATTGATCACATCCTGCCCCTTGAATGTATGCAGCTACCGTGCCTTTGATTGCTAAACTGCCTGTGCTCTGTTGGAAACTCAGGTGCAATCCCTTCCTCCCAGAACCTTCCTTCTCCTCCTGCTGCTGTTTGTCATCAAACTCTCACTAGAACTGACTTGAAATCTGCCCTTTTGTGACTTCCACTCAATGTTCCCGGTTCTCTTAAATTTGATTTTCAAGGTAGAGTGCTGCTACCTAACATGGTAGGAGTCCTTCAAATGACTGTTTAGTTGAGGATTTGCCTCACTGTCTTCTGGTCTTCCAGTCTCAGGAATGTTCTCCCTCACACGTCAGGGCCTCTCTCCCAGTGTTCATTATGCTCTCGTTAACTGTGGTGCATTTCTAACACTCCAATTCAGAAGAACATAGAGTGCTCCCATTCAGTCAGTGCGAACTGAAAGCCAAATTGAATGTATTTTCTTCTGACCACACAACAAACTGAAAAAATAGACGCTTTAAAAAGCACTGAAATTGTTTCCTTAGATTTATTTATTTATTTATTTATTTATTTATTTATTTATTTATATTTTTTGTCTTTTTGAGACAGGGTCTCCCTTTAGTCCCACCTGGCCTGGTGCTCGCTATGTAGACCAGGCTGGCCTTGGACTCACAGAATACAAGCACCTTTAATGGCATTAGTGAGAGACTTGGAAGGTACAAGAACAACAAGGGACCTGGGTTAGAAGTCTTGTAAATGGGGAGAGATCGAATCAGATATTCTAGTTAAGCTTTGCTGCATTAAATGTAGGTTATAAAGGATATTGGTGGCTCTTTTTTATGTTGTGTATGGTAACTCATTCAATCGACTCTTTTTTATGTTGTGTATGGTAACTCATTCAATCTAAAGAGTAAAAACCAAAAGAAACAAACACTTCCAGAGCATGTAATATAATACTAATTTTACATGTAATTAGAGCTAACAGTTTCTTCTCATTTATAAAACATACTCTGATGACCTTTGAGGTTGGTGGTGGGAAAGGACATTAGCTTATAATTACGCTTTGATTTGCAATGAAAAATTGAAATGACTCTTCTTGTCCAGTCCTAAGAAGGAGCAGGATGTTCGAATGAAAGCACGAAGCAGCATTGCCCCCTGCTGGTCTCTTCTGTTATAACATCTTCTAGAAAGCCTTTCCACAAGAAACCAAAAGTTAAAAAATAATTTACACACCAGAAATGAACAGTTTCCTTTCTGAATCAACATCTACTCCATTCTTAAAAATAATTATCTACAACACTTTTCTTAAAGTGGCAAATGGTATTTTAAGTTTTGAAATCCTGGCATAAATTAATGAGTCATTCTAGGAAAAGTAATGATGGATGTTAATACCATGCATTGTAGGATACTTCAAAAGAGCAAGCAGTACACGTTTTCTCATTCGTTCTATTATCATTCCAGGAGGAAGAAAATCACAAAGCTTTATTTGTTCAACTTCTTAGGTCTGTAGTTGCAGATCATAAATGAGTTTTCAAGGTAACCCATAGACATTTAATTGGCACACCTTCGTGGTTTGGTTGTGTTTCTTTTTTTTTTTTTTCTATTCTGTAGTACCAGATATACAAAACCTAGGTTATATAAACAAATGCCAAGTTCTCTCAGAATAAAACTGATCTCTATCCAGATGCAAAAGGACAGCTACAGATTTCCCAGTGAACATGATTCATTTGAGGATTTCTAACATTTCATCTTATTAAAATGAAAAGTTCAATCAAAAGGCAACATTAGGCATCATTTATATTTAATTATGACTTATGATCCTCTTAGGTTTTTATACTTGCTCTAAACCAGACTTTATTTCTTATATTTTTGTATCCAGAAGGAAAAAAAAATACATTTATTCTTTGCTTAAGAACCTGAGAGATGCTAGAAAGCTTGCTTTTATGCTGCATCGTATTGATCACTGCAGAAAGTTAAATCCAGAGGGGACTATTTGCAAGAAATTTCCGGGGGTTTGTTAATGTCTATTCTTTATTTTATTTTTAATTTTTTAATTAATTAATTAATTAATTAATAATTAAGTGTATGAATGTATTGTCTGCATGTAGGTTTGTGCACCCGTGTCGTGCAATGCCTCAGAGGTCAGAAGAGGGCATTGGATTCCCCTGGAAGTGGAGTTCTCCTGGAATTGGAGTTACAGACAGTTCTCAGCCACCATGTGGGTGCTGGGGATTGAACCCAGGTCCTCTGTAAGAGCAGTTGGCTCTCTTAACCGCTAGGCTATCTCTGCAGCCCTATTTTTTTATTTTTTTAAAGAAAGAAAGAAAAGAGAGAGAGAGAGAGAGAGAGAGAGAGAGAGAGAGAGAGAGAGAAAGGAAGGGCCGTTAATGTTTATTTTTTATGTCTTTGGAAACAATGTTTTTCAGGGCCTATAGTTGTACCTGCAGAGAGATAAACCTGACTTACACTAGGACCATTTCACTGATAAGGTTCCCTTTGATGGTACAGTAACGATATCATAGACCTTTATCCAAATTCATTACATTTATATGAAGCCCTAGGCTATTCTGAGAGTTCTTTGTTTTTGTGTGTGATGATGATGACGTGACAAACTTTTAGCCTCTGTCTACTTTTAGCTTCTGGCTACTAACACTGTCACTGTCCTACAAGGACCCCCCTACACACACGAGGCTCTACATTGAATCAGTAAATCAACAGATATGTAGCAAAAGCCTGTTAAGAAACCAATGCCCCCTACTGGCAGAGCCTATGGTAGAGCAAATCAAAGAGATGTGATTTGGACTTCAAACCCCCTGTCCTAGCTTGCTTCCTGTTGCTGTGATAAACACCATGACCAAAAGCAACTTGAGAAGGGAAGAGTTTATTTCATCTTACAGGTTACAGTCTATCATCAAGGGAAGCTAAGACAGGAACTCTGGGTAGGAACCCGCAGCTGGAGAGCAGAGTTGAAAGCTGGTTAGTGGCTTGCTCCACTGGCTTGCTCGGTTATGTTTCTTATACAGTACGGGATGGCACCACCGCTGTTGCCTGGGCTCTCCTATATTAACAATTAAGAAAATGCCTCACGGGTATGGGACTGGCCAGTCTGTTCTACGTAATTCCTCAACTGAGATATCGTCTTCCCAGGATACATTGAGCTGTGTGAAGTTGATAGCTTCAGCTAAGTCTGGCCTACGCCAGCCATAGAAATAGAAAATTAACTTATAATTGAGACAAACTCTTGAGAAGAAAGGAAGTGAGTTCTTGCTAGGCAGAACAACAGACATTTCTGCTTAAGGCTGGGGCATGGTAATCAACTTCACATCCCAGATGCACCAATAGCAAGGCACCTTGCTATTATACATTGCACAAAGAGAAAAAAAATGTGGCCAATTAAACCATGACCCCATGATTTCCTTCAATTAGAATCTTTATACTTATCAGAAGCAGTTATTCTAGATATATTTAGATACAGCTTTTAAAAATCAGATATCAGCTTAAGGTGAATGTGAGGAAGAATTGTAAGCCAAATCAATTAACTAAAGTAATTCTAAAACTTTTTTTTTTCCTGTTTAGAATGTGTGCAACAAAAGGAAGTTAAAGACCTGGCAGAGCATATGGAGAAGCCAGAACAATGGCTGTTGGGAACATGCAGCCAAGAGATGTGTTGTGAAGAATCTTGGCACTGTGGATAGGAAAAGCCCTGGAGAAAATAAAGGAGAAGCCTGCATGAGCAACAGGTAGCAGAAGGGATGCTGTGTTAGTGTTCTCATCCTATGAGAGGACACAAGGAAGAACCAATTTGAATGAGGAAAGCTTTACTCTTGCTTAGTGTTTCAAAGGGCTTTACACCACAGTAGCAGGCACCGCCCCACCCATGAGCACCAGGTCCTGTAGCAGAGACACCTTGAAGACCACACCGGAACCAAGGGAGGATGTAGCCTTCAATGGCCTGCCCTAAGGGGCTTAACTTGTGCTGGCCAGGTTGCAACTCCTAAAGGCTCTCTATCCTTCAAGGTAGTACTATGATTGAGACATCGAGTGTTCAAAACATGAGCCTACATGGGCATTTCAGATGGAAATCATAACATTCCGCCTCTGGCCTTCAAAGGCTCATAGCCATTTTTTTAAATTTAATTTTTATTGATGCTTTGTGCATTTCATACATTTTTTCCAATTCAGTTCAGGCTTATTTCCCTTTCCCTTCCCCCCCACCCCCACCCCATCCCAGATCATGCATTCTGCCATAACTGTCCTGCATCTTTCTCTCAGTTTTTTGTTTTTTGTTTTTTTTTTTTTCATTTTAGCTAATAAGTGATAATCCATGATACAAGCATCCTTCAGCAAAGCCCAATCGGCAGCTGTTGTGCCCAAACCCCTACAGCCCACACCATCCAGTGGGGGGGTACAGGTGTTTGTTCAATCAAGTTGGTACAAATAAGTGTCCAGACTACATTGCCGTAGTTTCACATTCACCCCAATCGGCGCCCTTACATGTCCATGACCCCGCTTCCGCAGATGGTTCCCCTAGGCTTGGAAAAAGGGGCACAGGTGGATAGAAGCTAAAACAGTCCACTCTTCTCTCGGAGCTGTGTGACTGGACTCGGGTCAATTCTGGGCTGTGTTCCTTTTTTTTTTTTCATGGGCTGACAGTTTGTCCTACTAATGAAGCACACCAAGTTAGATATATAGGTCGTTAAGCAGCACTAATAGTTTATGGTAGGTTACTTAGCATAGACACATGTTTGGATATGTTAATAATCCATGAATTACATTTTTCCCCCGTTAAATATGAAAGGGTCTTACTGTGGCGGTAACATCTCTAACCTGTAGAGGATGTAAGCTGTGGCATCACCCATGAGTTATTTCTCCAAGGGAGAGCCAATAGCCAATTATTTGGGATATACAAGCACATGGCTGCCTCTGCTGCCATATTTCGCAGGCAGGGGAGGTGTAGCGGGTGCTGACGGTGGGGTCTTGTGTTTGACTCATGGAGACCCATATTTGCTTTAATTGGGTTAGTGGCCTGTGGTAACACTCTCTGTATTCCAGAGGCCATCTGTACACTTGCATGTGCGGTCTCAATACATCCATCGATGGTAACGGCAGGCTTCGGCAGTAGGGTCTTATTGCCTCTCCTTCTGCATGTATCCCAACTTAGAGAGGCAAGGAGCCCTTACCTTGTGTGGGGCCGTGGATCCCCTGGCCAACATCCCCTTTGTAGAACAATCCATTGCTGATGTCGAGCTCCTGTATTAATATACTTTGCCTGAGAGCAGAGCCCTAGGATTTAGTATTATATTTGGTCTACGCAGAGAGTAGATCCGATCCACAGTTCCCAGTCTAATTAGTCAATTACAGAAGGCATTTTTACCGGTTTTTAAAAGATTACATCTAACAATAGGTGTCTCCAAGTTACAGTTGGGGAACGACCTCATCATCGTAATATTTTCTCTTGTTCTATGGGGGGGGGGGGGCTCATAGCCATTTTATAACTCAAAACACATTCAGTTTAACTTCAAGAGTCTCCAAAGTCTTAAAGGTCTCATGACTGTTTAAAACTACAAAGTCTCTACTGAGGCTCAAGACACTCCCTTAGATGTTCGTGCCTGGCAAGCACATATACTTGTAGCTAGCTCTTTTGGGGGAGAGGATAGGGGGGTGGCTATTTTCACTTAAAATGACATTTTCTGTTTCCTAGTGTCTTGGCACCACTGTTTTGAGAGTATTTGAGAGATTATTCTGCTGTACACATATGCCTTGTTTCAATAAAAGGATTTTCCCCTCCACTATGCTTTGGTGATGATTCTGTGATTTTCTAGAAGCTCCCATTATACATGGAAATAACTTTTCCCTTCTACAGCAGATCTATCTGTAGGACAAGTCACGATCCATTCTATCTCTAGAGCTTTCCTATGCATCTGGCACCGTTCTCTTTACTTTTCCATTCCTTAGCAGAATGGAGACATGGTTTTTTGGTTTTGAAAAAAGAAGGCTTTGTGGAGCTGGAGAGATGGCTCAGAGGTTAAGAGTGCCCACTTCTCTTGCAGAGGACCCTGGTTCCATTCCCAGCACCCACATGGTGGCTAAGAACCGTCTTTAACTCCAGTTCCAGGGAATCTGATGGCCTCTTCTGACCTCTGCGGCATTGCACGACACAGGTGCACCAACCTACATGCAGACAGTACACTCATACACATAAAAAATAATTTAAAAAATTAAAAAAATAAAGATGGCTTTGTCATCAGTTGATTCAGAAAACAGACATAAGGGAATTTCCCAATTCAGGTAAATTTAGCACCTCGAATGTTTTTTTTTTTTTTTAATTAGTATACCTTGTAAATTCTATTCTGATTGTCTTTTGTAAAACTTAATTAGCTCTCACTCCAATTTAAGTATCTGATAGCTAATATTGCTTTGCTGTATCTTTAGTGTTTTTCTCTTGATGATGATGGTGGTGACGGTGATGATTATGATGGCAATGTTGATGATGATGATGATGATGATGATGATGACAAAACAGCTAACTTCTCTGAGCCTTTTCATAAGTATTTGACTTGTCTATCACAAACATCCCTGAAGCAGGTGGCAGTAGATTAGCCACTTCAGAGAAATAACAAAGGCACAGAGACATGCAGTGATGACACATCTTATGTTATATAGTGAACAAATGACACACTCAGCATGGAATTAGTCACGTGGGGCAAAGGACCATACTTATAATGTACAAGCAATGTTTTCTTGTGAATTATAGTATTCTCTAACCTGTGCACTAACTTTAAAAGTAAAACTGTTCACTTCTTTACCTTACCATCCCCACCCCCCACCCCCCTTGTTTTCCCCAGGGTCTCCACACTCACTGTGCAACTTTGATCCTCACACGTGGCCACATTCTGAGAAGAAAAGGAAAAGAGTCACCTTTCAGCTTTATGTGGAGTTATGATGTTCTCTACATGGACCATTTCCACCAGTCTGAAGACAGTAGAGTTCACACCCCCCCCCCAAAGGTGCTGCTCTAATGGTCCCAATCCTTGGTCTGCTCGGTTATCCTGCTTTTCTCCTCAGTTATCTGTCTTTAGAACCTCCAAATGTAGCAGTCTTCTGGGATTCCTCTTTCTGCTACATCAGCTAGCTTGCTCTGGAAACATATTCCCACATTGTCCTCTTCTCATCACTTTGACACAAGAAAGTTATCTTCCTAAGTCTGGGCCAGAAGTCCCAGTTCAAGATTCTTGCTTGGTGGTTTCTTTGAGGCCTGCCTACCTGGTGAGTGAGTAGAGTTACTTCCATGTATTTTCATCTGTTTTCCTTCTGTGAGTGTCTCTTACCTTTATATATGTTTATAGTTGTATTTAAATAATGCCATCTCTCATGACTTCACTAATCCATGACTACATCTTTGAAGGTCCAGTGCCTAACATGGTCACATTTTGAGATGGTAGGAATTAGTTATTTTAGTGCATAAACTTTGGGAGGACCCCATGTAGTCTACTAAACTGTCTTTCATTCTTGACAGACCAGCCTTTTCTCAAACTCTGTCAGATCACATTACCTCTGCAGGTTTAGGTGTAGTTAGAATAAAATTCAGTGGTGTGGATTTTCCAGTCATACATACTACCTGAGTTTTCAGATGTGAGAAACCATGAGACCTGTAAGTCCTCAGCACCAGGAATGCCACAGCCTGTGCTCAAATCGGGGCTTCTCTTTTCCTTAGAGATATGACCCTCTGGACAATTTTGAATTAACTTTAAACAGTTTTTTTATCACTTGTAAATAGGAACAGGGTAATAGCTGATGCTCTTGGGCTCTGAATAAAATGAAACTGTTCAGACAAGGAGCTCAGCAGCCTTTTGGCCTTTGTGAGGATTCCATAAGCATTAGTTTGTCATAGATTTGTACAATTCCTCATCTTTTTTCTGGGAATGTGCAACAGTTCCTAAATGGCTCAACAGTCTCTGAACTCTTTCATTTTAATTAGTCTTATACACTGGTCTTCCAGACTTATTTATCTGTAACTTGATCCAACCATCTCCAAATCTCCTTTTCAGATAGTGACAGTTTGATATAAATGTTTTGACCCTATTCAACAAATAAAAGTGCCCACAATTTTAAGCAAACTGCAGATTTCTCTTTATCTCTCAGTAATTCCTTCTTCAGTATTTCCTTACTCTGTTTAAAGCCATGTCCATAGTTCCCACTTTCAGAACCTGCAATCTCTCTAAGTTTCTGTTGAGAAGACTCTCTGGCTCAGGAACCCATGCTTTCTTCAAAGCTTCCCTTGCATTGCTTCAAGTATTTCTGAAGGTTTGGTTTTCTGGACATGTATTCTTTCATCTTGTTTATGCCATGGAAGAGTTTTCTCTCTCTTTCAACTATAATTGCCATTTTTTCTGGGTATAGTAACCCGAGTTGGCATCTATTGTCCTTTAACACTGAGAATGCTTTGCTCCATATTCTTCTTGCTTTCATAGTTTGCGCCAAGAAGTCAGTTGTAATTCTGATGGGTTTCTGCTTATATGCGACTTGTTGTTTTTCTCTTGTGGCTTTCAGAATTTTCTCTTTGTTTTGGGCATCTAGCATTTTAACTATGATATAGCAAGGGGAATTTCTTTTCTGATCTTGTCTGTTTGGAGTCCTATGTGCTTCTTGTATTTGAATGGGTTTGTCTTTTTTTAGTTTGGGGAAATTTTCATCTATTATTCTGTTGAAGATCTGATCCATACTATTCTCTTGGGATTCTTCTCCTTCCTCTCTTCCTATGATGCAGAGGTTTGATCTTTCCATAGTGTCCCATATTTCCTGGTTGTTCCACTTTTGTGTATTTTTAAATTTTTCATAATCTTTATTTGAGCTTTTTAGTTGATCTGTGTTATCTTTCAGGTCTGATATTCTTTGTTCTGCTTCCATTCCTTTCCTCTTGATTGGATGAGTGTTCTATTTCCTTTTACATTTCATCCTGTGATTTTGTTAGTATTTCCACTTCCTTTTGGAGCTTCTCAATCTTTTCTTGGTGCTCCTTACTTCACTGGTTGTTTTCCTTTTTCAGTGTTTCCACTTCCTTCCAGAGTTTGTCATTTTCTCCCTTTAGTTCTTTCTGGAGTTTGTCATTCTCTCCCTTTAGTTCTTTCCGAAGTTTGTCATTGTCTCCATCTAGGTCCTTCTTGAGTTCATTCTCTCTCCTTAGTTTTCTGACTTGTTCTTTATATTCTTTAATTTCTTGGAATAGGTCTGCAATTGTTCCTCTAAGATCTGTTTCTTGGGTCACCCCTGGGGGGGTCCCACTGTAGCAATCTCTTACAGGGTTGGTAGAGCTTGGTGTGGAATTATCCTGTACCTTTCCCATGTTGCAGGATAATGAAGAGAGGAGAAACTATCCCCAAGCACCTAGAAAGAGAAAATAATAAAAACATAACTGCAGAAGTAGAAACTGAGACTAAAAATGCAAATGGATAATAAGGTGAAAGGAAGCAACATGCATCTTTCAATTATAACCTAAATATTAATGGACAAAATTTGCCCACATCAAACAAGGACTGGGAGATTAGCTTAGAGAAACAAAACCCATCTAGTATGCTGTCTTTAAAGAAGAAAACCACATCTCAATCTCAAGGAGCTAGCACCTACTTAAGGTGAGGGTAGTGGAAAAAATATTCCAAGCAAATGGAACAAAAAAGCGAGGTCAGTTCTGACTTTTTTAATTCAGACAAGAATAGCTTCTCAAGTAAAAAGAAATCAAAAGAATGACAAAGCGGGCCATTTTACATCTTTATTACAAGGAACTTAATTGACCATTGAAGACCTCGTCTACAGAATATTTAATAGAAATATATAAATATATATAAATTATATATATATAAATATTAATATTAATCCAACTCTGGTGCACCAAACTTTATAAAGATAATTTTTGAGGACCTCAAGGCACAGACTAACCCCAGCACACGAATAGTAGGGGACTTCAATACCCAACTAAGTCCTTTGGACAGATCAACAGGACAAAGAATAAACAGAGAAATATCTGAACTGAATGATAGGATACATCAACAAATACAAAATGATTGAAATAATTTCATGCATTCTATCAGACCACAGTACAGTAAAGCTCAATATCAATACCAGGATAAGCCCTACAACCTACAAGAACACATGGAGACTAAACAACACTTTCCTGAATAATGAATGGGTCAAGGAAGAAATAAAGAAAGAAATAAAAGCATTCCTGGAACTGAATGACAATGATAATACAACACAACAAAACCTATGGAACAATTTAAAAGCAAGTTTATAGCCCTGAGTGCCTACATCAAAAAACAGAAAAAGCACAAGTGAACAATCCAACGTTGCAGCTAAAAACACTCAAGAGACAACAACAAATGAACCCTAAATGCAGCAGACAGGAAGAAATAACAAACATCAGAGCAGAAATCAGTGAAATAGAAAAAAAGAACCATACCAAAAATCAATGAATCCAAAAGTTGGTTCTTTGAGAAAATAAACAACATAGACAGACCTCTAGCCCAGTTAACCAAAAGAAAGAAGGAACAACTCCAAATCAATAGAATCCATGATAAAACTCCAAAGCAATTTGAATCCGTGTGGATTCAAATAGAATCCACAACAGACAATGAAAAGATCCAGACAATCATATGGGAATACTTCAAAACCTATACTCTACTAAGTTTGAAACCTAGAATAAATGGATGATTATCTGAAATCCTGGGAACCACCAAACTCAACCAAGAAGAGATCGACAGCTTAAGCAGACCCATAATAGATGAAGAAATTGAAGATGTAATAAGAAACCTCCCAACTAAAAAAGCCCAGGCCCAGATAGTTTCACAGCAGAATTCTATAAAACATTTCAAAAATACAACCATTATTACTGAAACTGTTTAGAAGAATACAAACAGAGGGAATTCTCCCAAATTCCTTCCATGAAGCCAGTATCACTCTAATATCAAAACCAGGCAAAGATACAACCAAAAAGGAGAACTATAGACCCATATCATTAATAAATACAGATGCATAAATTATAAACAAAATACTTGCAAATCACATCAAAAAGATCATCCATCATGACCAACTTGGATTCATACCAGGGATACAAGGATGGTTCAACATAGGAAAATCAATAAATATCATCAAACATATAAATGGACTGAAAGACAAAAACCACACAATCATCTCAATTGATGTGGAAAAAGCCTTTAACAAAATCCAGAAGCCTTCATGCTTAAAGTCCTAGAGGGAATTGGATTGGAGGGATCATTCCTAAATGTAATCAAAGCCATATACAGGAAACCCACAGCCAATATCATCGTAAATGAGGAAACAACAGAAACATTCCCTTTAAAGGTAGGAACTTGGCAAGGTTGCCCCTGTCACCACTCCTCTTCAGTGTAGTGCTTGAAACACTTGCTAGGGCAATAAGGCAAGAAAAAGAAATTTAAAGAGTTCTAATTGGAAAAGAGGAAGTCAAACCATCCCTTTGGCTGATGATATGATTGTTTACTTAAGGGACAATAAAACCTCCACCAAAAAACTCCTAGATCTGATTAAGAGCTTCAGTAAAGTGGCAGGATACATAATTAAACTAGAAAAATCAGTAGCCTTTCTTTACACCAATAACAAACAACTGAAGAAGGTATACAAGGAGAACTTCCCACTCACAACAACCTCAAAACCAATAAAATACCTAGGAACAAACCTAACCAAAGACACCAAAGATCTCTATAACAAAATTTTAAACCCCTGAAGAAGGAAATTGGAGAAGACATCAGAAGATGGAAAAACCTCCCATGCTCATGGATTGGGAAAATTAATATAGTAAAAATGTCCATTCTACCCAAACTCTTGTACAGATTTAATGCAATCCCAAATAAAATCCCCAAGAGTTTCTTCATAGGCTTGGAAAAAATAGTCCCTAATTTCATTTGGAAAAACAAAAGACCCCGAATAGCCAAAGTAACCCTGAGTGAAAAGAGCAATACAGGGGGGATCTCTATGCCAGGCTTCAAAGTATACTACAGGGCTATAGTCAGGTCTGTTTTTGTGGCCAGTACCAAGCTGGCTTTTATGNAGTGCTTTTATGACTATAGCCTGTAGTTTATTTGAAGCCTGGCATAGAGATCCCCCCTGTATTGCTCTTTTCACTCCGGGTTATTTGGCTATTCGGGGTCTCTTTTGTTTTTCTTCCAAATGAAATTAGGGACTATTTTTCCAGCCTGATAAAGAAAGAAACCTTGGGGATTTTGATTTGGGCTTGCATTACATCTGTACACCAAGATTTGGGTTAGAATGGACATTTTACTACTATTAATTCCATCCAGGAGCATGGTATGAGGTTTTAAGTCGTCGTGATGGACTTCTCCAATGTCATGTTGAAGGGGGTTGGCAAAATTTTTGTTTTGTATTTTCTTTTTTTTATAGAGATCTTTTGGCTGTCGTGGGGTAGGGTGGTGCGAGGGAGGTGCAGGGGGGGAGGGGGGGGGAGGGGGAAAGGGCTGGGGACAGCCTGGTACTGGCACAAAAACAGACCAGTTGACCAATGGAATAAAACTGAAGATCCAAACCTGAGCTCATACAATTTCAGCCACCTCATATTTGACAAGGGGGCCAAGAAGACACAATGGAAGAAAGACAGCATCTTCAGCAAGTGGTGCTGGCAAAACTGGATCACCACTTGTAGAAGAATGAAATTAAACCCCTACCTCTCACCTTGTACAAAGGTCAACTCCAGATGGACCAAAGACCTCAACGTGAAACCCCAAACTCTGGAGGTGATAGAAGAGAAGCTTGGCAGCAGACTACAAGACATAGGTGTAGGAAAAGACTTCCTAAATCAGACAGCAGCTGCACAAGAAATAAGATCGACAATTGACAAATGGGACCTCATTAAACTCAAAAGCTTCTGTACATCAAAGGAAGCAATAAAGGAAGTGAGGAGAAGACCCACAGAGTGGGAGGAAACCTTCACAGCAGATACATCTGACAAAGCATTAATTTCCAGAGTATACAAGCTACTCAAAAAACAAAGAAGAAAGAAAACAAATGAATCATTCAAAAGATGGAGCAAAGATCTGAATAGAGACTTCACAGAGGAGGAGTTAGAGATGGCCGAGAAACATCTTAAGAAGTGTTCAACATCTCTGATAATTAAGGAAATGCAAATTAAAACCACTCTGAGATATCACCTTACTCCAATAAGACTGGCTAGGATCAGGAACACGAATGATACCAAGTGCTGGAGAGGTTGTGGGGAAAGGGGAACACTCATCCATTGCTGGTGGGAATGTAAACTTGTACAGCCACTATGGAAAGCAGTGTGGAGAACCCTTGGAAGATTCAAAATGAGCTTACCACCTGACCCAGTCATACCACTCCTGGATATATACCCACAAGACTCATCTTACAGCAGAGATACATGCACAGGTATATTTTTTGCAGCTCTGTTCACAATAGCAAAAAGCTGGAACCAACCCAAATGCCCCTCAACTGACGAGTGGATAGAGAAAATGTGGTACATACTCTACACAATGGAGTTCTATGCAGCAGTAAAAAAGGGCAACATTATGAGCTTTGCAGGAAAATGGCTGGAGCTAGAAGATATCATGCTGTGTGAAGTAACACAGTCCCAGAAAAACAAACAACGAATGGTATCCCTCATCTGTGGATGTTAGTGCCAATAACCTAGTTGTAAATATTTCTTATTGGGAGTGATGCATATCGGAAAGAACAACAACAACAGCAACAACAGAAAAGACTGCATCAAAGAACTGACTGAAATGGTGAAACTGGTGGGGTGGGGGTGTTGGGAGGGGGACACAGGTCTAGATTAGATTTGTAACATAATCTTGTAATATATATATATATAACACAAGAAATTTAAAAAATTAAAAAATAAAAAAGAGAAAAAACAAACAAAAAACCAAAACTTCCCTTTGCTAGGAATCTTCCAATGTCTTCTGAACCTCCCAACCATATCCCCTGTGTGAGCTTCCAAGAACAGCCTGCTTCCTTTCACTTCCTTCCAACATAAGGCAAAAGAGCTGGCTCTTAAGACAGGAACCAGGGGCATAATGATGCTGTTCATCTTAATGTTATTTCATCTCCATCATATTATATCCTCATGCAACAGTGTAGAAGGGCCACAGTCCCCACCTCACCTCTCCATAACAGCCACTGCCACCTCTCAGGGCTTTTCTCCTTCTGATGTTCCCAAGTGATGTTCAAATGCTATGCCACATCTACATCTATTGATCAGTCTGATGTATTCCTTCTCCTTCTCCACAGTTGAGAGGAATCTGCCTTGCTACCTTTCCTCTCCCATTCCTTACTCATAGTCCATTCAAAGCAGATTTAATTCTTGGATATTCTCTTTCCTGCCTACACCACTTATAGTAGCATATAATTTTGAAAACTGTGTCACTTGACTCCTCCATAAAAGAACATTAGCAAGAGGAAAGCATTAGAGCTTTCTTTCCTTCTATCACTTCCCTGTAAGTCACCTTCACAGTGCACTGTCACAATGAAGAATGCTGAGATATAATTCCATAACCACGATTAAGGTCTTATAACTTTTCTTGATATCCACTCTATGGATTGACACTGAACATTTATTTGGCATTATCAACTAAACAAATATTACTCTTTGTAATCTGTACCCTATGGTTACATTCCCCTTCTTGTACAAACTTCTTTTCTGGAAGTTGTGATTGCTATTTTCTTATACTAATTCTTTTTAAATGGCTTTCGGTTTCTAAACTCTGCATCATGACAACTGTTCTATCATCCGGTTTTCCTAGTAGATTTTTTTTCCTTCTGGTGCTCACTGTTGGGGTTCCCACCCATCAGAGCTTTGTCTATCAACCTGCACATGGCCTCTAGTGGTTTTCCCTTCTCTGCTGTGTCAGGCACAGCCTTTTACTCATCATCTGCAGAGATGACGGAAATAATCTGTTATGGTTTGAATGTAAAATAAACCCCATAGGCTCTCACGTTTGAACACTTGTCCTTCAGTTAGTGGCACTATTCTGAAAGCTGGTAGAAAGTTTGGGAGGTGGGACCTAGCTGGAGAAAATGATTCTATGTGGAGTGAGCCAGGGCACTTATAGTCCAGCCTACCTCCTGCCTCATCTCTGCTTCCTGGTTCATGGAGCTATAAGCCAACAGTCTCCTACTTCTGCTACCACAAATGCTAACCATCCCCCCCCCCAGCTGTGATTGAACTGCTGTGATGCACTGTGCTGCTCTCAAACTGTTGAGCCCAAAATAATTGCTTCCTCTCTAAGTTGCTCCTTATCAGGCATTTGGTCACAGCAATAAGGAAAGGAATTCATATACATGCCATACTGCTGCTCAGTATCCAGTCACTTATTAAAACTTGAGTTTTCTTCTGGAAAATATCCATTTCCCACCATGGTGTTCTGTAGTTCCTACCATGGGTGCAATGGACATAGGCTAATGAAATGTAGGGCCTGGGAGAATCTGACTGGAAAACTCAGGACAGATCATTTACCCATCACTTGTAGATGCTCTTTTCACCCTGGCCCTGCACCAAGATACCCTTCTACACACCTTCTGTAGTCTTCCCTGGTTACCGTTCTTTCATTATTATTAATTTCCTCAAAGCAGAAATATAGCCAATCTCATAAACAGTTTAAGCTTGTGGCTTAAACCTGTCTCCTTCCCAGCATTGTGCACGCTAGATTTTCTCATTTTCTTTACAATTCTCTTTCAGGAGCAGAATTTCAGTCTAGCTGGCAGCAATAAAATATAACCTTTGCAGAATGCTTTCTTCTTCTGTCAGCTTATTGTGGGAAATGCATCACTAACTCACAGGTGGAACTGAATAGAAATTCAGTAAACCTGAAACAGGTACCATAGCAATCTGAGGCAGGGATGACATAGCTCAGACCAGCAGGACCATCTTCACATTGGAAGTGTGGATATGCAGACCATGGTAACTCAGTGTCCCAGGATGAGAAAATACTGATCTTTATCATGCTAAAGTAGCAAGAGAGCAGCTAGCCTGTAAAGTACCACAGTTACCCATATTAGAGTAGAGGCCTTGGTCCCAGATCCACAGGTCCGTCTCATGCTTTGTCTATAGGACAGGAGCCTATAGACTTTTCCACATAGCACTGTAAGTTGCCACGGTATCATCTACTTTATTTGTGATGGATCTTTTCTTTGTCTAATTTTAATGTTTAGAATGAATTGAAATTTGAAATGTTTAAATTTTATTTTTGTTTTATGTGTATGAGTATTTTGCCTTTATGAATCTCAGTGTGCAATGCCTGAGAGGTCAGAATGGGGTGTTATATCCCCTGGAACTGGAGGTATGGATGTTGGTACTAGGAATTGAACTGGGGTCCTCTGTAACATCAACCAGTGCTCTTATCCACCAAGTTATATTTCCATCCCCTCTTTTTTATTGATTGGGATTTTCGTTCATGCATATAAAGTTTTAATCAAATCCACACTCCACTCTTTCTGCTCCAGCTTCTTCCTTATCTCCCTTATCTCCATCATCACTATGTTCTCTTGATTTCATGAGTTCTTTTATGAGGCCACTTGGTGCCTGACAGTATATGTCTGGGTATAAAATTAAAAAGGCCGAGGATGTGCTGGGCGTGGTGGTGCACGCCTTTAATTTTAGCACTTGGGAGGCAGAGGCAGGTGGATCTCTGTGAGTTCAAGGCCAGCCTAGTCTACAGAGTGAGTTCCAGGCTGGCACTACAGGGAGACCCTGTCTCAAAAAAAAAAAAAAAAGTCCAAGGATGGTTCCCAAGACTCCTGTGCAGGATTTGATGAAAAATGGCTTTTAAGGTATTTAACAGCCTAGAGGAGGCAGCTGAGTCCTCCCAACAGGCTCTGCTACAACAAAGGCCTAAGCTCCATGCCCAAGACCTGATAGCTGCCCTGAGGCAAATGGCAGTGAGATAGGGAGGGCTCCATCCAGCCCCATCCCTAAGGGGCCCAGCCTAAGTCCATTCCTCTGGGAGCCTGCTTCAAGTGTGGCCAAGGAGGTCACTGGGCTAGAAACTGCCTAAACCCCAAGCCATCCACCATGCTGTGCTCTCTCTGCCAGAGCTCTGCCAGCAGCTCGGCTGTTTGAAGTCTGAGTGCCCGGATGTGGGGATGTGGGCTCGTCCTCTGTGCCATGCCACAGTGGTCCAGCCCCATTGCTCCGGGCACCCCAACACCCTCCGGTCTCTGAATTCCTTGGCGTGGTGGAGGGCTGTTGGCAGCCAGATTCAGAGACCCACCCCCCATTGACCCTTGTCCAACCCAGGCTAATGCTCTAGGTAAGTCTATCTCCTTCCTGTTGGACAGCTGGGCTGGCTTTCTGTACTGACCTCACACTCTGGCAGTTCCCTCATTAATTTCTGTCACAGGAGTGGACAGGACCCCCTCTTTCCCACGAAGGACTCCACCTCTCCTCTGTGTCCTCGCTGGTCATTTTTCACCCATTACTTTTCAGTCATGTCTGTCTGTCCAGTTCCCCTCCTGGGCCATGACATCCTTAGCCACATCTCCCACCCTGGGTTGTCCAGACCCTACCCTCCCTGATCCTGCCAACCCTCAGTTCTGGGACGTTTCCACTCCAGTAATCCCCTCCCACCACCCACCAGTCCTGATACACCTCAAGGATCCTGCCTCTTTTCCTTCCAGGCCTCAGTTTCCTATGTGAAACCCACCACCATGGTCTCAAGGCTACCATTACCTGCCTCTTATCTCCACTAACTCACCCTGCAACACCCCTATTCTTCCAGTTCATAAGCCCTCTGGCACCTACCACCTAGTTCAGGGCCTCCACCCTAACCCTTAAACCTCAGTCTCCCACTTCACTGTTCTGGCCTTCTTTACTATACTGTGTGCACTTCATACTTCCTTTTGCCTTCACACGGGAGAACTGAAAAACCAGGTCTGCAGCCAAGCACTGGCTCGAGATCTCTACACCTTTGACTCTGGTCCTAATGTACCCTTTCAGTACTCTCAGGTCAGATCGAGCCAATGCCATATGAGACCTACAGCCTCTAGAGACAGCAGACCACATCACATCCTCTCTTTTCTAGGATTGATGGGCTTCTTCCTCCACTGGATCTCTTGTACCAGGCAGCTAAGGAGACCCCCATGGGCCCTGTCTCCCATCCCACCATCGTCCACTTCTCTCTCCTTAGGAATGCCCTCCTGACTGCCCCTACTTTTGCTCTCCCGAATCTTCATGCCCTTCCTACATCTTTACAGACAGAGTTGGGAGTGGCCACAGGGGCCTTAGCCCAACCCTTTGAGCCCTCATACTGGGCAGTAGCACTTCTCTCCAAACAGCTTGACCCCTCTATCTGCAGATGGCAGCTATATTTGAGGGCACTGGCAGTGAGCAAACTCTCACCTGGGAAGCTCGCAAACTCACCCTGGAAGCTCGCAAACTTACCCTTCTCCAGACCACTACCATGTACTCTCTGCATGGGTTTCCAGACTTCTTTTGTCATTGCTCTCTTCCCCTACCTGCTCCTACTTCAATGGAATTCACAACCACTGACCTGCCCTCTCTCACACCAGGGGACAGTGTTTGTCTTATAACGTTATCTCCTTGGCTCAGCGGTAGGGAGCACCGATTGCTCTTGCAGAGGACCGGGTTTGATTCCCAGAACCCACATGGTGGCTAAGAACCATCTGTAACTCCAGTTCCAGGGGAATCCAATGCCCTCTTCTGACCTCTGCAGCATTGCACGACACAGGTGCACCAACCTACATGCAGACAGTACACTCATACACATAAAAATAATAATAAATAAATAAATTTTTTTTAAATAAAAAAAACCCAACTATCTCCTAAGTCTCTTGATTCCAGGTAGACTGGACTCCCACATCGTCATCTTTACTATGCCATCAGCAGCCAAACTTCTAAGCCAGCCACACTACTGGTATCATTTGTCCAGACTCAAGAGAGACCTAACCCAGGATGGATGGTCCATCAAACAGCTGGGACCCACTATTCTCAGGTTTTCCAGAGACCGTCAAGGGCAGGTCTGAATGGATGGGTATGGCAGCCTTCACCCTCTGTACTTTTACCCTTCCTCTGCTCCCCCTGCCACCACGGGTACCAGATTCTGTGACACCCCTGCATGGTTGCTCTTTGTCTTGTTATTGTCTCAGTCTTCACCCAACCTGGTGATGCTGTGCCAAATTCGACATACTGCTGGCATGCCCATGCTTAGGATACCTGTATGAATGAAGCTGGAGAGCCCACATTTAGACCCTGTCCTCCAACCGAGACCATCTAAAGTAAGAGGAGCCTCTCCAACCTCAACCAGGAAACTCCTTCTGATCTTAGCACTGGGTCTCCTCTGCTTCTTGCAGGAACATATCCAGGAGGTCTCCAGAGTGGTCTTTACATCCCTACATCCCTGTGCCCACATCCCTGCCTACTCCCAACTCTCCTTCCTTTCAATGTCCCAGCTTAGCAGGAAGAAGCCAGAGCAGAGTTATTGCCCCCTAAATCCTAAGAGTCTGGGATGTAAGGTCTGGCTTGGGGCAAAAAGGCAAGATGGCATAGACTGGATAGACCTTTCCTTCTTTTCCACTCTGGAGCTTGCGTTTGCCCACAAAAATATCACCGGATGGATGGAGTTCCAAATTCCCATGAGACCACTGGACCTGATTGGCTGATTCCAACACCTCACTATCTCCCCACCCCTGACCTTTTAAAGGCTCTCCCACCTTCCAGAGATGCTCTTTTTCACGGCCCTTTGGATGGCCATGGATTCACCCAAGAGAGAGCGCATTTCCTGAAATAAATGCCTGCCTTTCTTTACTTTTAATTCGAGCAGAGTCAGCCTTTTCTTAGCGTTAATTATACTTCTCACTCACAACTGCCTACACCTTCAGTTCCAGAATATCAGACACCCTTTCTAGCCTCTGCAGGCATTGACATGAATCTGGTGAATATATATTCATACAAGCACTCACACATACATATAAAACAAAAATAAAGCTGAAAATTAAAAAAAAAAGAATAAAAGTATGAAGATCTCCCCTAGAGCCTCTGACCTGTCTAGCCACAAGTTCTTGGCTCCCATAATGGTGCCAGGTATGGGTTGCATTCTGTGGAGGTGGGCCATACATCTGATCATGAAGTGGCTGGTTACTCCCATGATATTTGTGCCACTATTGCACCAATGGGGCTATATTGCTAAGCCAGTTGTTACTGTAGCTTGCAGGGTTCACAGCTCTGGACAAAGTTGATGTCTTCCAGAATTTTAAATTCAGTAGAGGGGGCTGGAGAGATAGCCTAGCAGTTAAGAGTGCCAACTCCTCTTGCAGAGGACCCGTGTTCAATCCTCAGCACCCACATGGTGGCTAAGAACCCTCTTTAACTCCAGTTCCAGGGTAATCTGACACCCTCTTTGGACCTCCACATCATTGCACAACAAGGGTGCACAGACCTACATGCAGATGGTACATTCATACACATAAAAAAATAAATAAAAATTTTTTTAATTTAAAAAAGCTATCCAGTAGAGACGAAACTTTGAGGTCAGTACCGGCTTGATTTCTCTATGTTGTATGACTCAAGTGTGTGATATGTTCAGCAATAGGGTCTTACCATCAAATTCTGGAGGATAACAAGAACAGTGGCAAAGTGTGTAACATTTGGGGTTCTATGGAACCCCACTGACCATCAATGCCAAAAGAGGTAACCTGTTCCCGCCACTGGGCTTTCCATCTGATGGCCAGTGCTTTCTTTTTTTTTTTTTAATTTTATTTATTTCTGTATGTGTATGAAGGCACTGTCTGCATGTAGGTTTGTGCACCCGTGTCGTGCAATGCCGCGGAGGTCAGAAGAGGGTCTTGGATTCCCCTGGAACTGGAGTTCTCCTGGAATTGGAGTTACAGACGGTTCTCAGCCTCCATGTGGGTGCTGGGGATCAAACCCGGGTCCTCTGTAAGAGCAGTCAGTGCTCTTAACCACTAGGCTATCTCTCCAGCCCCAATAACCAGTGGTTTCTAAAAGAGGCTTTGTCTCCTAGTGACTCTATTTAAACTCTTTATATATGAATATGATTATGTTTCAGAAAGTGGCTTTTTCAAAGTCTTTGATATTGTTAGTTATCCTTCCCCATACTCCCCCCATATCCGACCCTCCCATCCCAGTCCCTTTACCCCATGTTGCTCCATTATTCCCCATTGCCTGCATTCTGTCTCCCCTCCCTTGATAGCCTCCCACCATACTAATTTGACAATTCCGTTATTTTTTTAATATAAATACTTTTTATTATTAAACTTTTTCTATAGGAAATACATATATATATATATATATATATATATATATATCCACACATATCACTTGAATTGTAGGTTTTTTTTTCTTCCTAAAAGATATCATGTTTTCCTTAAGGAAGTTCTCGGAAGTTCCTCCTTGGCAATCCCAAACAACTATCAATCCTGCACTTTTGCTCCACTTCGGGGTCTTCCCCTCCCATGGTCCCCCAAATGAAGTCCAGTAAGCATGCATCCTGTCTAAATCCCCCTGCACTGGCCTCCATGATACAGCCCAGGTAGTCCAACAATGGCAGTCTATATTCTGACGAAGCTGACTTCCCCCTAGCTATTTAGTCCACAAGCTGGGTATCTCAGTAGTCCCCATCTGGCATTGAATGTTTGGAGGATTCTTGGAAGGAATAACCTTCCAATATGGACTGAGGACTCATGTCTCATGTCTTTGAGGAGTGTCTCATGTCTTTGAGGAGTGCCAAAAGCTGTGGCAGCCACAGAGTTGATGCACTTGCCAGTAAGAATTGAAGACAGGCCAAACAAACAACAGTGCTCTCTCTTTTTTCTCTTTGTTTTTTTACTAAGTTCTCAAGTTCTATGTCTGCAGTACAGTTTGTCTAGTCTTACTGATTATTTATATCTGGTTGTACTTTCCTTTTGGATGCTTAAGGCCACACAGTACAGATTAACCAAGGTTTGTGTTTTCTCAAGGTCAGTTGAGGATCTGGTCCTCAGGGGTCTCTTGGGGGTTTTTTTGGGAGTAGGGTGGGGAAGGCTGGGAGTGCCTTGCTCCTTTCAGCTTATCATTTACTAGTTCCATTCACTGGAGGACAAAATCAGGTCTTGCTAGACCAGGCTTCCTTTTCTGAAGCATGAGCAGACTTTCCTCTTTATAGACTGGACACTGGCTGAAGTCCCATTAGTGGCTGTGCAAGACCTCCCTGAACAGGAAGCCTGGTGACCTACATTTGCAGGACATTTCAAGAGATGGCCCCATGCATAATCCCCTAAGACTTAGTTGACCTCTGAGGGCAAGGAACAAAGTTATCCCTTAGGTCCTTCAGCCAAATTGGTATGGGTATTGAGTATGGTCGTTAAGCATCCAGAAAGGCTAAGTTGCACCAGCTTATTACATTGCACCAATATTAAAATTGTATCCTTTGGAAACAAACTGTATGTTACTACCATATCATATTTCTCAATTCACATCTTTCCATTTTAATCCCATAATACTCTAAAAGATGCACACATGCCTTCCATCATGTACTGAAAACCCAAGGACTGAAAATAAATGTTAGGTCAGCTCTAGAACCTGTTTAGGGATTCACAATGCAAGAGCACAGTTATCTTTAGATAATGAGGAATATAACATTAATGTTGCTCAGTTTGTCTTACAACTAGGTACATGGAACTAGCATCCACAGATGAGGGATACCATTCATCTTTTGTTTTTCTGGGATTATGTTACTTCACTTAACATAAATCTAGTTCCATCCATTTATCTGCAAATTCATGATGTCATCTATCTCTACTGCTGCATAGAACTCCGTTGCATAGATGTACCACATTTTCTCTATCCACTCTTTGGTTGAGGGTTACTTGAGTTGGTTCCAGCTCTTTGCTATTGTGAAGAGAGTTGCAATAAACATGGCAGTACATGTATTTCTGTGGTAGGAAGAGTCTGATGGATATATTCCCAGAAGTGGTATGGCTGGGTCAGGTGGTAGGCTCATTTGAATCTTTTAAGGGCTCTCCGTACTGTTTTCCATAGTGTACAAGTTTGCATTTCTACCAGCAGTGAAGAGTGTTCCCCTTTCTCCACACCCTCTCCAGCATTTAGTATCATTTGTTTTCTTGATTCTTGCCAGTCTTATCTGGGTGAGATGATATCTTAAAGTGGTTTTAATTTGCATTTCCTTAATTAGTAGCAATGTTGAACACGTTTTAAGATGTTTCTCAGCCATCTCTATTTCCTCACCTGTGAAGTTTCTGTTCAGCTCTTTACTCCATCTTTTGAGTGAGTCATTTGTTTTCCTACATCTTTGTTTTTTGGGGTAGTTTATATATTCTGGAAGTTAATGCTCTGTCAGATGTATCAGCGATGAAGGTTTCCTCCCACTCTGTGGGGTTTCCTCTTCACTTCCCTGACTGTTTCTTTTGCTATACAGAAACTTTTGAGTTTAATAAGGTCCCACTTGTCAATGGTCGACCTTGTTTCCTGTGCAGCTGCTGTCTGATTAAGTCTTTTCCTATGCCTATGTCTTGTAAGTTGCTGCCAAAGTTTTCTTCTATCACCTTCAGAGTCTTGGGTTTCACACTGAGGTCTTTGATCCATTTGGAGTTGATTTTTGTACAGGGTCAGAGGTAGGGGTTTAATTTTATTCTTCTACAAGTAGTGATCCAGTTTTGCCAACACCATTTGCTGAAGATGCTGTCTTTCCTCCATTGAATCTTTATGCCCCCTTGTCAAGTATGAGGTGGCTGAAATTGTATGTGCTCAAGTTTGCATCTTCACTTTTGGTCCATTCATCTACAGG
Organism: Rhizomys pruinosus; assembly: GCA_009823505.1. Lineage (NCBI taxonomy): Eukaryota > Metazoa > Chordata > Mammalia > Rodentia > Spalacidae > Rhizomys > Rhizomys pruinosus. The sequence goes on along the minus strand of VZQC01006125.1, from coordinate 425,955 downwards.
TCTGTTTTTGTGCCAGTACCAGGCTGTTTTTATGACTACAGCCCTGTAGTATAGTTTGATGTCTGGTATAGAGATCCCCCTTGTATTACTCTTTTCACTCAGGGTTGCTTTGGCTATTCAGGGTCTTTTGTTGCTCCATATGAATTTAATAATTTATTTTCCAAGCTTGGGAAGAATGTCCTTGGGATTTTAATTGGAATTGCATTGAATTGGTATATTAATTTGGGTAGAATGGATATTTTTATTATATTAATTTTTCCAGTCAATGAGCATGGGAGGTCTTTCCATCTTCTGATGTCTTCTTCAATCTCCTTTTTCAGGAGTTTATAATTTTTATTGTAGAGACCTTTGGGGGTTTTGGTTAGGTTTGTTTCTAGGTATTTTATTGTTTTTGAGGCTATTGTGATTGGGAAGGTTTCCTTGTATTCTTTCTTCAGTTGCTTGTTGTTGGTGTAAAGAAAGGCTACTGATTTTTCTAGATTGATTTTTGTTATCCTGCCACTTTACTGAAACTCTTAATTGTTTCTAGGAGTTTTCTGGTGGAGTTTTTAGCATCCTTTAGGTAAACTATCATATGGTCCACAAAAAGGGATAGTTTTACTTCCTCTTTTCCAATTAGTATTACTTTAATTTCCTTTTCTTGCATTATTGCCCTAGCCAGTGTTTCAAGCACTATATTAAAGAGGAGTGGTGACAAGAGGCAGCCTTGTCAGGTTCCTACCTTTATGGGGAATCCTTCTAACTTTTCTCCATTTAGGATGATGCTGGCTATTGGTCTTTTATATATGGCTTTGATTATGTTGAGGAATTACCTTCCAGCCCAAATCCCTCTAGTACTTTAATCATGAAGGGATGTTGGATTTTGTCAAAGGCTTTTTCTGCATCTATTGAGATGATCATGTGGTTTTTGTCCTTCAGTCCATTTCTGTGCTTTATGATATTTACTGATTTTCATATGTTGAGCCATCCCTGCATCTCTGATATGAATCCAACTTGATCATGGTGAATGATCTTTTTGATACAGTTTGCAAGTATTTTCTTGAGAATTTTTGCTTCTGAGTTCATTAATGAGATGGGTTTGTTTTCTTTTTTGGTTGCGTACTTGCCTGGTTTTACTATTAGAGTGATGCTGGCTTCATAGAAGGAATTTTGGAGCTTTCCCTCTGCTTGTATCCTTTTGAACAGTTTGAAAATAATGGTTGTAGGTCCTTTTTAAATGTTTTATAGGATTCTGCTGTGAAACCATCTGGACCTGGACTTTTTTTAGTTGGGAAGTCTCTTATTACATTTTCAATTTCTTTTATATTATGCATCTGTTTGAGCTGTCAATCTCTTCTTGGTTTAGCTTTGGTGATTCCCCGGATTGCAGATATTCATCTATTTCACTTAGGTTTTCAAATTTAGTAGAGTATAGGTTTTTGAAGTATTCCTGTATGATTTTCTGGATCTTTTCATTGTCTGTTGTGATATTTCCCCTTTTATCAGGGATTCTATTGATTTTTTGTTCCTTTTTTCTTTTGCTTAACTGGGCTAGGGGTCTGTCTATCTTGTTTATTCTCTCAAAGAACCAACTTTTGAATTCATTGATTTTTTTGCATTGTTTTCTTTGTTTCTATTTCATTGATTTCTGCTCTGATTTTTGTCCTTTCTTCTTGTCTGTTACGTTTAAGGTTTATTTGTTGTTGTCTTTCAAGTGTTTTTAGCTGCAGTGTTAGCTCATTTACCTGTGCTCATTCTGTTTTGTTTTTGGTTTGTTTGTTTTGTTTTGTTTTGTTTTTTAATGTAGGCACCCAGGGCTATAAATTTCCCTCTTAGGACTGCTTTTAAAGTGTCTCATAGGTTTTGTTGTGTTGTTCTGTCATTGTCATTTAGTTCCAGGAATGCTTTTATTTCTTTCATTATTTTCTCCTTGACCCATTCATTATTCAGGAGTGTGTTGTTTAGTCTCCATGTGTTCATGTAGGTAGCAGGGCTTATCCTGGTGTTGATGTTGAGCTTGATTGCACTATGGCCTGATAGAATGCATGATATTATTTCAATTTTTTTGTATTTGTTGAATTTTTTTTCTGTGTCCAAGTGTGTGGTCAATTTTGCAGTATGTTCCTTGGGGTGCTGAGTGGAAAAAACATTCTCTGGTGCTTGGGTTGAATATTCAAAAGATGTCTGTGAAGTCCATTTCTTTTATTGTATTGTTCAGTTCAGATGTCTCTCTGTTTATTCTTTGTCCAGTTGATCCATCCAAAGGACTCAGTGGGGTATTGAAGTCTCCTACTATGAGTGTGTTGGGGTTAATCTGTGCCTTGATGTCCTGTAGCATTGTATTTATAAAGGTCAGTGTACCAGAGTTTGGTGCATATATATTCATGATTGTGAGGTCTTCATGGTTAATTTTCCCTTTGATAAGGATGTAATGGCCCTCTTTGTCTCTTCTAATTGCTTCTACTTTGAAGTCTATTTTGTCTGATATTAAAACAGCAACTTCTGCTTTCTTTTTGGTACCATTTGCTTGGAATATTTTTTTTCCCATCCTTTCTCTTTAAATTGATGCTTATCCTTGAGAGTGAGATGGGTTTCTTGTAGACAGCATACTGATGGATTGTGTTTCCTAATCCATTCTCCCAGTCTATGCCTTTTGATTGGGGAGTTTAGTCCATTAATATTTAAGCTTATAATTGAGAGGTGTGTGTTGCTTCCTTTCACCTTATTATCCATTTGCATTTTTCATCTAGGTTTCTACTTCTGCATTTCTGTTTTTATTAATTTCTCTCTCAAGGTGCCTGGAGATAGTTGCTCCTCTCCTCTGTCCTTTGAATTGCTTCAAATATTCTCTAAAGGTTTGATTTTCTGGACATGTATTCTTCTATCTTGTTTATATCATGGAAGATTTTTCTCTTTCCTTCAACTAGAATTGACATTTTTGCTGTGTAGAGTAACCTGGGTTGGCATTTGTAGTTGTTTAGCACTGGGAATGCTTTGGTCTACGTTCTTCTTGCTTTCATAGTTTGCACTGAAAAGTCAGCTATAATTCTGATAGGTTTCCCCTTATATGTAGCTTGTTGTTTTTCTTTTGTGGCTTTCAGAATTTTGTCTTTTTTTTGGACATCTAGCATTTTAACTATGATATGGTGGGGGGAGTTTCATTTCTGGTCTAGTCTATGTGGTGTTCTATGCTTCTTCTATGTGTATGGGTTTGTCTTTTTTTTTAATTTGGGGAAATTTTCATCTGTTATTCTCTTGACAATCTGATCAATACCATTCTCTTGGGATTCTTCTCCTTCCTTTATCCCTATGACGTGGAGGTTTGATCTTTTCATAGTGTACCACGTTTCCTGGTTCTTCCACTCTAGTGCATTTTTAAATTTTTCATAGTCTTTACTTGAGCTTTTTAGTTGTTCTGTATTATCTTCTAGGTCTGATATTCTTTTTTTTTCTTCTTCTTTCATTCTGTTTCTGAGGCTTTTTCCCATTCTTTCCTTTTGATTGGATGCCTGTTCAATTTCGTTTTTCATTTCTCCCTGTGTTTACTATTCCCACTTCCTCTTAGAGCTTCTCAATATTTTCTTGTAGCTTCCTGTTTTGTTCCTTGGTTTCCTTTTTCATTTCAGCATGGGATCTTTTCAGTGTTTCCACTTCCTTCTGGAGTTTGTCATTTTGTCCCTCTAGCTCTTTCCAGAGTCTGTCATTTTCTCCTTTTAGTTCATTCTGAAGTTTGTCCTTGTCTCCCTCTAGGTCCTTTCTGAGTTTTTCATTCTCTCCCCTTAGTTCTATGATTTCTTTGAATATATCTGTGATTGTTAGTTTAAGATCTGTGTCCTGGGTTACCTCTAGGGAGATCCCATTGTAGGAGTCCTCCACTGACTCTGTAGAGTTTCGGGTGGAGATATTCTGTGCTTTTCCCATATTGTTCTTTCCTTGTGCTCTCAGCATGTGGTTTGCCTTTTGTCTGTATTCTGATGCGAATCTTGAATGCCTCTTCACCTTGTTGAAGGTTTGCTTTCCTTGATTCCTTCAGGTGCCTTCATTGTATTCTCCTTATGTATGGAGTGTTGGCTTGTCTAGGTTTCAGGCTTCCAATTTTGGTTATGTATTGGGAGGTGTAGTTCACTCTTCCCTTTCTGTTCTGCAAGAGCTGGGTGGATAACAACCCAGATGACACCTTCTGAGCACGGTATTCCCTCTGCTGCCAGCCACTCTCTGGGGGAGTGGGAGGGGTTGTTGAGTTGCTTGCTTAGCTCACCACCGGTATCCAGGTGCCGGCACCTCCAGGCAAGCTGAGCCCAAACCTCAGCTCCCCAGCTCCCAGAACCCTCTGGGCCAAAACTGCTGGTCTGCACAGCTGCAGTTGCTGGGCACCAGCTGCCCACACCCTGTGAATTGACTTCAAAACTCAGCTCCCCAGCTCCCAGGACCCTCTGGGCCAAAACTGCTGGTCCACACAGCCACTGCCACTTGGCACCAGCTGCCCAAAACCTGTGAGTTGACGACTCCGTTTTAATGATCACATTTTTATTCATGTTTCTCTGTGTATCTGTGTGTGTATTTCATATATATTCAAGCACCCACCAAAGCCGGAAGAGGTCATTGGATCATTGAACTCTAGTTGTAAGTGATGTGAACTGCCCAGTAGGTGCTGAGGACCAATCAGAGGTCCCCCTCAAGAGCTGCAAGAGCTCTTAACTGCTGAGCTGTATCTCCCAGCCCAGTTTGATACATCTTCATGGTCCAATAACTGAAACACTTAACCTGTAGGTAATGAAAAGTTTCTTGCTCTAGGCACAAATTTCTCCAAAGGTAACCATTCTCACTTCTAATGAAAAACAATAGTGTTTGTCACTTAATTCTGTTTGTTAACTGAGAAGACTTGTATTCTCATATCAGGAATTCACATCAACGTTCAAGAGATTATGTAGCAAAATCAATTGATTTGCATTTCAATGTACCACCCATCTATTTAATTCCATCAGGATCAATTAATCACCCCTGCTCCTGCCATCTGTCACTGTCATCTCGTATTCATGGATCTGTCACTCATCCACTGTCATATGGACTTTGTCACTTGTAAGTAAGTCAACAACACTGGAGCCATGAAGCCAATTCCCATGGCTGCAGCACCCAGCCACAAACCGGTTACCCCAGATCTTCCCAAAGGTGTATTTTTTCTCTTCCATATGTATTTCCCATTGTCTTAGTAAACAATATGTTTACTTGACCTACCCTTAGACACACAGAAGTAGAGGCAACATGGCTTATAAATAACCTACCAGATGTGGCCATTTCCCTGAGAGTTTAGATTCTTTTCTGTTCATCACTTCAGTTCTAGAACCATAGCCACCATTAAGTTTGACAAACTCCAACTCTGGAGTTCAATCACTTGAGCGAACAAACTGCTCCATCTATTTTCTGGTGGAGAAAGTAACACACAACACTCAGATAATCAGAAAAGTATCCTCAAAATTGTTCGTGTGGACTGATCCAAACTTATATTTCTCTCCTTGTCTAGTTAGTCTTAGCATCCAGTCTCATAGACATTTTCTGCTGGTGCGAATTTGTATGAATTAGCTATGATTTGTGTATATGTAGTGTCTCTTCCCAGGTAAAACTTAGCCACTTCCCAAATTTTAAGAATCTCCACCTTGATAAGGGTTGACTGCGTGTGAGGCATCACAGCTATGAATAACTCCACACATTCAGACTTTATCAGGTGAGGCTGCACATGGCTTTTAAGAGGACACTGGCCTCCAGGGATTAAATCTGATGCAAAGTGAGTCTCAACACAATTTGGTTTTCAAGACTCCAGATTTCATCCTGTCCTCAAGTCCACATGGTCCTATACCATTTTAGTCTTATTTCTGACCTCACTTAAGAAAAGCAGCAAAACTAGGAATTCAGCTTGCTTCATAAATATGCAACTGGTGTTATGTAATGCTTGTGTGAAGTCTCAGGCTTGTGTGAGGAAGGGGCTGGAAGAGAGCTCAGTTGATAAAGTACTTGCCTCCTAATCATGAGGACCTGAATTTTATTTCCAGAAACCACACCAATAAAAGTAAGAATCTGTGAGTAGTGGTGTGTCCTTATAATCCTAACTCCAGGAAAGCATGGGCAGATGGATCCCTGGGTCTTACTGACCAGCTGCCTGGACTACTTGGTGAGTTCTAGGCCAGTGACAGACCCTTCCTCACAAAAACATGGCAAATGGTGGCTGAGAAACCACACAAGAGGTTGTCCCTTGACCTCTATACACATTCACACTAGTACACACACACATACATACACACAAACACACACACACACACACACACACACACACCATAAAACAAGACTTCATGTGGGAAGTCTAAAATGTTATACACACTGACTGTGTACAATAAGACATTTTTAGAGATACTTGGAAGGAAAAATCTTTCATCTCTGACTTATAAATTGAGTTGGGAGTGTGAAGTCCTGACCTTACCTTTCTCTTTAAAATATCAGATTACAGCCAATAGTCGGAATACAGCCATAGTTCTTATAGTCCTTCATACATGATCATATAAAATGATAAGACAAGGTACCTGCTTTTTATCTCAATGCCTCACTTTCAAGCTGTATTTTCATCCCCTGTTAATATTGTCTCTTGAGATATTAAGATATGTCTCTCTCTTCACTCATTAAGGTGGTTGGAATATGTAAATATGAATAAACCTATTAAAACATATTCATGCATATTAAAGGATATTGTTAATATACATAATTTAATTTTTAGCAAATAGTTCATTTTAAAATAATAACCTGAAAGTTATTAACTCCATGAGTTATGTAAATTTGTTTAGTATGAAAATTCTTAGAATGTTCACATACTGAAGTCTAATGTCCACATCCAATCTGTATCCCCAAATGAGCTCCTTGAAATATGTTCCCCAGGACCTGCTTCAGAAAGGCCACTGGGACCCTATACCACCAACCTATAATGCTTCTGATTTCTTCCTATGTAATTTTCTATTGCTGAGAAGCAAATTACAACAGTCTGAACAGCTTAAAACAATGCCCATCTATCCCAGGCTTTGTGTTGGAAGGCCTGGTGACTTCCCTGAGTTCACTGCTTCATTCCCCCTAAGGCCATAGTCTCACGTTGGCAGAGGCTGTGGTGCCATCTGAGAGCCAAGTGACAGGAGATCTGCTTCTGTTGGCAGAATTCAGGATGTGGGGTGTGGAACAGGGGTCTCCTGACTTCTGCTGATTACTTCCTTGGGGCTGCAGCTCCTGGAGATTTATTTCCAGTCTCTACACTGTGAGTTCCCAGGCTGGGCTTCTTTAAAAACAGCTGGAGGTAGAACCCCAAATGTTGGCTACTACCAGGTCAGTTACAGAATCATCCATACCACCCACACATGTCCATCACTGTCTCTCTGTGCTTTGATGAGGAGGCCACAGAACCCTGGCCCCCAACACATGTGCACACTCAAAAGAGGGGATTTCCAAGGACAGCACATGCCAGAGGACAAGGATTGCTGGCAGTCATCTTGTGAGTCTGTCTGCCACACTTCCCTTTTGTGAATGGCCTTTTGTCTTTTCTGGTCCCAACCTGTTGATGACCTCACTCAGGTTTGTGAGCAATACCCAGCCCAGTATCCTATATTCCTCAACTTGGATCCTTCAAGGGAGCATGTAAATAGATGTTACTGTATTGTGGCCAACTCAATAGACTAGCTTTATTTTAACATATTTTTGCGGTGTCCCATTACCTACTATTTACTGCCCCCAATTTGCCGCTTCAATATAAAAATCTCCTGAGAAGACAAACATGAGAATCAAAACAGGAGTATAAAAATTGGGACAGTGGCCTTGTCATGGGAGAATTTAGGATATGTAAAAATTTGCATTTGTAAGCAAAAAGAATTTTCTAGAATGACTCCCTCCCAACAAGGTTTCCCTTTATAGTTCAGTTTGTGCTTTCAAAGAATGGCAGCTATCAATAGTCCAATTTTCTTTTTAATATTTCTAGGCATCAGCCCCCAATACAATATGACAGCACATTTTTTAAACTCAAGGAGAGCTTCTCTCAACTGGTTCTGTTTCTAAATGCCCTTGCCATGTCATCATTTGTCAGAGCCCAGGGAGCATAATTTTAATAATGTGCAAATATAGTTGCTCAGGTAAGTCAGATGCCAAAAACAGACTGTGCACCAAAGCCAAAAGTGCATGGCTTGCAGTTTTCCATGCTCCTGTGATGTCTCAGCTTCTTCTCTTTCCCATTGGCATAGATCATTAACAGCTATTAGAACATGTAGCCAGCTGCTGTGTGAGAAAGATCCAACTCATAACATTCAATGGCTTCATACTTTACAAACATTCTCTTAACTAATTTGCTTTATCGTCATTCCAAGATGGGTCCCTTCTGGTTTGATTTGCGTAACCTGGAACAAAGTGTCCCATTTGGCTCCATGGAGCTTCCTTTTGGCTCACAAACTCATAACACAACAATACAACTGAATTCACATTCAGAGGAGAAAAATTGTGCTGCCAACTTCTGCTAATAATACCATCTCTCTTCGCCATTGGACTGCTAATTATCCTCTGGATAGAACCAGAAAAGTGAAGAGATAGTCATTATTTTCATAAATTTTTTTAACCTAGAATTAAAAATTTCTCAAGTTTGGATGAAGAAAACTGGTTTTGATCCAAAAGGTGATATTAAAGTTGTTTGTCTAGAGAAACCAGTGTGTTTTCCCACAATGCAGTTCTTCACGTCATGGCCAGAATTCCTAATAGAGTAAGGATTTTTCTCCCCTCTAGTCATCAATCTTTCATTGTTTCCCTTTTCCCCAAATGTCTGTTTCACCTACTGCACACCATTTCAGTTTCATTTCTGTTACTTTGATAAACTACTCTGACCAGAAGCAATTTAGGGGAGAAAGGGATTTGTTTCAGTTTATAATTCCAGATTACTGTTTGAAAATATGGAAATCTAGAATTGTGGGGGAAGTCAAGGCAGGAATTTCAAAGGGCTAGTCATATCACATCCACAGTCGAGGATAAGAGGGAAATAAATGCACCCTTCTTTGTACCCAACTTTATTTCTCCATTCTTATACAATTCAGAACCTCTGGCTGATGTTTCATTCAGTCTTCATAATTATGACATTGCAGTCTGAATTTAAGGGTCCAGTCCATCATGACAAGGAAGGCAAAGTGACCAAAGAGTTTGAATCTATCCAGCTGGTGCTTGCTATTGGTTGGTTAATTTGCCTAGGCAGTCAGCAGAGAAAGGTTGTGGCCAGCATGCATCAGGTCTGTAACCCTCAAGGCCTTCTCATAAGCAACACCCCACTTCCAAAAGATCTACCACTTCCTAAAACAGCAGCATCATCTGAAGATCAAGTATCAAACATGAACCTGTGGAAGACATTTCACATCCACAACATAACACAGCCATTTTAATCCCAGTACTTAGGAGGAGAGAGTTCAAGGGCAGCCTAGTCCATATAGCAAGTTCTAGGCCAGTTGGGGCTACAGAAAAACCCAGTCTCACAAAAGACCAAAAAATTAAAAAAAACTAATAAAGAACCATTATTAAACATAAAACTAATTCGTAGGTGTACAGCCACATGAAAACAGTCATGGGCTAGGTAAGGAGCGTGTGTTGATCTGCAGTAGCTTTTTCCTAACTCGATGCTATAGAACTGCTTCCCATTCAGTCATAAGCCCTTGCCCTCCCCTCTTCCTGATAGGCTTTGAATTTTCCCAGTTTTGCCTTCCCCTCGCCATCATTCCATTAGAGTAGTCTACCCACCACCCAAAGAATCCTAAGATGAACCCATTGCCTGGTATGTCTTCATCCCCAACCGCTGTTGTTATTGCATGTCTTGTACTGCTTTATAAAAGGTTATCAGTGCTATTATAAGTAATTAAGTTTATCCATGTAACATCTTTCTGTGATATTACAATTTTTGCTTGTCAGCGCTGGAGAACAGTTGTCATGTTTGTACTGTACATGGGTCTATGTCCTGTGATAGAATGATGCATTCCTTTGAGTAGTGCTCAATACATGTGTATGATCTAAATCAGTCACTCATACAGATCTTCAAAGGAAGGATCTCTCCTAATTTCTTGCTGTTATTATAAAACATGGACCAAAACCAACTTGGGAAGGAAAGGGTTTAGTTGGTTTACACCTCCATATCATGGTCTATTATTGGGGAAAGTCAGGGCAGGAGCTTGAAGAAAAAAAAAACAAAAAAAAAGGGCAACGCTGCCCTACTGGGTTGCTTTCCCTTGCTTGCTCACCATCTTTATGTAGCCCAGACACATGTACCCAGGGATGGAACCTCCACTGTGGGCCAGGTACTCCTGCATCTATTAACAGTTAAGAAAAGGCCTCATAGACATAGTCACAGGTCACTATGAGGGAGGCATTCTCAACTGAGGTTCTCTCTTCCTGGGTAAATTGTATGTGGGTCAAGTTGACAAAAACGATAATCAGCACAGTGTCCTCACTTTATAGATAAATGAACTGGAGATTCAATTAGTGGGGATTTAACTCACTTGAGGTGACAAAGAGACCAAGATAATTTCTGCCTGTTACTAATATCCTAGATCTGCCTAGGGTGTTTCTACTACATTAAGACAGTTAAATATGGTAATTAAAAATAAAATGCCTCTTTCATCACAATATGGAACCCTTAGTGACTCAAATAGCACAAAACATTAACAAAACACAAAACAGCAGAAGATCTTTAGTTTTCTATCTATAGGATTCTTGTTTATTCCTCATGGTTTGGAGAGCTTTTGCCTACAACTAGGCTTAAAAAATAAACATATATATATTATATAATATATATATATATATCTTCCCCTTGTACCTAATTGGGGAGTTCTCCTTCTTTCTGCAGTCACAAGGCTTTATTTGTCCAAAGAGGGAATTTTCTTCTATTATTTCTTTGTCTATCTTCTGTTCATTCCTTTTTTTTTCTTAAGTCTTATGCATATATCCTTAAAGTCCCCCAACCCTGCTTATGATTTTTATTTTTGTGTGTTGTTCTATGAGTTTGACTGATTTTCCCACTTTTGTCTTCCGAGTCACTAATCCAAGCCTGACAACATTTAGTTAAGCAACTATTTATCTTAAAAATCAGATTTAAAAAGAAACAACCCCAAAGTGTCCTTTCTTTTGTATTTGGTACTCATAGTTCTCTAATTACATTTCTTAAGTTGCCATTAATCACTTCTGTCAGCTCCAATGCATTAGAGAAGACTGTGCTTATACTTTCTCTGGTGCTTTGGATTCCTAACTGTCTGCATCCTCTTTGCTTTGATCCTGGGCCCTTGCATAGATCAGAAATACAGCTTTTTCTGCTTCCCACATGTCCTTGCCTTTTCTCTGCATAACTGCTGAGATCTACTCATTTCCATGAGGACCAGAGTGTCAGCTATGCTCACATAGCCGAGGACACTTCCTCTTGGAGGAATGAAGTGTCACTAGAGCCCAATGTCTTGTATGGTTCCCTACTCCTTCTCACTTGGGACTTATGCATGCTAGTCTACATTTCTTCTCTGTTCCCAAAAGACACTTACCATACTCTGATCAACATCTTTCCCTGAGATTGAGAAGCAGCTTCTTCCTTATGGACCATCCTCAAAACAGATGTAGTGTAGGATGTAGGTCTCTGATGCTGCAATGAGCCCTGTGTTTTGTTTTCCTTGTAATGTATCTGTAACTGGTGCTAGGAATTTCTCTTCTTAGTAAGCAAAATGGCAGACTGAAACCTTTAAAATATGTCTTGGTCATTGCTGAAGGGATCAGTCTGTTCATTCTTACATCTTGTTAGTCCCTGAGTCTGTGGCACTGGTTATAAATGGTGCCCAGTCCTGGAAACAGATGGACTACCTCAGAAAAGGAATTCTGAGCGTCCTTCCAGTGGAGTACACTAAGGACATTGTACAGTCTTTGTTTAGAGAGTATTCATTCATTAAAAAGCATATTTTCAAGAATCTCCAGACCTTATTTAAGATTACTCTTTACAAAATGTTAATTTCTATTAAACTGAATGGTTAAAACCTTTCTCTTTTTAAAATTTTTGGATATATTCTTAAAAATTTTAAATGTATTTATTTATTATTTTTTAATGTGTATGAGTGTACTGTCTGCATGTAGGTTGGTGCACCTGTGTTGTGCAAGGCCCTGGAGGTCAGAAGAGGGCGTTGGATTCCCCTGAAACTGGAGTTAAAGACGGTTCTCGGCTGCCATTCGGGTGCTGGGAATGGAACTCGGGTCCTCTGCAAGAGCAGTTGGCGCTCTTAACCACTGAGCCATCTCTCCAGCCCCCAAAACTTACTTTCTAACATTATGTTTTAGTTGGTTAAAATCCTCTCTACATCACAGGGACCATGCACGCAATAGCTTTTAGATACTTTTACTGTTCCTGCCCTTACGATTGCCTAAGCCTGCTGGATCAGCTTTTGTTAGGTGTTGCTGTGTTGTTAGATTTTTTAGTCAATTCGTTCTTCTTCTCTCATTCACAAACTAGTCTTTAAGGTTTCATAATGTGTTTCACTCATTTCATTTTCCACGACTAAATGCAGGGATGGATCCTCAACATACTTAATAATCCCATGCAAAAAATATATACATCTAACTGAGTTGTCATCTAACCTCTATACATGACATGAAGCTTCAAAGTTCGAAAAAAATTTCCATCTATTGTTTTTCCCTCCTGTTTGTTGTTGGAGATAAATGGTAACAATGCTGATTTAGAACTTAAACCTTCTAAAAATGATTTTTCTTTCTTCTCTGACTCTTTGACTAAGTTGCAGGTGGAGCTAAATGTTTATTAAAAAAATAATGATGGGGGGCTGGAGAGATGGCCTAGCGGTTAAGAGCGCCGACCGCTCTTACAGAGGACCCAGGTTCGATCCCCAGAACCCACATGGCGGCTGAGAACTGTCTGAAACTCCAATTCCAGGAGAACTCCAGTTCCAGGGGAATCCGACACCCTCTTCTGACCTCCGCGGCATTGCACGACACGGGTGCACAAACCTGCATGCAGACAGTACATTCATACACATAAAGAAAAAAATGTCCTTAAAAAAATGATGGGCATAAATATGAATTCCAGGAGATAGTCCTTGAAAATAGTCCATAATACTTGATAAGATTTTCTCAGGTTCGGATGGGTAATATCTGCTGTGTGTAAGGCAGTTCTTCAAAGCCCAGGATGGTCTTGACATATTTTGCTAAAACATATGGACACAAATTCTATTGCAAGACATGTCGGTTCCAAGAATGAACATTCTTGAGTTCTGCTGAACCAACACAATTCTTCCACCTGGATTATTTCCCCCAACTAAAGTAAAACAAAAACAAAAATAAAGGAAAGCTACACAGCTCTGAAAACACTGCTCAAGCTTCTCCCAACCAGGACTAGCATTCTCCTTGCTTTGTTTCTATAACCTACCCACAGCTGTGGAGACAGTGATTGTTAGCTTTGTTTGTTTGTTTGCTTTTTGGGAGAGCTGCCCTGGAACTCAGTATGTAAATCAGGCTGGTCCTGAATCCACAGAGGTCCACCTGCCTCTGCCTCTGCCTCTGTAGTGCAGGGATGAAAGGGTACCATGCTCAGCTTGGAGTGGGTGCTTTTAACCAGGATGTAGCTATGGTTGCTTAGACTATCTTTCTAAGACTATCTTAGACTATCATTCTGGCTGAATGTGGGAGAGGATAGAGTTAAGACTTCAATCCTTAAATGTCTTCAAAGGAAACTCTCTCTAACAACTCCAAATAAAATGTTCACCACCAAATAATGCCATCCTATCAGTATTAATATTGTACTATGTGTATCAATAAAGAAGGTCAGCCATTCCAGGGGAGGCAGTAGGAGCTGTGGCATTGTTTCCGGTAATCCTGGCCTTTCTCAACAAGTACAAGTTCATTGTTGCCTTCAGTGGGTTATATAACTCACTTTAAATAGCGGCTCTCAGTTAGGGACACATTTGATACTCAAAGAATTTGGTAGTCTTTGGACATTTTTCATTTTCACGAGGCAAGAAGGACGAGTGCTCTGATCCAGTGGGTAGAGGCTAGGAATGCTGCTATCTGCCCTTTGATGGACAGGAGAACGTCATCTCAAAGAGTGACTGAATCCAAGTCATCAACGATGCTGAGGCTGGCAAACTCTGTAGGAAGACTTTTGGTCAAGGAAAGGAACTGGTGGAGGGGAGATTTTCATGTGAGGCACTATGAAAGCTAGTGATGTTAAAAATCCCCCAGGAAGGTCTGTAATCCCAACTAGAGAGGAGAAGCCGAGAATCTCAATATGCATGAAGCTCTCATTTTACGATTAAACTGGGGCAACATCTCAGCTGCCTGAATAAACCGTTCAGTCAACTTACAGCAGTCGTGACAGCATGCACAAGACTGACTCCAGCAACTTCAAACCTGAGAAAAAAACCCAGCGTATGGACGGGGAAATGAGTAAAAAGGCCAAGCCCAGCTGAGAAACTATTGGTGACCTACGACTACTGAGAGGAGTGTTGGCTTTCTTTAAGGCAGCGATGCTAGATAAGTTGACCAGGCTCCAGTAGATGGATGCACACTGAGGGTTATTTGGGGACACAAACGTGGCTTGATCCATACGCCTTAACATAAAAGACAGAATGCATGAAAGCTGGGTGGGGGGAGGGGGGCTGTGAGGGTGCAGATAGGGGAGGGGTGTCTAAATATGATCAAGATGAATTGTATAAAAGTTGTAAAAATTCAATCATTCATAAAAAAGAAAAATCTGGGGCTGAGGACATGGTTCAGTTGGCAGAGCACCTGTGCATGCTAGATTGAACCCCAGAACCACACAAGGCAGACATGATGGTGCATGCCTGTCACTCCAGTAAGCAGGAAGTAGAGGCAGGAAGTCCAAAATTTCAAGCTCATTCTAGGCCAGACTGATATAAGTGACAGCCTCTCTTTAGAAAACAAACAAACAAACAAACAAACAAATAAATAAATAAATAAATAACAATTTTTAAATAAAATAACTTTATTGATGTTTTGTGTATTTCATACATCATTTTTCTGTCCAATTTAGACACATTTCCCTTTCCCTTCCCTCCACCCCATCCCAGTTCATGCATTCTGCCGTACATTTCCTTCATCTTTCTCTCAGTCTTTTTAAAGTTTTTCTCTGGAGAAGTTTATTGTTTGGGGCAGAATTTAACTGTTTCAGTCAGTTCTTTGACCCTGCCCTTATGTTGTTGTTGTTCCCTCCCATTTGTATTGCTCCAAAATATGCCTATATAAACATCACATATATACCAAAATTATGCCCTCTGAAAATAAATGGTATAATTCCAAAATATGTTTAGGAATTCACATTTTTCCCTTTAATTTTATATTACTCTAAAATATGAGTACATACCTTCCACCCATATACGGAGGTTACAATGTCTGAAAATAAGTGGTAAGTTAATTCTAGAGCCCATTAAGAGATTCACATTATAACAGCACAGTTGCTTTTAGATAAAAAGAAATACAACAATAACATTGCTCAGCTTGCCTTTCAACTGGGGATTTGGTGCTAGCATCCACAAATGAGGGAAACTATCCCCTGTTTGTTTCTCTAGGACTGTGTTACTTCACTTAACATAATGGATTTGAGTTCCATCCACTTACCTGCAAAGTTCATGATGTCATCTTTCTTTACCACTGTATAGAACTCCACTTTTTTTGTTATCTAGTCATCAGTTGAGGGGCATTTGGGTTGGTTCCAGCTATTTGCTATTGTGAAGAGAGCTGCAATAAACATAGCTGTGCATGTATCTTTGCAGTAGGATGCATCTTGTGGGTATATACCCAGGAGTCATATGACTGGGTCAGGTGGTAGGCTCATTTTGAGACTTTTAAGTGTTCTCCACACTGCTTTCCATAGTGGTTGTATGAGTTTACATTTCCACCAGCAGTGGATGAGTGCTCCCCTTTCCTCACAACCTCTCCAGCATTTGGTGTCTTTTGTTTTCTTGATCTTAGCCAGTTTTATTGGAGTGAGGTAATATCTTAGAGTGGTTTTAATTTGCATTTCTTTAATTATTAGCGATGTTGAACACTTTTTAAGATGTTTCTCAGCCATCTTTACTTCCTCATTGGTGAATTCAGCTCTTTACTTTTATTTTTTGAGAAGTTTATATATTCTGGATGTTAATGCTCTGTCAGATGTATCACTGGTGAAGGTTTCCTCCCACAGAGTGGGAGGAAAAAAGAGTCAAATGAGACGTGGAGAAAATCATTAAGGGGCCAAATATAGTTTCTCAGAAAGTCAATTAGTGATTAGCTAATGGTCAGAATAATGGGTTAAGAGTCTAGGGGAACTTCAGTCAGGTAAGATCCAGCTGACCCAGTTAAAACCATTGACAGAACCATTGACAAATACCTGAAACACTGTTATTCTAATAGACAATGCTATGTGTGTTACTAACTACTGTTGTGCACAACCTAGATGATGCACACATTTGAATAGGCTAATGAGAAGAAAAATAAAGCAAATCCAAATCTTTTATTAAAAATTAACACAAAGTGCTTTTACTTCTTGTTAACAGTGAACAGCATTGAACATTCAGGGGAAATATTATGTTTATAGCTTAATTGTGTTTCCCCAAAGTGCATTGGAGCCTAGCTGCCAGCTGTTAGGAAACTGGGTCTTTGCAAGTGGGATCCACTTAAGAAGAGGCTGTTAGAATGATCCTCATCCAAAATGACTGAGGAAGGAAAGAAGAGGGAGAGCCACAGAAAGGACACAGTACATAGACAGACCTGGGGAGGTGGCAGCCATTCTGCCATGATAAGACACCTGAGGACACAGGAGCTGGAAGCAACGAAAGAATTTTCTTTTCCGAGCCAGACCACAGGAACACTATTCTCCATCACCTTTTTTGCAGATCCTAGCTTCTTCAAGTTCAACCATTGTTTTAAAACCTCTGTTTTGCCCGGTGTGGTGGCACATGCCTTTAATCCTAGCACTTGGGAGGCAGAGGCAGGTGGATCTTTGTGAGTTCAAGGCCAGCCTGGTTTACAGAGTGAGTTCCAGGCCAGCTGGGGCTGCAGGGAGACCCTGTCTCGAAACACACACACACACACACACACACACACACACACACACACCCTCTGTTTTGTCATGTTCGGCAGAATGCATGAGCTCTGGTGGGGTAGGGGGTAGGGAGGGGGGATAACGGGTCTAGATTTGGTTTGTATTGTAATCTTATATAAAATGCACAAGAGCCTCAATAAAACATTGGTGAAAAAAAAACCCAAACCTCTGTTTTGTGGTATTGTGCTTTGGCTGCCCTAGGAAGCAGCTAGGATAGGTTTATGTGAGATTATTTGGGAAGAAGGTTGGAGAAACAATTTTCCTGCAAAATTATAAATTAAATAGCTCAGTACTTTTCTCTCCTGTGAGAATGTCTCAAGTATAGTCTTGGGCGAAACACAGCACCATCTCCCGGGCAGCCTTCCCAATTGCTTACATCGCTGAAAAAGTCCTTTTAATGCTTTTGAAAATCAAAGAAAAAGCCAGAGTGCTTACTAACGTCAAAGCATGTGCTAGCTATGCATTCAAATAACCACAGTACAAAATAGGGAAGAGGGCAGAGGCGGGGAGAATAAAGATTTTTACAAGCCCCACACTCTAGTATAAATCTCAGGAAAAAATGATTGCAGTCCATTTTATGAATATTTTATTTTCATAGGTACCAGACTGTCAACCCTTTAATTCAATAAATATTATATTCAAATTATTTAATTAAAATTATTTTGGCCTAAATTACACTTATACTATTAGCTTCTATGTTCTAGAAAATGTATATTGTTTATGTAAATAAAACTTTTATTCCCTACTTAATTACAACCATTTATTTAGAAAGAAATAATATAAATTGATGTTTATAGCCATCAGTGACGTATTACATTGTGATTGTATGAAGATGTACAGGAGATAAGGAAAATTTGTGTGCCTATTTAACGATCTTGCTATACTCCAAAGACATTTAATTTAATAAGGTAACTTTACTTATCGAATAGGAAAATATATGTATATTCACACTTATCTCTTCACATATATTAATGCCTATGCCACATAATTGTATTTGGTTTATTTGGATTTTGTGGGATGCCCATGTAAAGAAATATTACTCAGTCTGATTTCTTCAGGTAGTATTTATTGAGATAAAGGACATCTATTTGGGGCTGGGCATGGTGGCATATGCCTTTAATACAAACACTCTGTAGGCAGAGGCTGGCAGGTGTCTGTAAGTTCAAGTTCAAGGTCAGCCAGGGTACAGGGTTCATAGCGAGTTTCAGGCTAGCCAGGCTACACATTGAAACTTTGTTTCAAAACCCCTTCAAACAAAACAAACAATAAAAACAAAATGAAAGCAATAAGAGAGAAAGAAAAAAAAAAAAAGGAAAGTACTTTGGATGATTGTCACTTTCTTTTTTTTTTTTTTTTTTCCTCTTTTTCCAGACAGGGTTTCCCTGTAGCCCCAGCTGGCCTGGAACTCTCTCTGTAGACCAGGCTGGCCTTGAACTCACAAAGATCTGCCTGCCTCTGCCTCCTGAGTGCTAGAATTAAAGGTATGTGACACCACACCCGGCTGTCATTTTCATTTTTTAAATGTTCACTGGAACTCTTATTATCTGTGTGGTGTCTGGGATAATTGTCTGAAAATATAAGGATACCTCTTTTGCAATTAGTAAGATGTTACCTTATCCTAGGGCTGTGTCCCCAAATGGAAATGAATCCTAAAAGCTTCAGGGACCCTGTTCATATGAACCTTCAGCACTGGTATCAGTATGCATAAGACCCAAGCAAGCTCAGATGGACAAAAACCCAGCACAAAACTTCAGAAATGGGTAGCAGAGCCCAACCCTGGCTGAAGAAATATTGACAGCTGATGGCATTTGGGTGAGGAAGACCTGGCCTTCTATAGAAAAGGGACTCCACATAGGCTGATTAGAGCTCATGGGGATGAATTGGCACTGAGGAGGGGCTGGAGAGTAGTTTGGCACAATGGACCCTAGCACAAATAACAGGTGTGAACTCAGGGGAAGGAGGCTGAGGCTGCAGGAGGATGCCAAAGGGAACCAGGTATAAGGGTGATTAAGACTGAAAAATGATGTATGAAACATGAAATAATAAAAGTTATCACTGGAGATCAAATCAAACCATGGACATGCTAGGTGACTCTTGTACTACTGAGTTACAGCTTTTAGTGCTGCTGGGAGCTCAGCAAATGAATATGATATTTATTCATTTAGAAAAAAGGCCCCCATAATTTTTACTGTCTAAAGCATAGAAAATTCCATAGGGATGGAACTAAATGTGATAATCATTGATTGTCCCAGTAACATGTCAAACTTTGGCAGAAAAGCAATGTAAACAAATAAAAAGATTTAAACTCCTGAGAAGTCGTTGCTAGCCACTGGGGAAGGGGATATTGACTTCTTCGGAGTGCTCAGCTCTTCTGAGCGACAGGGCTCAAGGAAACCCTGGCAAACCTGTGCTGGGAGTGAGCAGCACCTCTCACACCCAGTGCTCCTTTCCTCCTTGTTCGGAAATATGGCGCCTGTTTGGGCACTGACTGAACAGAGGGCAGCATATGGAGGGGAGCAGAGGCCAGAGCAAGGCTCAGGGGAGCTGGGGTTTCTTCCTGGATCCAGCCAGCAGAGAACAGAATAGCCAGTTCTTTCTGGATCCAGCCAGCAGAGAACAGAGTAGCCAGTGTTCTCTCTTAACATGGTAAGCATGTGTTTAATTCCCAGTAGTTGGGCATTCAGCAAATGGAATCCCAATTAACAGTTTATTTTGATGACATTAGTTTGAGGACACATGCTTAGGTAGAGCTGAGAGACTCTATTGATGGTTTGTGGGTGAGGCTGACACAGGGATGGGGCAGCAATTCTTAGTGAGGGAGTTTACAGTGTTGTCACTTGTTTCTTGACTTGGTGAGACAGAGGTGACTAGCAAACATTCCTGTTAGGCCTGGGGTTAGAGGAGAGGCCAGAATCTGCGGGAAAACTTGGAATTTGCAAACATGGACAAGCTGCTTGAAGTCGTGGATGAGGTGAGCTCACAGAGTGAATGTCCCAAGAGGACTGATCTTGGGTCAGGAGAACATCTAGGAATCAAGAATGAAGGAGAAAGCCAAGAACTGCCAAAGGGAACTATGGAGAGATAGGAAGCAAATGGGAAAATCTGGGAGGCAGGAGGCCTGTTGAGAGGAGAGACTCTCCGAGTTTTTATGTGTTCACCTCACCTGACAACTCAATTTTCATGTTTTTTGATGCCGGTGATGGTGATAGTGGTGGTGGTGGTGGTGTGGTGTGTGTGTGTGTCTGTGTGTGTGTGTGTGTGTGTGTGTGTGTGTGTGTGTTAGGGACTAAACTGAGTTCCTCACAAATGTGTGCTCTACCATTGAAATATAGCCCAGCCTTATTTTCTTGTTGTTTAACATTTTTTCTACATCAGTACAGGAACATGTAATGAACCCTCAGCTTTTCTTTATTTGGGAGATGTGATTTAGGTCTGTATTCTTTTAAGATGTTTCTATTTGCATTTATTTTGTAATTTATTTCCTTTTATTTTACTATTGTATATGTGAGAGATAGATGATAGATAGATGATTAATAGATAGATAGATGATAGATAGATAGATAGGTAGGTAGGTAGATAGATAGATAGATAGATAGATAGATAGAAGAGAGCTCACAAGACATGGAGCCAACCCTTTATTCATTCGCAGAGAAGGTAAAGATTATCACAAATGGGACAGGTTGAGATCATGTTTTCCATGACAGAATGAACTTTTCTAACATATATTGAGAGAATGTATAACCTCCAGCTAAAAATGGGAAAAGATCAGACAAACCCCATCAGGGGACTTTCTCGCAACTTTAATCCCAGCACTCAAGAGGCAGAGGCTGGAGGATCTCTGTGAGTTCAAGGCCAGCCTGGTTTACAGATTGAGGAGTTCCTGGCCAGCTGGAGCTACAGGGAGACCCTGTCTCAAAAACACCAAAAAACAAAAGAGAGAAAAAACCCTAGCTTATAAATTCTGCCAGGGTCCTGGTTATGGAAGAGCAAGAATGCTGAGGAGCTCCCCATTGTGAAGGAGAAGGACACACAGCCATTCAGAGCCCCAGGCACTTGCAAGTTGGGTTCATTTGCTCTGAAGGAGGCTTTGGGGATGAGTGGAACTCAGAGAGAACCTGAAAACAGGTAGCAGTAACTCTTGCCATTCATTTTATGGTTTTGAATGTTGCATTGTGGTTATGAGGGAGAATGATTTATCTCTCTGGGCACAGGCATGAGCTATTCAGGGAGGATGAGGCTTCAAGCCTGAAGCTTAACGTCAAATCACTGGGAGCATGTGCTGGACGGCTCCTGTTACTAGGAGAGTCAGGGGCATCACAAGCACCCCCCCCATCAAATGAACTCTTGCCTTTAACCAGACATCAGCTAGTAGGACTGTGTGCTTTCTTTTGCCTCTTGTTCTCTTTCAACACCTTTATCATGAACAGCAGATTAGGGCATAAGACAAGAATGTTTGCTGCTTCCCCTGGTGATCAGAACAGCTAAAGCGGGTGGAATTTTAAACAGTCACCAAATGGCCTCTGATAATGCCCAAACCCCCAAGATTAGGGAATAAACAAGAGAACAGGAGAGCATTTGTTACCAAGGAAAGAAAGCTTCCATAAAATGACCCCAGCAAGCCTTCATCCTCAGCTCACAGCCCAGACAGCCAGTTAGAACAAGATGGCAGCTGCTGCTTCGTTGAATAAAAATCAGTAATTAGAGGAAAGAGCAAATTGCACTTTTTCTCTCTTATGGGAGAATCTAGATTTAATACACACACAAACATACACGCACACACACACGCACACACACACATACACACACGCACACACACATACACACATGCACACATATACACACATACACATACATACACACATACACACACATACACACACATACACACACATATACACACACATACACATACACACACGCACACACACATACACACATACACATGCACACACACACATACACACATACACATGCACACACACACATACACACATGCACACACACATATGCTCATACACACACATACACACACACACACACACACACATGCACATCAAATCTCTTTAAGCAATAATAAATCGCTGTGAAAGTCACACAACTGGCAGTATCTGATTGGATTCCCATCTCACTTTGTTATAGATAACACCTCTTATAGAGGTTATAATAAGAGTTGCCTAGGTTAGTTTTGCTGAAGCTTGAAAATTTCGTTGAAACACTATTAACATCTAAAGATGGCTGGCTGGACCAGGATGAGAGGCTGCGTGTTTCTGTCTCTGTATTGAGCCTGTTTTTTTTTTTTTTTTGCCTTCTTGACCTTAGGGTCAGACACTACTCCATACTATATATAGACAAGTTGATGATTTAAAATGCTTTCTCCAAGATTACAACACAGGGAAAACTTGGCCTACTGCTCTTTGGTATGCATTGAGTTTCTTCTACCATACCTTGTGTTTTGGGCCCACGGTTTAGGTTCTACACTTATCTCTGGGCTTGCTATAAGGCTATAAGGACATTGCTACAAAATGATTTTGCCAACAAGAATAGGTGTTCAGTAGTTCTGAGGTTAAACTGACCCCCAGCAAATCTCAAGAACAGAAGATTATGCAAAAAAGGAAAGCATCTTTCAACACTGTGCATGGGACCAGGGCAAAGTGACCGAATATCAGCCTGCCTAAGCCAGTTAACAAACGCGTACTGCCCACTTTGTTCTGGGCATAGCAGGCAGGGGACTCTACACTTCCCTCACTCCTGCCTTCCTTCAACCAGCTCTGAAGCCAGCCACTCAGGCTCAAGTCCTTGCTGTCTTTGTAACATTTGCCTTAGTCTCATTTTCATTGTTTGCATGACCAAAGACCCCATCATCTGGTATCAAAATCATTCTGAAAAACTGTAATTGCACTGATGTCACAAATTAAAATGTTTTCTATAATTAAAAATGTTTTACTATAGTAACTTGAAACCTAAATTAAAGAGAATTCATTCTTGCATTAGGTAATTGGCTAAGAATTCAACACAGGTGATTATACTTAAAAGTACTGCACCACAGGTTTGAGTAAATTCTGTATGTTTTGGCTAGTGAATTAGAAAATCTGATTTTTTTTCTTACTATATTTGACGGAAAAATAATAAATTTAGTTAATTTGTTCACTGGGTCAAACTAATCTGTAATGTTCATTTTTTTAATCCAGTGTATTAAGCAAGGTTTCCTATTTATTGAAAGTCTGCTGCTTTTTCATGTATATTTTATTTTGTTATTGTTGTTGTGTTGTTTTTTAATATTTGTTTTATTTTTTGAGGCAGGGTCTCCTTGTAGTTTCAGCTGACCTGTGACTTGATATGTAGACCAGACTGGCCTAGATCTCACAGAGATCTGCCTGCTTCTGCCTCCCAAGAGCTGGGGTTAAAGACATGAGCCACTATGCTCATGCCCAGCCTTTTCATGTCTTAAATAGTATTTTTGTACCATAGTTGTATTTAGCAGTGGAGATAACCAGATCTTTGGATTTTTTTGCAGAAGTTAAGTGGCAGCTGTGTAAATACTACACAATTATTATAGTGGCTTATCATTTAATTACTAATACGGCAGGCTGGTAGGTGTGAATGATTTAAGTGATTAATTACCTAATTCTGGAAAATATTAAAGTATATTTTATTAACTGATTATCTCACTAAATAAAATTAAATTGCCATTAGCAAGCTGCAGTGTCTTTTAAGCATACTCTGAAACAGAGATATGCTAGTAAGTGGAAATATATTTATGCTAATCTTGGAATTGAGTTTTAATCTTCCTAGAGATATTTTAATGATGAATATAGATTGATCAGTCAATGTTCCCAAGCTTATTCCTAATCTAAATTAATATTCAACAATTTAACTCTAAGGCCAACAATATAGTGACTATTTTGAAGTGAACTTTCCATTGTTCTTAAGACAGAAACTCACATGTCACAGGAGACCTCAAACTCAGTTTGTACCTGAGGATGACCTTGAGCTTGTGATCCTCCTATTTTTGCCCACTGAGTGCAGAGATTCTGAGTTTTTACCACCATAATTAGCGTAAAAGATACTGGTGATTGGAATCCAGGGCTTCTTGCAGGTTAGATAAGCAAACCCTTGACTAAGCCAGAACCCTGGCCCTTCTGGAGAGGGATTTTTGTTCGCTGTTTTATATTTATTTGCTTTCGCTCTGTTTGTTAATTTTGGGGTTGCTGGGGATGGATTCCAGGGTCTTAAGTATGTTAGATAGGCACTGTAGCAGTGAGCTATACCCTAGCTCTCTGGTGAGTTCTTATTTGGTATGTGAGCCACAGATAAACCTGGCCTTGTCATACTGGTCTCATTGTCACATTGCATAATAAAAATCATTTAAAATTTCTGCACATAAAACCTAGTGGACTTTTAAAGTGTATGTAATTTTGGCTTAATCTCAGTAAGTGGAATAAAGTACAGAATATGATACCCAGAATCCAATTACTGTTCACATGGTGAACATAGAGCTAAGTGGCAACCAGGAATTGGCAAGGTCAAACATCCAGGGTTTGCAAGCTTAAAACAGGGCCCAGAACACACACTTTAAAAACTATATATTTTGCTACAGGGTTTTCTGGACGTCAAGGAATGAGACCAAATGATCATTTAGAAAAAATTAAACATTTTTAAGCACTGTGGATGGAAAATTAGAGCTTGCCATGCTATATAAGCTCTCTAACACTGAGCTAATTCTCAGACCTCCACACACCTTTCAAAATTTTTTAAGGTGCTAGATGGGTAGAGATATGACTTAGTGGTTAAGAGCGCTGGCTGCTCTTTCAAAAGACCCAGGTTCAGTTCCTAGAACCCTCAAGGTAGCTAACAACCATCTGCAACTTCAGTTTTAGGAGATTCAGTGCCCTCTTCTTACCTCTACAGGCATTGCACAACACAGGTGCAGAGTGCACTTACACACATACAGACAATACACTTATACACACAAAATAAAAATAATAATAAATGAGACAGAGTCTCATTGAGTTATTCAAGCTGTTTGGGCCTTTTTGAGGCCCAGGACAGCTTTGAACTCACTATTCTCCTACTTAGCTGGTATTTTAGGTGTGCACTGTGTGGCCTTGCTAGGCGTTTCCCTGATACATAGAATTTTAGGTGGTATGAGTGTATATCAATCATTAGAGTATTTGTGTAGCATTCATGAGACCCTTGTCTGAGCCCCAACAACAGCAAAGCAATACTACTGATATTGAAAATCTGGATTTTATACACTGACAGGGATTTTTATTGGCCTGTGTGAAGTATGGGAAAATAAACAACCTGGTCCACAGATCATTTGTGCAGATAGTATGAGCTTTTGACCAACATCCCTAGGGTTTAGTTTTAATTTTTAAAAATTATTTATTATTTTTTATTTTACATGTATGAGTGTATTGCTTGTATGTGGGTAAGTGCACCTGTGTCACTCAATGCCTGCGTAGGTCAGAAGAGGGAGTCAGATCCCCTGGAACTAGAGTTATAGACAGTTGTTAGCCACCATGTGGGTGCTGGGGGTCAAACCTGTGTCCTCCGCAAGAGCAGCCAGTGCTTTAACTGCTGAGCCATCTCTCTAGCCCCATCCCTAGAGTTTGTAAGTTCTTGTTAGCTTAATGGACATGTCTTCTTTTACAATATTTCCTTCTGGATAACATCAATCTTCTCAACCATATTTGAGGGTTTGGAGTCTGTATGTTAAGTTCCTGGAAGCCATTGGGCACAAAGGTTCTTTATTTCCTAAGATTTCCTTCCTTCCTTCCTTCCTTCCTTCCTTCCTTCCTTCCTTCCTTCCTTCCTTCCTTCCTTCTTTCCTTCTATGTATTTAGTGTGTGTGTTTGTGTGTGTGTGTCTGTATGTATATGTTTGTGTATCTGTGTTTTTTCTCTCTGTGTGTGTGTGTGTGTGTGTGTGTGTGTGTCTACTGAAGCCAGAAGATGGGGTCAGGTCCTTTGTAGTTGGATTTGCCCATGGTTGTGAGCCCTAACAAACTTGGGTGCTGAAAACCAAATTCCAGTTCTCTATAAGAGCAGAAAGGCTCATAACTGCTATGCCCTCTCTCAAGTCTCATAAAGATTCTCTGAATTCCAGTCAGAGTAGAGGATGAAGCACGCGGCTGCCCTTTCCCTTCCAGCTCTATGCCTGGAGCTTTAGATGATTTATAAACTTGTCAGAGCAGAGATAATATCTATTGCTCATCTTGACCACCACAGTGAAAACAGGAGTTATATATTTCAATTGGTGTTGACCCAAATTCTCAGTGATTCAACAACAGTGTGATATGCTCATACTTAATCAATACTGAATCCAATTCTTCACTCTGAAATGGTACGTTTGACATATATATATATATATATATATATATATATATATATGCCTGAAAAAAAACTTTTATAAACTCACCAAATCTGAGTCAGAAGAGGCAAGAATAAATAGATGGGGATATCGTTTCGCTAAAATAATTCTATCCTATTTCTCCTACACTTTTGACAATAGAAACTTTATAATTTCTTTGGCTGGAGTGATCATAGCTCCTGGCTCATCCCAGGACTCAGAAGGCAGAGACAAGATGATGCCTAGTTCAAGATCACACTGAGCTACATAGCAAGACCTTGTCTATGGCAGGGAATAACTGTGATCCCAGCACAAGGGAGACTGCGACAGAGAGGTACAAGGGCAGCCTAAGTTCTGTAAGGTATGGTAGGCTAGGCAGGAGTACCGCACAAGACCCTGTCTCAAAACAAACAAAACAAGAAAGCCATCGAATACAAATACACAGAGTAGTTATTACAGCCTTACATCCACAGGGAGTAATGGAAACCTTAGCATCTCTTACAATCAGAGGTTATATACAGGTGTGATTAACTGACAGGAGAACACTGGGGTAAAGGTGGGAAGTGCTGGTGCGGTTTAATTTTTCTCTTCCTATGGGGTCTGCAAAGCATGCTAGGCTGGTGAGACCACACACATACAGAAATCCTCAAAATGTAGTTATGGACATCTCTTAGAGTCCCTTCTTGGAATCTTTCCCATTTCAAATCTCCTGTCCATCTCTGGTGGAGGCAAATGGGAGAAGCAAGTATTCCTTTTAAAACTCATCCACAGACTCCTGAGCCTATGCTTGTCCCTCTGAGTTCAGTCAGACTCCCAACCTCAAATCCACTCCTTTGTCCTAGGTGAAGGCCCCTCTTTCTCTTCCTGCCTTTGTACTTGTGCTGGATAGCTTTAGCTGTCAATTTGAGGCACCTGGGTTGAAGGGGGCTCAACGGGGGAATTTCCTCCATTGGATCGGCCTGGGGCCATGTCTGCGGAGCATTTTCTTGATTGTTGAGCGATGTGGGAGGGCACAACCCACTGTGAGTGGTTCCATCCCTGGCCAGATGGTCCTGGATTGTATAAGAAAGCAGGCTGGGCATGGGACAGGGGAGTAAGCCAATAAGTAGCATTTCTCCATGGCCTGTGCTTCAGCTCCTGCCTCCAGGTTCCTGCCCTGAGTTCCTACCTTAGGCTCCCTAACTGACGAACTGTGACCCTGGAGATGTAAGCCAAGTAAACCCTTTCTTTCCGAAGTTGGTATTATCAGAGTGTTTTTGTCACAGCAATTGAAAGCAAACTAGAACAGCACTCAACCATAATTCCCTCCTGTCCTTTGCTTACCAATGCCCTAGCTAATTATGAAGTAAGAGGTCACACTGTCTATGAAAATTGACTTCTACCAGTCACAGTTAAGTAAATACTTGCAAAGCACTTTCCCCTTGCTGTATTCATGATAAAACACATGATAATCTCCTTCTTCCAGACACAGTATTCCATACAGACATATTCTGGATGTTTTTCCAAAGCCTACGGCAGTCCTGGTTACATAGTTTATTTATACTTTATGTAAAATAGTGCATAGAAGATGAACATTCTGTGCTCATGAGACGTTCAGTGCTCTGTCTCCCCTTTGTGGAATTCTCAATAAAGAAAAGAAAATAAGTATATGTAATATTGCTACCTTTGGATACCAAAGACAGAATCCTACCCCCTCCCAAAAACTTATTGGTGTAGTTTGTTTGACTTCAGGATGGAAAAATCACTCACACCTAGCCTCTAATCTCTTTGGGGTTGACTGCAGCCTTTAGGGGTGCTCAGCTTAAGGGACCAGCACAGGGTTCTGCAGATGCTCCATTGCCTCATAGCCCTGAAATGCTGAGCAGGCCAGCAACTCTGTGACAAGGATCCAAATATCCTTGTACCCAGACTTCTCCATATTCCTTCCCTATCATAAAAGAGAATTTTCAGTTTGTACTCACATTTGAAAAAAGCTAAAGTGATAAATAAAAGATTAGTAGGCTATGTTCCTTGGGAAGAGGAAGAGAAAAGCACTGTTCATCTGTGCTTAGGAGTGAAATCACAGCTCACTGTGTATCATAAGTGCACAGTTTGAAGGGTTCAGCTATGTCTCGTAGATGCACTAAAGTAAAAATTCTAGGTACATTTATCTTCAAAGAAAAAGTTCTTGGTATATTTTTCTCAACCTCAGAGCTTTTAAAACTTGATAGCTTTTAAATTGTACTTTTACTTTGCCATTAAAGAAACATAGCTTTTTATTTAATTTTTATGTGTTTGAAAAAAACAATTTTCTGGTTCTCTTCCATTTTAACTTATTACATTTTGATGTATTTTACTTTTATAAAATAATAATTATGATGATGTGTTTTATATATTCAAACCCTGATTTCACTCTATGACAATTCAGGGGAAAATGCACTAAGTCATAATGTTTTGGTTCAATGTGGCTTTCCCAGAAAGCTGTAACAGATACTCATTAAAGTTCTCTTTGGAATTGAATTGCTATGTAAATGCTTAGGAGATAATGTCAGATTTCACTTACCAATACTTTTGCATGCTTTTTAGACTAAAGATGAAAGAAAACAGTCCACACAAATATGCTTTTTCATTTCTCTAAATCATAAAACCCTTGTTCAGTGTTTCAGGAACAGTACATGTTATGACAACAAAGTATCACATGATTGATCTGTGGTCTCAGGAAGACAGATGCTCAACTTCTGAGCCAAAATTGCTGCATTCCCCTCTAAGACACCAGGACTGTCTTCAGTTCATGGATCTTCTTGTTGAAATGATAAAACATCCTGAGGGATAGAAATTATTAGCTAAAATGGGTTGTGTCAGATTTCTATACCACTCTAGTTATTGCCAAGGATAAGAAATAAAAATAAGAGACAAAAGAGAACAAGAAATTGAAGCACTGAAACATTTATAAATATACAGATAATTTTTTGAAGCTCAATCAACTGATCAACCAGAACTCATAAGAAATATATTTACGCCAGGCGTAGTGGCGCACACCTTTAATCCCAGCCCTTGGGAGGCAGATGCAGGTGGATCTATGTGAGTTCAAGGCCAGCCTTGTCTACATAGCAAGCTCCAGGCCAGCTGGTGCTAAAGGGAGACACTGTCTCAAAAAGACAAAAAGAGAAAGAAATATATTTGTAGTACCCAGTTCTGCATTGGACCCGACCATCAGTTGGAACTAGAAAAAGAGAAATATAGCTGGAATGAATAGTCTAGGCTGGCAAAGAAATAAGACATAAAGAATCCTATTAAGAACCTCTGTGTCTCCTTAATGTTTATATCGTAATTGTTTTAAAATCTGAAATTTGTTTTTTGGTCTTTTTGAAACAGGGTCTCCCTGTAGCCCCAGCTGTCCTGAAACTCACTCTGTAGACCAGGCTGGCCATGAACTCACAAAGATCCACCTGCCTCTGCCTCCCAAGTGCTAGGATTAAAGGCGTGTGCCACCACGCCGGGCCCCAAAATCTGAAATTTTTAAAATAGGCATTTGTCATATTACTAAGGCGATATACACTGTCTTCATCATCTCCTAGGATTGAAGGCTTGGTGTTTTTATTCTTTATGTCTATTCACTTAAAATTGATTCTGAGTAAGTTCAGAAAAACAATGAAAAATAAGATATGTTTATGCTTGTCTTCAGTATAACTGTATCACAGCCTGTTGACAAATCTAAGACAAATGGAAATTAGTTGAAGTGTGGATGCTAAGATGTTTATCATGATGTGGCTCTGCGAGCCATCTTGAGGTAAATGAGGAGAAAGTGAACTAAGGGCAGAAATAGCAGGTAAATGATCTTCACCTCAGAGGCTTCGCCTATGTATAGAATGTTAATGTGCTGTAAGTTCAATTTCCTATCATTCTGTTTGGCAGTGAAATAATCTATGGAAGACAGACATAAGTTTACATTTTTATTTGGAAATAAATGACCTTTCAGTGGGCTAGCACCCAGATAGTGGAAGTGGTAAAGCTGCCAAGGAGCAATGAGTGGGATTTTTAGGATGAAATCACTGAAAAAACTCTGCATCATAGGTCAAAGCTCATAGTTAGTGTCAAGGCAAACAGCAAATTTGAAAGGATTTGAATATGGAGTCAAAAAAGTGGGCCAAACTTAAATGCAAATTCATTAAAATATCTAATAAGCCCAAGGAAAGGGAAGAGATAAGAATTCTACTTTTGGATGGATTTGAAGCCTAGTACACAAGATGGACCCATACTTGGCACCATTATTAAAGCCAGAAAACTGTGGCTAAATAGGTCATAGACACTAGGGGGAGATCCTACTCCTGTTATTCTGCTAAATGAACCTAGTTCTGAACTGACTCCTAATGACTTATCATTATGCTCATAATTAGTCATCTCACAGAGAAGCTCTTTTTATGACAGATGACAATTAACACAAAGATTCACAATTGGTAAAGATATAGAGAACATGAATTGAGGAGTTTGGGAGTATCTAAATCACATTATTTCATTCCAAACAAGGCTCAGGGACAAAATTCCCAGCATAAAGGTGGGAGGTAGGCAGAAGTTCCATACTAGCTGCAGAGCTACAGGTGACTGATAACCACTGAGAGGAGGAAGGGTCAGTTTTCTTAAGACTGTGGCCTCTGGTGGTTGACCAGGCATATGCCCAAACCCAAGAGTATATGTACAACACAAATCATACTGCATGTCCGTATCAAGAGGGCACGAAGGTGGGGGATTCGGAGGTGGGTTTGGAATTAAGTGAATATGATTAAAATACATTGTATGAAATTCTCAAAGAATTAATACAAATATTAAATTAAAGAATGAATTAGAGAAATATTCAACAGCCCTGCTTAATCCATTTACATATACTTTATAAGAAATTAATAAATTTCCTATTTTTTCTCACTATATTTCATCTTCTGAACATTATATTAATTGAAGACAAAAAAGTTATTAATTCATTTTACACGCATATTCCTGATGAATATAATACTGTAGTGATTGCAGTTAGAAGAATCTAGAGAAATTAAAGATATACATTTTAAAGAATGTTCCTTTGAGGCTGTATTCTTATTTCCTTTATCACTCTAGAACAATTTGATTGATTGATTGATTGATTGACTGATTAACTGACCTATTGAGGTAGCGTTTTATGCTGCCCAGGGTGGTCTTGTATTCCTGGGCTCACGTGTTCCTCCCACCTTAGCCTGGGTCGTGTTGGGCCTGAGGAAGCACACTATGGACATCCTTCTTGATCAGTTTGTATTTGGATAGGAATCCACCTTTCCATTTGTGGGGTTTCACTGTGGGTTACCCTCAGTACACTTGTGGAAGAGGATATGCAAAAAGATCAAGCTGTTGACAATCATCAGATCTTATTTCAATTTTGTAAATTATATAAAATGTTACAAACTGTGTTGAAAATATGTCCAGGGTTAGTATACTAGAATAAAAATGGCAGTCTCTTCTAAAAATATGTAATAAAGAGATATGATATAATCCAGAAACACAGAAAGGTTTCCTGGCCCAGTCTGTGCAACTGAGCTGATCAGTTTTGTTTCTGTAGGAAACCATGATGCCTATTACTAGGGACTCATTGCACTACATGTCTTACTATTCATCTGTGGGAGCCACAGAAGCTTCCAGAAGTGTCTCTCCCTTTGAGATTCCATGCTCTAATCAATAAACCACCTCACTTCTGCACCCCAGCCTTGGCTTTGACCTAAAGTCCGGGACCTCATATTAATATATTAATCTTTAGTGAAGAATTACATCAAGACCTTCCTGGAGACTTTCTTGTGATTTTCAGGATCTAGAGTAATAGAGTAAAACAGAAATGAAGCAAGTCTATTGTGAGCATTCATCTTGTAGACCCTGGGTTCAATAATATCTTTATGAATATCTTAGAATGTAAAAAGAATACACTGGATCCCTAAAAGACCTAAGCATCCCACCAAAATTCCTGAGCTTGCTCAGGTACAGAATGAAGTTCCTCGGTTCCCTAGCCCTACCCACTTGTGTTACCCAGGACAGAACAGGTAGGGTGTTATTATGTCAGTTCTCCTCTGAAGGTCCAGTCAGGTCAACATAATCCCGAGTAGCACAAAAAAAGGATAGATTTCAAATTTTGATTCTCACCTGAAGTTTTACTCTAAGACTGGGAGGACTATCTATATATTTTAATATTATAATGAGAATAATTTTAGCAGAGTTCTTATAAAGATTGTGGAGAGATGCTTTAAATAGTACTCCATTCCCTCTCTCTACTAACTCGAATTCTAGACTTGTTAGTTACCATTCCTCAATACCCACAAGCCATGCATAGGCTGTTCTAAACATCATTAAAGCTTGGAAGATGGAAGAGATTCTGGTTATTTTAAAATTGTTTTACCTTCACTAATGGAGACATTTTGAGAGTCTGTTTTCCATATCAAAGTAGGTATGAGTTTTAAATGAGCCTGCTGTTCAAACATTTGCAAACCAACAGAAACAGTTTATCATAATGTTATGCATGTGTTGTTATGGATGGAATAATTATGCAGCTAAAGTTTACTTGTAAGCAATGTTTACACATATACACACATATATATTATATACATTATGTCTCTGTAAACCTATGTCACAGTATATATAATGTATTCTTTTCATATATACAAACATCTGCATGTGAAATCAAATACATGGCTGTAGTTCTAATCAAAACAGGAAGTACCTTTCATTTCTGCATGGATTCAATGCTGAAAATGGCAAAACCCCAGTACATTTATATATTTCAGGGACAAAAAAGGATGAAAATCAAGTCTCAGAATGATTAGTGTTTGAACGTTACTCAGATAGCAAATGTTATGTGATAACTCAGGTATTTATCAGAGATTTAATCTTTCACTTAGTGCTCTCTCCCAGCAAACTGTTATTAATCATTTATTTATAAACTGATTTTCCCTTATCATTCCTTCCTCCTTTCCTGTCTTTCTTTCCTTGCTTCCCTTCTTTTACTTTAAAGACTATCCGTTCTATCAAATACAAGGCATGAATTCATTGGTAAAAAGCCAAATTGTGTTAGTAACAATATCACGCAAAAGAGCAATGTTTGCTTTATAGATTGCAGCACAGGGGAACAATACTATCCTTGCAATTAAAGAAACCAATATGATGAATTGCTGAAGCACAGATGAAAGAAAGAATAATTGCTAGAATGTTGTCTGGCATTCAGTTCAGCGATACTGACATGGTGATTCACAAACGGGAATTTCTCTGCTGCAGAAAACAAGACAATAAAAAGCCCTAGGGACATCTGCCCCACATATTTATGAAGGAGGTATTATTTTCTTGGTTTTCAGCTTGCCTGCAGAGGTAATTGTTTTAATATTGCAGTTCATTATCCAGTGTGCTGTGGACATCTGCTACGAGAAAACGGAAAGAAATGACGACTACAAAGGAGCAAGGTTGGAATTTATTCCATCAGAATGAATATGTGCACAATGTTAAGCACACAAGTGTGTGCTTGGAAAACTATTACATATGACCAGTGGAGGAGATCAGCCTCATGGGAACGGTCCCTTTACCGTATAATGGAGCCACTGTTTAATAGGGTATCTCAGTTTTTTCTTGTACTGTTTCTAGTGGGAATGCTGTGCAGAAAGGCAAACATGTTGCAGTAATACTAGGCCTGGGAGCACTGAACACAACCAATGACTATGACAAGAACAGTAATCTGTGGGAATTTCCGGTTATTTCAGTGACCTCTGAGTTGTTGGAGGCAAGGCTGTTTCCTCTTCTAGCTCTCTCCTCCTCTTTGCACCTAAATGAAAATTTTATATTGACACTTAATAGTGTATTGTTTCTCCTAACCTCCGAAGTTGCCTTTTTCTTCAGGAAAGGAATGGTAGGTTTTCTTTCTCATTTTTCTCTTTGCATTCTTGAAATGTTTTTACATTAAAAAGATTTTCATTGATTGCAAAGGATATTAAGAGAAAAGAAGAATCTGACCCCGAAGGGTCCTTTTTTGTTTTTTTAAATCATGCTATTCAATACTTAGAAAGAGTAAGTTCTCTTCAATACTTCTACCAGAAGTAGTGGCATTTGCACCTTATTAATGTGTTGTTCTCAAGATGAAATGGGGCAGGCACAGCCAGAAAGAGCAGGATGAGTGTGTAGGAGCTTGGGTGTGGGCACTGCGCTTCCACAGTGGACACTGGTAGAAGTACTATGGACACTTTTGTGGCCAATTACCTTTCATTTTCAACAGGTCATGTGAATGAAGTTTACCAGATGAGTTCCTGCTCAGGAGTTACCCACCTTTCTGTCTAAGGTAGAAATATTAAAATGCTCATCCATACAAATGTTTCTCTGTCAATAATCCAGCTAGCAAACCTCCCCAGCCCCCAATAATCCAGCCAGCGAGCTCCCCCAACCCCCAATAATCCTGCCAGCAAGCCTCCTCAACCCCCAATAATTCAGCCAGCAAGGCTCCCCCACCCCCAATAATCCAGCCAGCAAGCCTCCCCAACCCCCAATAATCCTGCCAGCAAACCTCCCCAGCCCCCAATAATTCAGCCAGCAAGCCTCCCCAACACCCAATAATCCTGCCAGCAAGCCTCCCCAACCCCCAATAATTCAGCCAGCAAGCCTTCCCAACACCCAATAATCCTGCCAGCAAGCCTCCCCAACCCCCAATAATCCAGCCAGCAAGCCTCCCCAACACCCAATAACCCAGCCAACAAGGCTCCCCAACCCCCAGTAATCCAACCAGCAAGGCTCTCTAACTCCCAATAATCCAGCCAGCAAGCCTCCCCAACCCCCAATAATCCATCCAGCAAGGCTCCCCAACCCCCAATAATCCAGCCAGCAAGGCTCCCCAACCCCCAGTAATCCAGCCAGCAAGCCTCCCCAACCCCCAATAATCCAGCCAGCAAGCCTCCCCAGCACCCAATAATCCAGCCAGCAAGCCTCCCCAACCCCCAACTCACTCACGTCATCATCCTTTTGCCATCTCCCCCAAAGTACCACATTTTCATAAATTAAAATGTGATGCCTGTGTCTTTGTACACATACCTGTAAATAATGTATTTCCATTTTTAAAGGACTAAAACATGTTTTTTTTCAATAAAAGAAAAAGAAACTGGAGAATTTTGCATTTTTTGGTGTTTTTTTTTCTTTGTATTTGTGCAGACCATTTTAGGAATTTCAGTCTCAACAAAACACTATTAAAACAAAGAATCTAGTAAAATATTTGTGCATGTACTGCTAAACAATTCTAGCAATTTTATTAAGCAATACCTTTATTATTTTTTAATATTCTTAACAGACTAAAACAAAACATTTTATTCAAAACAAAATATGCATACTGTACGCGTGTCGCAGGGCTGAGCACGATGCAGAAGACAGTCTGTTTGAACAAAGACAAATGCCTGGGGGAGTTTCATAGCTATAAAGTTAGTAACTAAATTTTGTTCACTAAGAGGACCTTTTCTATGGATTCCTTCCTCTCCCAGCCGCACAGCAAACTTATCCGAACGAAGTGCACTTCCCAAGTATAGTTAGACAATAGGAAGGAATGTAAAATGTTTTTTTAAATTATTTGTTTTGTTTGTTTGTTTTGTAAAAACAGCCCTTATTAACTCTTCCTTCCACTGATTCTATTGTAAACTCATAAGCGTCTTTTGAGAAAGCAAATTCATACACACTCAGCAGGTGAAATGTTCCCACAAAGAAAAAAATAAAAGTACAGAGTTACCAGACTTCTCTTTTTATCATCCACCTAGGTGTGCTGGCGTTAGAAAGTTTTTGCACTGTAATAAAAATGGCTGATCTATTGACTTTTTTTTTTTTTTTTTTTTACGAAGTGTTTCCTCTGTGATAATGCAGAATTGCATACATTTTGTACCTGGAATAATTTGGAACTCTATGTTGAGAAATACTGGGATAAAATTATACATATTCTGTATGTTGTAGATGTTTGAGAGTTTCTAGAATCCCTTCCACCAGGATAAGGGAGGAACGGAAGTCACGAATTGTGTTCCGGGTCTTTGCTCCCATTACGTTGGCCAAAATGCGCTCCGGGATCAGTGAGGCAGCATTGAGCGGCTGGTTCTTCTAGGGACTGCTGCTCGCTCCCCACCTTGTGGACTATAAGGCGACTCCAGTCAGCCTGACCAGCGAGAAGGGACTGGGAATGGCAAGTGGAGCGACTCAGTTCATGATAGCATTTTTTTTTCTTTTTATTGTGTTTTCAACATAAAAACATGTCTGATTCCACTCTCATGGAGCACACTGTTTGTCATCTGAATGCAACCCCGCCAGGACCCCTGGCTCCACTCTGCGCTGCTCAGTTTGTGTAGGAGCACACTCCCTGCGTACACAGACAGAAGCAAGCGGATGTTGTCTGCTTGGGGGACAGAAGAGGGCAAGGGCAAGGACAGCCTGCAGGGCGTGGCGTCCATGGGTTGGTAGGAGGCTTAGGGAGTTCTTTTTTTTTTTTTTTTTTTTTTTTTTTTAATTTTTCGTTGTTTTCTTTTTTTTGTCTTTTTTTGTTTTTTTATTCTTTGTTGTTGTTGTTGTTGTTGTTGTTGTTTTGCTACACCGTGAGGTCATAGCTCATTCCTCTAATAGAAACTGACAGGACATAGAGACAGAACTATCTGATGAACACACAATGGTAGAAATAGATAGATAGGTAGATATAGACAGTGAAGAGACTCAGTTTACCTCTGAGAAACCATCCCCCAAAAGAAATCCTGTATTAACAAGTGCAGAAATAAAGAAACAAACAAACAAAAAAACCCAAACTGAACCGAAAGCAAAGAAAACCTCAACATTAAAACACAGTGTATAAAATGGTGTGAGAAATTGAGTCACTTTGCAGCCTTTCAGTCAATAAAAAGCTGCAGTTGTGTCCTCGTTTGGAATCGGGCCCATCTTTTAAATTTTACCCTGAAGGCCTTGCAAGAAGTCAGAGGGTAAAAGCACCCGGGTTCTGTTCAGACGACAGCAGGTGCGCCTCCCGGGTGGGCCGCTGCTGCTCTGCGCACGTGCGTGCGCCTCTCCTGCAGACAGGCGCACTTTTGGACCTCTTAGGGCTCAGTCCTCCTGGGTAGAGTTGTCCTCGAGCGCAGGGAGGCCTGTCAGGCCCAAGCCTGTAGTGTTCTGCGCCGCGGAGGCGGTGAGCACTGTGTGCAGGAGAATCAATACAAGGACACACAGCTTAAGCCGGCCGGGACACAGTCTCGTTGCCGAGGACACTGTGAGCGATGTCCTGGGACAGGAACCTCTTCTGCCTTTAGTCCCTTTGGCTCGGGATGTGGATTGCTCCTCGCTTATGACGTCACAGCATTCGGGTTCATCATTGGTTATGAAGGTTTCATAGAGCCCTGGGGAAGAAGAGCAGGAACAGTTAGAAGCAGCTAAGGAAGCTGAGCCAGGAGCTCCTCAGAGCAGACCTCGCACGGAGCAGCCTCATCCAGACTTAAAAAAGTGTTTCCTGACCTTCAAGATAACAGCCTGAATGAGTAGTCAAGCTTGGTCTCAAACCGGTGTTACGGGGTCCTTTTCAGTAACAGGAACATGTGGGGTGGCTGTGAATGCTCAAGAGCTTTCCTTGAGTGAAAACCAGAGCTTGTGTTCTAGATGGACTTTGAGACCAAGTATATTCAAGTATCCTGTCCCTTTAGCAAGAACACAGTCAACTAATAGAGTGTATGAACTAACAAAGAACATGCCCAGTGAAAGGACCCACCCGTCATTAGTCCAGCTGTGGAAACTGTGTACTTCATTCTGTTTGGTATCCCTAAATTACTGAATGGAGACATCTAGGCATCTAAGGGTCAGTGGGTCTTTTAGGTGTGCTTCCTAAATGCCTAGACAAAATAGACACTTAATGAACATTTAGTGCATAAATGAAGTACATCTATTCATTTAATTATGAAGAATCTTTTAAATAATATATGCTTCAATCTTCATTGTCTCTTAAAGAAAAGGTCAAGATATCCTTATAATGATGCTTAACAATATTCATTTCTTCTTAGGCATTCAAAAGTAAACTTCACCTTTGCCTACGAAGAATATGGGAAAAAACATTCTTTGATGCTTTTATTGTTTGATATTTCCTTTCACATATCTCACTGATGGTCTAGTCATTTGTTGAAGTATGCGTTTGCAGCACTATGTTCTACAGTGGAGTGTTTATAGGAGAATGGTGTGAATAAGAATCTAAAGGTTGTCGAATAAAAAATTCAGAATGTTAAGCACCAGAGTATTTTCTTTTGGTCTTTTCGAGACAGGGTCTCCTTGTAGCCCCAGCTATCCTGGAACTCACATTGTAGACCCGGCTGGCCTTGAACTCACAAAGATCCGCCTGCCTCTGCCTCCCAAGTGCTAGGATTAAAGGTGTGTGCCACCACGCCAGAGTATTTTTTACATCCAACATCATCAAAATAAGCTGTTCTTCCAACATTGTTCCAAGATGGCTTCTAATTTATAACTAAAATCATTACAGATAGAAAAATGCAATGAAATGTGGCCCAACCAATAAAGCCTTGTTTTGGACTGACAAAGGTCATGGCATTTCTTTTTCCCTTCTGCATCTTCCAAGGAATTTTCATTGGGAGTTACAGGTCCTTCCATCCTAACGTTCAAATAATTCCACAGGATGTTTTGAAAAAGGAGGAAAGACAAACCTTGAGGCCCAAAACTCAAGCACTCCCTTCTTAGAAACCTATTTAATTACAGGTCAGAGAGTAGCATGTTCTGTATTTCTTCCTAGAATTCTCTGTGGGGTTGAAGAAATGTGGGGAGAGATTATATATTCTTCTCCTTCCTCTTATAAATACTCTTCTCTCTAGTCTAGCACCAATTCTCTTAGAAAGAGCAATTTCAGTGTTCTGTGTTCTTTTTGCTAGGATTTCATGGACAATGCCCTCAGTCAAGCCATGTAGGGGCCATTATCCTAAGCACTCTGCTTTCCCTGGACCTGTCAGTTCAGGTGTCACTACGGTGCCTTAAGTACACAATTTCATCTATGCCACATCTACCACCACTTTATCCTCCTGACAAAGAATCTATTGGTAATCTGTCTATTTCTCCAGTGGCTTCCGGGCATGGGACATATCTCCACCTTCCTCTTGTTATTCCCCTATTTCAATTAAATTTATTTTTAGGGACTACATAAAAATGCAACTGTTGTACAATATTTATGAGACACTATGCAATATTTCAACATATATACATTGTATGATGCT
The DNA here is from genome assembly GCA_009823505.1 of Rhizomys pruinosus. NCBI lineage: Eukaryota > Metazoa > Chordata > Mammalia > Rodentia > Spalacidae > Rhizomys > Rhizomys pruinosus. The sequence continues at coordinate 386,271 of VZQC01006125.1, read as the reverse complement.
TAAATCAGTTTAATCATGATCTCAATTCTTTTATTGTTACTTTATGGAAAATTATTTAAAATCCTTCCTTCCAGATTTTAAAGAGATAGTACATTATTATTATGGATAGTCACTATGTGGTAAAATACCACACCGGAAGTTATTCTCAGTTGTCATTTGGTACCCATTGACTGCCCTTCCCTCCCCCAGCTGCATTTGGTAAACACTCTTCTATTCACAACTTGCAGGAGAACAACTGTGTTTCACACATGTGTGAGATTACAGAGTACTTGACTTTCTGCACCAGGCTTATTTTACATAGCTTGATAATGTTCAGTTCTATTCATACCAATGCAAATGACAGGATCTCATTCTTTTCTGATAGCAGACTGGTATTCATATATATATATATATATATATATATATATATATATTCACATATTCTTTATCTATAAATCCACAATTCTGTATCACTTCCTCAGTGCGACATTTAGGTTGCTCCATCTTTTGGCTAATGTGACTAGCGTGTCATGAACATGAGAATACAAATAGCTCTTTAGAAGTGTGATTTAATTTCTTTGGGTGAGAGAAGACTTTCATTTTCCAAAATATTCATCAGGTTTTATGGATAGTAGAATCTGCACTTAGTATGTGAGAGGATCTAAGTTTGATCTCCATTAACTACCCCCAGACCCCCCAAAAGAAAAATATTATCATGCGATTGTTTGAGATAATTACTAAGCACAAGAATGTCAAATATTTAAATGAAATATTTAGATATATGATGATATTTATGGCAAATCCTTAATTACCTTAGATCTTTACCTTTTGTCATACTGGCCTTTAGGAATAAAGCTTATTATCTTAATTATTTGCCAATCTTTTATTGAAGCTCTCTGTATTTGCACAATCAAATTCAATTACAAATAAACATCTAGACCGTGCCCCCCTCCCTGCCTCACCCCACCCCACCAGAGTTCCCAAATTTTGCAGTTCTGGCCAAACATGCGTTTTTCATCTTTTTTCTCAGTTTCTCTCATTAAATTCTTCCTATGTAGAAATCCCCTCATTACATTTCGAGCAGAAAGTTCACATTCAATTCCATTCAATCATGCTTCTTGTGACCCAGACTTTCGTTGCTTTTGTTGTTGTTCCTTCCAATATATCCATCACGGCTCCAAAATATTGACATATGCATCGCCACATTATCAAGGTACATCTTAGCAATCTTCAGCTACTTTATGATTTTTTTTTATAGTAGCTGAAAGATGTCATGTTTGAAGACGCCTTGGAAGCCCAACCACCATCGTTTCTGCCCTTGTGCGCGCCACCACTGGGGTTTTCCCGTCCATGGTCCCAAATCGAGTCCAGTAACGCACCACGGACCCGTCTTGATCTTCCGTACTGGTACTGGTCTCCATGATACAGCTGGGGTCACAGTCTATACTCTGAAGAAGTTGAAACCCCAGTAGTAGCTCAGTCCACAAGTTGGATGTCTCAGCAGTCCCCATCTGGCACTGAAGGTTTGGAGGATTCTTGGAGAGACATGAGTCTTCAGTCCATATTGGAAGGTTGAAAAGCTGTGTCTTCTCACATCTTTGAAGGATGGCAAAAACAGTGGCAGTCACGGGTAGCTCCACTTGCCAGTAAGACAGGCAAAACAACTGTGCTCTTTTGTCTTTTTACTAAAATCTCAAGTTTTATACCCGAAGTACAATTTCTCAGGCCTTACTATTTATTTCTGGTTATACTTTCCTTTTGGATGTTTAAGGCCACACAGCCAGATTAACCAAGGTTTTTATTTTCTTAAGGTCAGTTGAAGATCTGGTCCTCAAGGATCACTCAGGTTTTTTTGGGGGGAGGGCACCCCTGGCTCCTTTTGGCTTTTCAATCACCAGTTCCATCCACCCAACGACAATGTCAGGCCTTGCTAATGCAGGCTTCCCTTTTTGAAGCATAAGCAGACTTTCCTCTTTATTGACTGGACACGGGCTGAAGTCCCAATACTGGATCTCCAAGACCTCCCTGAACAGGAAGACTGGTGACTCACATTTGTAGGACATTTCAAGAGATGCCCCCATGCATAGTCCCCTGGGATTTAGTTGACCTCTGAGGGCAAGGAACAAAGTTATTCCTTAAGACCCTTGGCCAGATTGGTATGGGCATTAAGTATGGTCGTTAAGCATCCAAAAAGGCTAAGTTACACCAGCCTGATGTTTTTAACTATTTATAATATTTTAGAAAATGCTCAGACAAAAGCTCAAGCAGCCTTGTATAAGAAATACTAAGAAGCACTCCCATAAAATAAATACTATGGTTAGAAATAGTGTCATGACAAACTAGTTTTTTTCCGCATTCCATTGATCTTTTATTGCTCTGAAGTGTAGATACTTATCCTTCATCCATATACCAAAACTTCCTAATTCTGAAAATAAATGGTAGCTTAGTTCTAGAACCTGTTAAGGGATTCACAGTATAAGAGTTGTTTTCAGATCACATTAACATTGCTCAGTTTGCCTTACAACTTGGTAATTGGTGCTAGCATCCACAGATGAGGGATACCATCCGTCATTTGTTTTTCTGGGACTGTTACTTCACAACATGTTATCTTCTAGCTCCATCCATTTACCTGCAAAGTTCATGACGTCATCTTTCTTTACCACTGCATAGAACTCCATTGTGTAGATGTACCACATTTTCTCTATCCACTCCTCAGTTGAGGGGCACTTGGGTTGGTTCCAGCTCTTTGCTACTGTGAAAAGAGCTGTGCTTCAGGTAGTCCTGGGAAATCCCCGATCTAAGCTCTGTGCACTCTGTTTTAATATTTTTAGCAACTTTAAAATGGTGCACAAACTTGCATGCAGACAGTACATTCATACACATACAGAAATAAATAATAAAAAAATAAAATAAAATGGTTTTCTAAATTTCTGATTTTGAAAGCTTGGAAATAACAATTCTGAGAGAAACAGAAAATCATCCTTTGACTTCATTTCAATGAAAAAAGACCAAAAACAGATAAATGGGACATTTTACTTTTTTATCACAGCAAACACATGCACAATGCATATAACTTATAGATTTCATATACAAACTATGTTCATTGTGAGACTATACTTTGCATTTTGCATTAACTTGCGAGTGTTTGTGTTATACTGAATGTATATTACAAGTAAGATTACTAGAATATGTCATATATGTGGTTTCAGGAACATGAAATCTTAACTATTTATGCTTTCTAAAGCAAGAGTAGATGTCTGCAGTGAATCCATTCTGAATACGATGAATAGGACGGTACTGTTGCACACACGACCTCACAGCAGCTGTGGCAGCCTCCCCAAGACCTGTACAAGATCAAACTAGACAAAAATCCCAGAAAAGTAGGGGAGGGGCTCAGGAAGTTCAACCCCCCTCCCCCAGCTGAGGAGCTACTGGCAGCTAATGGCTTGCTGGGGGTAGAAGAGTTGGTTTTCTTCAGGAATGGGGCACGTGAGAGCCTACCCATGCTCCAGGAGATCCCTCCATGCACATAGAGGTAGCCTTAGTGGGCTCAGTGGAATGTAAAAAATGAACACATGAAGCTGAGAGGAAAGAGTGGTGGGGAGAGAGGAGAAGAAATGGAGGGGATGGAGGATTTGATCAAAACATATACGCAAACAATAAAACAGAAACAATAAATATAACATGACACAGAATCTCTAAATTTTATGAAAGTAGTTTCTGAAAAGTGATGCTCAGACATTTTTCATTTTATTTTATGATCTATCTGTCAAGATTTTTAGCTGTTATTTGGATAGTTCATGTTTCTGTAAAATGAACTCATTTCATAGGAAAATTTACATTTATAGAGCTTTATATAATGTCCCTGTTTGTTTGTTGTTTGTTTATTTTGAGACAGGATCTCCCTGGAGCCTCTGCTGGCCTGGCACTCACTATGTAGACCAGGTTGGCTTACATCTCACAGACACCCATCTGCCTCTGCCTCTGCCTCTGCCTCTGCCACTCAAGTCCTGGGATTTAAGATGTGTCCCACCAGCCCTGGCCTGTAATAGCTCATTTTAAACTCTTAATTTATTCACATCGCCTTCTCATTGTGAATATTTTACTCCATTGTATTTATATCTGTTTATTTTCTTTTCCTTGATGAGACTTAGAATGTTTGGTTAATTCTAGTTGCATTATTAAATATCTAGCTCTTGAACTTATTTTTTTACTAATATATTCATTTCTATATGTGTGTGTCATTTCCTCGTCATCTTTGTTTCATTTCCTTTTATTACTCTCCTTTTATCTACGTTGAGTTGAAATGACATTTTACATTTTCATCTAGACTTACAGGAGCCAATTCTCCTTGGTTTCCATACTCATTGACTTTGCATATTCTATATTGTCATTTCTATTTTTGTCCAGATGCCAGAGCACTTTAAGCTTTGTTTTCTTTTAACTTGTTTGATACGTTTAAAAAAAAATCTATTTTAAGTACTTTTGTGTTAAGCTAAGTATTTTGGCCTTATGAAGTCATTCCTCCATTTTGTGAGTGTTGTAACCTAATTTCTTTTATTAAATGTTAGCATTTACCAATCATAACTATTGTCTGTCTTTATGAATTCTTGCCTTGACACAATATTATCAGCTGAGAAATGTCTAAATTACAGATGTTTTAAATTATTTTATCTACATATTTTATACATACATTTATAGATTATAATAGATACTCTCTGTATATTTTGCTGCAATGTCAATATGTACAAAAATTCATGAAAATTTACATTTTTCTGGACATTTACTATTAACCAAGAAAAGATGGTACCTTTTGACATAATGAAAATAAAACAGTCAATACTGTTTGCTTTTGCAGAGCCTGGTTTGGCTTATATTCCTGCTGTGGCATCAAGTACATTTTGTTTACTGTTACTATTTCTCCTATACATCTTAGCATACATGTCATACATCTTTGTTTCTTGTTATAATTTTTCATTCTTCTCTAAACTTTTCCTTGTGCTGAATTCTAGACCTCAGAATTTTACACTGATTGGGAAAAAAGAGAATTTGATTAATTTACATTTATTAGCAGACCTGTAGAACTTGGTTTTGTTTCCATAATCATACAATATGATTTAAAAGCATTTAAAGATCTTAAAGGCATATTTTTCATTTGTGAAATTCATGCTTTCATTATGTTATTAACCTTGTCTTTGAGGTGAGGAACAGACATTTGAACTTTTTTCCCCAAATTAAAGAAAACAAAAATTAATGAGTAAGTTGTCAAGCTTTCCTTTTATTTGAAAACACGATATGGTTGTGTAGTCCTGATGGTCCTGAAACTCATAGTTCGGCCTCACAAAGGGATTACAGGTGAATGTGATTATGCCCAGATGAAATTTACTATCTTTAACTTACTATAATTAGATGTTTCAAACCTATTTATTTCCAATCACTAACATTTTACATTCCCTTTGACAAATTTTAGTGATATTTGCATATTTTTTTACCATTATTTCTGTATGATAATTCTGCCTCATCCTGGTTCATTCAGAGATTATTTGGCTGAAACAAAGAGCAATAGTGATGTTCTCATAGACAAACAAATCATAATCCCATGCAACTGACAAAGGTCTCCTAGGAAACAGTCCCTGTATCTTCTACCCCGAGTTTGAGTCCTCTGGACCCTAGCATCTGTCCTCTCTTCTTACACATTTTTTTAAAGTCTGCCTTCTAATAATGACCCACTTATCAGGTTTTGTTGCTTCTATGAATGTACTTCAGTTTGAACATTTTACTTTGATTCACTAGAAGTCAGAGACAGATGGGAGGTAAAAGCATTATTCCATCTCACCAGTTCCAGGAGTTACACTAATATTTTAAGTGCAATGACTTACTCATTACCAAGACTTTATTTTTTGCTCACCATGAAAATCCTAACTTAGTGTAGAATAAAATGGTTTTGGGAAATTATATTTTTATTTTAGTATCTATGTCATTTTATCTTTGCTACAAGAGTTGTTTTATGTGACTGTAATCTAGGACTTACTTAAAAATAACACCATATTTGTAAAGTGTTCAAGTATTAAAATTGTATCTTTTTCTCTAAAAAGGTTAAAAAATTAAAAAATAATCTGTAGAAAATCTGCTAATTGGCTGTAGCTGAGAAAGTAAATCTGTATAACATCTATAAACTGTATTGACGATCTGCAAAAAAAAAGAGATTTTGAATATTTAGATGTTTATATTGTTTAATGAATTCTTTATAAACAAGGGGAAATTTTAGTCATTAAGTCATACATTTGAAAATGGGCAGTCTCAGGGGTAAGGATAGGTATATCAGATTTTGATGTTGAAGAGAGGCCCACATCATTTACAATAAGCTAAGGTTAACTGGATAATGTTGCTTTCCTTCTAGTTGGCACTGTGCAGAATGAGTGGTACCACCCCATTCCACGTTAGTAATCTAATCACCTAGTGGTTTAAAACTTGTCTACAAATGAAAAGTAATTATTTGTTTAGTGAGAGGAGGAACTGCAGAAAACTGAGATGATGAAATTCATGGAATCAGAAAGCCTTGCCATAGCTTCACAGTAAAATGAAAGGCAAGTTCAGTCCGCTGCTTGATCCCAGGGCTCCATGTGCATAGATTCCACCAGCTCCAGGTTGAATTATTTGAAAAGTACTTCATAGATGCTTAAAGTATGCCAACATTATTCCTGAAATTATTTCCTAAGTAATACAGCATAACAACTCTTTACATGGCATTATATCATATGAGGTATTACAATCTCTCTGGAGTTAATTTCAAGTATTTGGCAGGTTGAACATTGGTTACATGCAAATGAGACTCCGTTTAATTATAGGACTTGAGCATCCATCAATTTTAGTGGGAGTGCTAGACCTCATCCTCATCTGGAGGGATACTAAACATGTATCAGAAAGAAATGTGGCACAATCCCTTAAGAAATACCCACACGGACCTGATTATGCCAACACCACTCAAAGCTAAATGGTAACTGCACATTAAATAGACTATAGATTGCTTTTAAATTGTAAATGATCCCAAATGAAATTTAAATCAAAGGCATGCATCGAAAAGGCAGAAAAGTTATACAGAGAATTTACTTATTCATTAAGACCATAGCTAAGTTTAAGACTAAATAGGGCATTTGAAATGTCTTGAAGCTAAGCAGAGAATTTCCTCAACCGATGTCCCTGAAGTTTTCCAGCATTTTACCAGAAGAACAAAGACTGTCTGTAGCCAGAGAAAAGACAGTCTAAACAGAAATCAATGCGTGCTGTTAAACATCACATTTCACATTGCTATTTTCCTCAAAGTGGTTACAGTGATGTTTTATAATTATGAAAAATATATTCCGAGAAAAGTGGAAAGAAATAAAAAAGATTGAATGAAAAGAATGCATATTCACCTAATATGCCATTTAATTTTCTACCCCATCCATAATGAATCCCTGGAAGCCTGCCCTGAGGACTGTTGGATACCATGGGGGTGTGTGTAGGAAACCTGTAAAGGTTCCTGAAGGAGGGCGAACATTGAGTTTGGGCTCCAGAGCCATGCTTGGCCCGTGGCTATGGGCACAGTCACCTGGAATGGTTCCTGCCTCTTTTTCCTATTCTGGCGAATTACCCTCTAGCCCTTGACTGGAGATCCCTGGTAGAATCAGGGAGAGACTCTCAGGAAGGAAAATCAAAATTCCTTTCTCTTCTGTGGTCATGCATCCACGTTCTTGCCAAATGCCTTGCAGACTGTCTTGCTCACCCACTTGGGAAGTGGGCTTAAGGAATTTCATGAAGTGTATTCCAGGTTTCAGAGTCATAGAAGTGTGGCATGTGGATTTACATCCCAGGAAGACCCGTAGAGCTTGGATTTGTCTGGGAGTGACTCTGCGTCTTCAGGCTGAAGGCTAGTGAACCCAGCAGCAGTTCATTCACTTCATCCATTATCCAAAGCAGCATATGGAAAGTGACTGCTCCTTGCTGAGATCATTACCTATTATGTTCTGTTTCTATTTATTCTCATAATTTTTCTCTAGGAAATGCCACGTATCACATATTGTAAATCAGTGTCCCTGGGTAGTGTTTGCCCACAGTGTTTTTTAAATTGGAATTCCCCAGTAACTGGGACTCTGCAAAGGAAATATTCTTGAAAGCAGAAAGTGGGTCTATTGCTGGTGTGTCTCAGATGGCAAGCTGTAATGGAAGAGACAGTATTGCTAATGCTTTGATCCGTTGTGTATTTACCACACAAACAACATTTCCTGCTTCTCTTCTAAAAGGAAAACCAGATTTTCTGTGTAATCATAGAGCACAAACAAAAACTCGCCAGGTCTCTGGAGACTCAGCCATACACTGATGTATAGGAATGATTCCAAGTCACGTAAATACCACATTTTTGGGGGTAAATACCTTATAAATAGACTCAAACTTCGAAATATGCTTTATTTTCAGGGACTAGAGTAGAAATTATCTTGATAATGTATTTAATCCATTTCTGAAATGTTAGAAGTTGGAGAAAGAATTGAGATTTTAATAAGCCAAATGGCAAAACTTAAGTTGGTTACACATCAAATCGAAAGCACAAACAAACAGCAATGATCTTTTAAACTAAAACATATTTTAATAGTTTATAGCCTAGGTAAGAAAATCTGTGACACTAATTTTAATATTGGTGGCTAAAGTTGAGGATCGGGGGCACAGCACTCAGCATATTCAAGGTTCTGGGTTTAATCCCAACACCACCAAAAACAAAAAGAAAGAAAATAAAGTTAATGTTAAATTTAACAAAAATGCTAGAACAATTAGCTACCTTTTTCAGATTTAAGATGAATTCACTTTCAAATGAAAATAATGTAAAATAAGGCAGCAATTTTCAGAGGAGAATCATACAATCTTTGGAAGCCTTACATTACTCTAAGGAGCAGGGAGAAATTTGGGGGGTTGAGGGATTTTAAAAGATTCCTTTAAAAAGATCATCAGGATATATAGTCATAGTCCAAAAAAAAAAGAATGTAAAGTTACACATCTTTATACCTGCATGCAAATTTACTGTTAAAATGTGAATGTCTAAATGTGTTTAGGAATCAATCTATAGTTTATTTTCAGAATTTGTAATTTTGACTTATGCGTGGAGTGTATATACGCATATTTTGGAATAATAAAAAAATTGAAAAAAAAAACCCTGCTGTCTTGTGGTCACACATTCACCACGGAGGGACAGGAAGTATTTCTTTTACACTTTGCCAGATCCCTTGCCAGGCAGAACATCCTGGTTGGCATATTAATTTTTGTTTCCTGGATTACAGTGCCAAGAGAGAGGTGAAATGAACATTTCACTTTTTCCAATGGCATCTTGAACTATTTTCTGGTTTTTCTAGTTGCTCACTTTAAGCACTGGTCTTTGAGAGTTACTGAAGACAGAGAATCTACAAAGCTTTAGTCCAGAGTCATAAATGTGCACTAATTGGTCAAAGAGATAATTTAAAGTGATAGAGATAGGTATAAATCCAGAAAACTATTCTTTCTAAAAACTTGTATTTATTATTCCATTACAACTATTAATTGAGCTAGAATATCTGCTTTTTAAATAGGAAAAAAAAAACAGTATTAGTTACTATTCTGTTGCTCTGATGAAACACCAGGACTAAGGCCACCTATAGAAGGAAGATTTTCCTGGGGTGACAGTTCCAGAGGGAAAAGAGTCCATTATGGCAGGGGAAACATGGCAAGGAAGCATAGAACAGAAGGCAGAAAGCTCAGTTTTTCAAGAAGGCAGAGGAAGGAGAGAGCTACAAATTGGAAGTGGTCAAGCCTAAATCCCCAGTGAAGTGATTCCTTAAAAACCATCCAGAGACGTTAGAAGATCTACTAATCTGATAAATGTGCCTGGGTAGTGATGGCGACAGTTCAGAGAATGGAGTTAAGGAGCGATGAAGAGAGGTTCAAAACTTACTATGTCAGATAGTAAGTTCCTGTCTAAAAGGAAGTTCTATCCAGGGTTGGTGGTACACACCTTTAATCCCGGCACTTGGAAGGCAGAGACTGGTGGATCTGTGACTTCAAGGACAGCCTGTTCTACATAGTGAGTTCCAGGCCAGCTGGGACTACAAGGAGACCCTCTCTCAAAATAAGCAAAAAAGTTCATTAAAAATAAGTAGACATTAAGAAGCAATATAAAAGTAAGTAAAAAAACATTAAAAAGTTCAAACAATTGTATTTAAAACAAAAAAAAAACCTGATGCTGTAGAAATGTCATGTATGACACAGATGTTGATTATATGATCCCATGTTCATACAGGAGGAATTACTCTTGTATAATATGCCACCATGAAAGCCTCTGGATTTATGGACTTTCTGAATTCCTAGCAATAAGGATAAAGATATCGAAGGAATTTCTCATTTTTTGTTTCTCTGACTACACTTCAAGAAGTTTATTTTAAGGAGACAAATAAGGGCCTGTATGTGAGGATATACATATTTTCTTTTTTTATTTTTAATTTTTTTATTATTATTCTTTTAGGATACACATATTTTCACAGAAGCATATTTTTCATATAGCAAAAATGAAAATTCTGTGGTTAATAGGAATTACATGTAATCATATTGTGTATATCTGCTGTAGTTTTATGCAGTCATTAAACTATGCTTTGAAATCACATTTAGTGACTCCAGATGTGATTCCTGCTGAAGTCTGTCAACTACTCATGGTGTAAAATACTATTTTCTGTTGGGTGGCTGAGTATGGTTTTCTTTGCCTGCTTTTCACTTATTCATGAGTTTAGTAAATACTTATAAATGATTATGCATACACTGTTTAGTGTAAATTTAACAAAACATGATTTTACAAAAAAATGTTATAAATTCATAGGATCTGTGATCAAAATGATTTGATTTTCAAAAAAACCTTGCTCGACTTATCTGAAAGCTCAAGTTTGGCGAGGGCGGACTGTGGTAGATCATTGCTGACTACACCAGCTGCTCAGTGGAGATAGCCTAGACTTCATCAGAAAATTCACTTAGGTAGTTTAGCCCCATTCTGACAGAGACATGTTTACCAGACATCCATTCCTTCTTCTTGGGAAAGCACCCAGGCTTAGATTTAGGGAAGAGTCCCTCCTCACTGCGTAGGTGCAGGGATCTGTTTATCTCTCCTTTCTCCAAGGCTGAAGAGACCAAAGCTGGATTTCCTGACCAGAGAATTCCATCCTGGGTCACTGTGACCACTCAAGTGAGGAGAGGAGATTCCTGCCAAGACAAGGAGACTAGACTGCAGAACTTAGTACAGGGAATATGCAACTGGGAATGAGGGAGATCTCTTCCTACTACAGTTTCTAAAATGAGAGATGAACTTATTTATCAGTTGCTGAAATAAACTAAAAAGAGAAAGTAGAGTCCAGGTGGGGGCAGGAGACAGTGGCAGCTGGAGCTGGAGGCTGCAGTAAACAGAAATGCCTTCATATACTTAATTCTCTGTCTATCTATCTATCTATCTATCTATCTATCTATCTTCTATTTATCATCTATCTAATCTCTATAACTATCTATCATCTATCTAATCTCTATAACTATCATCTATCTGTCATGTATCTATCTAATCTCTATAACTATCTATCATCTATCTAATCTCTATAACTATCATCTATGTCATCTATCTAGTCTCTATAACCATCTATCTATCTATCTATCTATCTAATCTCTATATCTATCATCTATCATCTTTCTATCTATCATCTATCTAATCTCTATAACTATCATCTATCATTTATCTATCTATATCTAATCTCTATCTATCTATCTATCTATCTATCTATCTATCTATCTATCTCTATCCATCCATCCACATCCATCTACTATCTTATGAGTAATATACATTTATGATACTCTCTGAACTTTTATTATATGAACCAATAAATCCTTTAATGTTCAGTCAATTGTACACAGGTTTCTGCACCTTTAAGAGCAATCAATAACACACACACACACACACACACACACACACACACAGAGGCACACTTTTCTCACAGGACACATCATCTGGCAGGTCCAAGAGAGGCCCAGAAGCCCAGTGGGATGCTCCCAGTGGTGAGAGCGGCCCAGAGTTCCAGCAGTGGCGACATCTCCGACTCCCTACTCAGTACCTGGGAACACCAAGGAGCCCTCCTGCTGCTCCAGGGTAGGCTTCCTGCCCCTGGACCCAGATACAGACCCAGAAAGCCATAAGCAAACCCCAGGTGGCGCTGTAGTTCTCCCAGTGCATTGTATGAGGCTGACCTCTGCCCAGTGGTGATTCCCCAACTGCGCAGCAGTGGCAGGCATGTTACAGACTCCCTACCCACTAGCTAAGGAACACCTGGGGCCCCTTTCCTAGCTCCAGTCTAGGCTTCCCTGCTTCTGGACCCAGATCCAGACATTTGCAACCAGCCCTGGGGAGCTTGTAGGCAGACTCCATGTGGTGCGGAGTTCAAGCCTGCCTGATTGTTTTCTGTCTTGGGCCTCTGGAGGAGCTGGGTGAGAATTAGCTGGTCTCTCCAGTACAAAATCAGTAGTGAAAACCTGAAGCCCAGATCAACCAGCCTTTCATAACTAATAAGCAATGAAGGCACCGAAAGAATCCAAGCAAACTCAATCTTCGGGTCAACAAATAAAGTATCATAGCAGAATCATAAAAAAAAAAAAAACAAAAAAAAAACAAAAGAAATCCACGTACTAAAATCACAACAAAAATAACATAAAACCCCAAATAAGTGTTGGCTAAATACTACCAGTCCTGTAGAAGACTCCTATAATGACGATGCCCTAGCTGTAACCCAGGGCACAGATCTTAAAAGAACTACCATAAACCTAATCAAAGAATTTAAGGAATTTAAAGAAAACACAAATAAGAACTAAAAGAAGATAAGGATTAACTAAAAGAAGATAAAGATAGATTTTGGAATGAATTCACAAAAGATAGAAATACTGAAGAAAATTCAGCCTGAAATGAAAAAGGAAATGGAACACTCAATCAGCAACCTAAAATAAGAGGAGTAAAGCCTCACTAAAAGAATGATGAAGTAGAAAATAGAGCATAAAGACTGGACAATAACATGTAATAATTATATCGCTCAAGTGAAGATTATGAAAAATTAAAAAAAAACAACAACCTGGAATGGAATAATCAGGAAAAGGGGATACCATGAAAAGACCAAACCTATGCATCATTGGTATAAAAGAAGGAGGAGAATTTCAGAATAATGGTATTGACCAGATCTTCAACAGGATTGAAGAAGAAAATTTCCCCAAATTAAGGAAAGACATACCCATATAACTAGAAGAAGCACATAGAACATCAAATAGGATCAGAAAAGAAATTCTCCTTGCCATATCATACTAAAAACACTAGATATGCAAAGCAAAGAGAGAATACTGAAAACTGTAATAGAAAAACAAGTCACATATAAAGGAAAACCCATCAGAATTACAGCTGACTTTTCAGTGCAAACTACGAAATCCAGATGAGCTTGGAACAAAGTATTTCCAGATCTAAATGACTATAGATGTAAACCCAGAATAATTTATCCAGCAAAAATGTCAATTACAGTTGAAGGAGAAAGAAAAATCTTTCATGACATAAATAAGATTAAAGAATTCATATCTAAAAAAAAAAAAAAAGGAAGGTAGCCAAGGTAAGATTCTTTCAGACAGAGTTCACACTTTACCCAGGAAATAATTTTCTTAAACCCAATGAATTCAGTTTCTCACATGCCCTTTTCCCATTTGCTGAACCATAATAATCATGCTCTCAGTTCTTTTATTTGTTTATTTTTATTCATTTTTATTTGCACTCTGTGAGTGTATACATACATCTGTATGCTAAGTGAAGTAAGAGTCCCAGAAAAAACAAGCAACAAATGGTATCCCTCATTTGTGAATGCTAGCACCAAATCCCTAGTTGAAAGGCAAGCTGAGCAATGTTAATGATGCATTTCTTTTTATATGAAAGCAACTGTGCTGTTATAAGGGGGCATGGAGGCCAGAGGAGATGATTAGGTGTGTCTTCTACCACTCCCCATGTCTTCTTTGATGCAGTCTCTCCCTGAACCTGGGGATCCCTCTTGGCTAGGCCTGAAGCCAGCAAGCCCACAGGTGCTCTTATCTCCATCCCCCTTTGAGCTGGAGTTACAGGTGTTTGTGGAGATGCCCAGCATGTTGGGTGTGTGCTGGGATTGGAACTGTGGTCCTTATGATTGCACAGTGAATAAGTACTCTTAACTGCTGAGCTAGGTCACTGGCTCCACTCTCCATTCTCAATCCAGAGATTGTCTCCATCCTCCACTTCATCTTCTCAGTACTGTGCATGAAAAGTTTGCATACTAGCATTTAATTTGCTTACATCTGCAGATAAAGCACATCTATTAATCTTCTTTACTAACTACACCCAGTATGTGGCAGAGGTGGCTTAAAGGCCACAGTTCATCCACAGAAGAAGTGCACAGTTTATGGCATGGGGTAGAAAGGAGATAGATGGGAATATAGGTTGATTTTTTATTTTTATTTTATTTTTATTTTTATTTTTTGGTCTTTTCTAGACAGGGACTCCCTGTAGCCCCAGCTGTCCTGGAACTCACTCTGTAGACCAGGCTGTCCTTGAATTCATAAAGATCCACCTGCCTCTGCCTCCCGAGTGCTAGAATTAAAGGCATACACCACCACACCTTTTTTTAATTTAATATTATTTTTGTACTTTATGTCTATGAGTATGAGTGTATTAGCTGTATGTAAGGGCACTCATGTCTTGCAATACCCACAGAGGTCAGAAGAGAGCACTGGATTCCCTGGAACTGGAGTTACAGACAGTTGTTAGCCACTATGTGGGTGCTGACAACAGAACCCTGGTCCTCTGCAAGAGCAGCTGGTGCTGTTAGCCATTGAGCCATCTCTCTAGTCCCATTAAGGTTGATTTTTGGATGATTCTAAAATGGAAACTTTTTTCAGATTATCATGTGGGACTGATTCATTCTTTACATGGACAAAGGTCAGGTCTGCCATTTCTGATTTTGAAGGTAGAAGCAAGGAATCAAGGGATGCTGGTGGCTTCTAGATGCTAAGAAAAATTGCCAGGAAAGACACAGGAGACCCAAGATCAAGGACTCAAATTTGGGGGCTGGGGAAATAGCTCAGTTTCTACCATACTTCATTTGCAAGCATGAGGACCTGACTGTGATCTCGAACCCATGTAGAAAGGCAGCACATGCTGTAATCACAAAGCTGGAGAACTGGATACAGGAGGACCCAGAATCTCTGGGTAGCCATCCTTCCCTAGTGGTAAGGCCCAGTCACTGAAAGGAAGGCCCTCACATATACACGCTTGTGCTCCTACGTGCCTGCAAAAGACACACACACACACACACACACACACACACACACACACACACACGGAAACTGAATTCTACAGACTACCTAAAAGACTGAGAAACTTCTAGAGGCTCCAGAAAGGATGCCCACACCTTGATTTCCTCCAGAGAAGGTATGTGCTAAGCTCCTGAGCTACAGAACTGTACAATAATGTTATGGATGATCTACCAAGGCTCAAACCACAGAGTAGTTTTTTAAAACCGCAATATACATCTAATATTAAGAATTTTCAGCCAGATTTTATCTAATATGTTAAAAATTAAAAGAAGGGGATGGAAAGATGGCTCAGCAGTTAAGAGCACTCTTTGCTCTTGTAGAGGACCAGGGATTCGATTCCCAGCACCCACCTGGTGGTTAACAACTGTCTGTAGCTCCAGTTCCAGATCAGATGCCAGATCAGATTCAATTCTCAGAGGGCATTGCATGGCACAGGCACATTTGTATACATGTAGGCAATACCCTTGTGCACATAAAATAAAAAAAATAATAAAAGGAAAAGAAAGAAAATTTAAGAGAAACGATGCAGAACAAACTTCAAAACTGGAAAAATACCACGAAGGAGAGAGAAGAATTTTGCCATATTTATTCTTGAAAATTCTCCTGCCTATACCAAGTATTTTATTACCTTAAAAAAATCAGCATGCTTTTGTAGCCCCAGCTGGCTGAGGACTCACTATGTAGACCAAGCTGGCCTTAAGAGCCTCCTGCCTCTGCTTCCCAAATGCTGGGATTAAAGGTGTGTCCCACCATTCCCAGTAGTTATTTCATTATCAAAGCAGGAAAATAGTTTATAACTCTTTAGAGTCAAGCCAGTCACTAACTAAAAGAATGTTGGATATCCCAACACAAAATGAGAACTTCATTTTGTGACCCCCTATGGCTGCCTTTCTACTGAACTTGAAAAAGCAGCTTAATGTCTGCCTTCCTCAGTTTTCTTATTTGCTGAACCTAGTTGCTCACCTATCATGTTGGACAAAGAGTCAGGAAAGTCCAGAACAGCTTCTTCTAGTGTGGCACGTTTCACTCCTATTCCACATTTCTCTCATGAGCCAGACTAAGGCAGCGAGGTTTTCCTAGAGCCCAGGGCACCAGTGTGAAACACTCCGTGTGAAACGCTCCTGGAAGGATGGCAACTGGCAACTCCGCCTGCTTCAATTCCATACAGGTTTTTCCCATAGGCCTTTGCTTTTTCAGGATCAACTGGCTTCTTTTTTTATTAATTGATGAAGCTTGTGGTTTTTAAAATGAATTTGATGGGCTGGAGAGATGGCCTAGCGGTTAAGAGCATCAACTGCTCTTGCAGAGGACCGGGGTTCGAGCCCCAGCACCCACATGGCGGCAGAGAACCGTCTGGAACTCCAATTCCAGGAGAACTCCAGTTCCAGGGGAATTCGATGCCCTCTTCTGGCCTCCACGGCATTGCATGACACAGGTGCACAGACCTGCATGCAGACGGTACATTGATACACATACAGAAATAAATAAAAAAAATAAAAATAAAATGAATTTGATGTCTTATGAATATAATTTTCTCTACTTTTAAGAGTTACCTCTCTGTGGAAAGAATAATTGAACAGAGATATAAATCATTCTTCATATAAAGATTAAATTTGAGGATTTGAGCCAAGGGTGCTTCAATCTTAGCTATTAGGAAAAACAGACAGGTGGATCTCTATGAGATCAAGGCCAGCCTAGTCTACATAGTGAGTTACAGGAGGGCTAGGAGTAGGAAGATCCTGTCAAAAAAAAACAAAAGCAAAAACAAAAACAAAGAGGAAAATGAAAACAACAAAAAAGGCTGACGATTTGAGGTGCTGAAGAGATGGTTGGGTCTTAAAGTGCTTGATGTGCAAAGATGAAGATCTGCACTGAAGTCCTCAGTATCTATGTCAAAGCTTGATGTCCCAATCACCCCAGGACTGGGTGGCTAAAGACAGGAGGACCCTTGGCTCAAATTAGAAGGGGAGAGCAATTGAAGAAGGATTGCACAGCACATACACACAAACACACACACACACATCCACACATGCACACACACACACACACGTACATACATATACACATGCGCATACACGCAAACCTACACATGCATGAAAACGTGTACACCCATACATGAACACAGACACAGGCATACAAAAGAGCGAGGAGAGAGAGAGAGAGAGAGAGAGAGAGAGAGAGAGAGAGAGAATTTTAAAGGAGTTTGGTTAAATTGCTCCTCAGAGAAGAAACCTATGAAACCAGTCTAGAAATTCCAGAGCAAGCACATTCACAAATGGAAGCAAACTTTTTCTAGAGATCAAAAACTGATAGTTTACCCATGGCCCAAGGGATCACCCCACACCTAAGCACACAGGGGCAGCAGTAATTACACTTACTTGGTTACTTTTGAAATGAGAAGAGGACCTGAAGATGGCATGTCGGGGGTCGGGAGGGGGCAGGTTAGAAGGAAAGTAGAGAAGGTATGCATGACCATATGTCATTATACCATGTAGGAAATTCTCAAAGGCTAAATTAAAAAAATAAAAGTTGGCGAAAAGGTTTCATGTCTTTCTGTATCCCCCCCCTTTTTTTTTAGCGTATGAGTCTCCAGAAGACAGTTGTATTATACATAACTATAGGGTGGAGTCAAGGCACAGATTTCATCAAATTCACCCATGTTGTTTTAGGTGACTATGTATGATTAACTTGGGAAACAAACTTAATTTTTACGTTAAATCATCTTAAAGAGAATGCTACAAGGTGATACTGTACAACAGAGAAATTATAGAGAACATTTGTATGTGTCAATCCCAAAGTTCTTGCTCTACAGATTTTATGTAAAGCAAATGTGGGCAACAGCGAATTATATCTCCATTTAATTCAGATGCATTACCATTTTTATCAGATTCTGTAAACCAATGTTGTTTAATATACACATATTTACTTTTACTAAGTCCTAAAACACCATGTGTCCTGTAGACAGTGTCTAGGCGAAACTGGGTACTTGCTGAGCTCACGTCAATTAAATATGCCTTAATCGAATATACACCCGTGTCCCTCTCCCACCCATCCCCCCTTTCCAATTCACCATTTCAGTCCATTTTCTGATGCAGTCTTTCTGTTGTTCTTTTACTATGCATCCCTCTCCATGAGAAATATTTATATCTGGGTTGTTGGTACTAGCATCCACATATGAGGGACACCATTTGTCGTTTGTTTTTCTGGGACTGTGTTACTTCACTTAACATAATGTCTTCCAGCTCCATCCATTTACCTGCAAATTTCATGATGTTGTCCCTCTTTACTGCTGCATAGTATTCCATTGTATACATGTACCACATTTTCTCTATCCACTCGTCAGTTGAAGGGCACCTGGGCTGGTTCCAGCTTTTTGCTATTGTGAACAGAGCTGCAATAAACATAGCTGTGNGGTTATGAGCATTTCACATAATTACGTTGTAGAATATTCAAATCTTTATTTGTATTCTCAAAGAAATAAAAGTATGCTGTCTACAAAAAAAATAAATAAAAAATAAAAGTTGGAGCTGGAGACATGGTTCAGTGGTTGTTAAAAGCAGTGGCTGCTCTTGCAGAGGACCCAGGTAGATTCCCAGCATCCACATGGCAGCTAACATCCATCTGTAGCTCTAATTCCACAAGATCTGATGCCCTCTTCCCAATTCCATGAGCACTGTATGAAACAGGTGCAATACACACATATACATAAAATAAAAACTACAAAATATTAAAAAATAAAAATGTTTTAAAATTGGCTATATTTTCTTTTTCCTTCTTTCTTTTCTCTTTATGAAAATACTTTCATCTTTAGAACAGTTCTGTTCTGGGCACCATGGCAGGATTTCCATGGAGTGCTCAGGCTTCTGTGGCATATGAAATGCTGTTGGTGTTGCAATGAACCATTCTCAGAGTTAGCATGAAATCTTCTGAAGACTGGTGTGTGGGCATAGGGATGCCCTGCACACAGAACACTGCAGGTTCATGTGGCACTAAATTCCTTCAAAGGATGCTTGTGAAGCTTACAGCAATCATTTTCTTTCACAGCTTAAGGCCAGCTGTAGTGTCTGTGCCCTGGGGTCATCAGTGAGACTCTCCCATGACTACAGTCCTCTTAGCTCCAGGCTGAGGTCCCTTTCCTTTTAGAATTCCCTGGTCTTGACACCTTCACCTCTAATCTTATGGATGCTCCTTATGTTTATTGCCTGTGGGTACTAACTTGTCAAATAAAAAATTGAGAAAGCAAACAAAAATTGAGACTATGTTTCCCCCTGCATGTATAGTTTTCTGTACTCTGTGAACTATTTATTCTGATATTTGGAATATTTAAGTGAATATATTATCTCATAATTTTTTTATTTCTCCTTAGATCAGTTAGACCTTATAGTTATAACTTAACAGAATGGTTAGCTCTAAGACTAGTAGTACTTATTTGTAGATAATGACTTCATTTGTTGTTATATTTCAAATCATATTAGATTTGAAAAAGAAAGGTTTTGAAAATGAGAAATGAGACATATTATAAGAGACGCATTGTGTTGAAGTGTTACTCTTTTCTTTGGAGATATTTAGTTTTAAAATTAATATGCTCTATAAGCTGTGGTATTAAATGGAATTTGTATGTATGCATTATTTTAAAATCAATAATACACTCATTAAAATTGAAAAAGAAATAAAAATAAAAGTTAAAAATTGGCTATATAATCGTTTTCCTTTATTCTTTTCTCCTTTTGAAAAGAGTTTCTTATTTAGAACAGTTCTGTTCTGGGCACCATGGCAGGATTTCCATGGAGTGCTCAGGCTTCTGTGGCATATGAATTGCTGTTGGTGTTACAATGAGACATTCTCAGAGTTGGGATGAAATCCTCTGAAGACTGCTGTGTGGAGATCAGAATGCCCCACACAGCACATTGCACATTCATGTGGCCCTAAATTCCTTCAAAGGATGCTCGTGAAGTTTACAGCGATCATTTTCTTGCAAAGCTTAAGGCCAGCTGTGGTGTCTGTGCCCTGGGGTCATCATTGTGACTCTACCATGACTACAGTACTCTCAGCTCCAGGCTGAGGTCCCATTCCTTTTAGAATTCCCTGGTCTTGACACCTTCTCCTCTAATCTTATGGATTTCATGAGGTATGCAAACACTGTCTTCCCAGAAGTTAGAATGTAGTCTATTCTCAAGCAAACTGTGTTGAGTGGGTCTATTATATTCCACATTTGAACCCCCTGATTGCTGGGTGTATTGGTGATCTGGGGCTGGTAAGAAGAGCATGGAGACAGTTGGTGGAGCTTCTCTGCCTTCTGGCTTGAACAACAGGAGCTTGCTGCCTCAAGTCTGAGGGCAGAGTGCAAGATCTAGGTGTTGCCCAGTTGGTTCCTTGAGGCCCTGAGAGAAAGGTCGGACCCAGGCATTTGGTCTTGTTGTATGAAAGGCTGTGTTCTCCATGGGTCTTTTGCACTCCCTTTCTTCAGTATATGGGATGGGCCCAAGTTCCTCCCTTTCATGTACATGGCTAAGGTCTGAACAGTGAGCCCTAATAGTCACAGGTTGAATCCCAGCTTCGAATGACTATGTTTGGAGACTGAGGTTTTCTTTGAGGGAAGTTCACAATTACTTTGTTATTACTCCCTTACCTACACTGAGGTCCCCCCTCTCTTTTCAGAATTGATTTTAGATTTGCCTTACCTCAAAAACTGGTAGGAATGTTTCTGTTAGACTGAAATTCTAACCCATCAAGTTGACTTTAAAACTAATTTTAAAACAAATATTTGCACTTTTATTTACCTACTATTTAAATGATATGCATACATAAGTGATAATGAGAATTTTATAAATCGTTACTTATATAGATACATGTCGATCAATATTATAGTTATTATATACTATATGCTATTTATAATCAGATTTATCACAAGATTAGTTAGATTTATAATAGTATTTAGAGAAACATATAAGAAGTTTTGTCTCTCTGTATTTTGATATTATGCTGATATATCTCTATATTACGAGACAGAAGGAGAGGGAGAGGGAGAGGGAGAGGGAGAGAGAGAGGGAGAGGGAGAGGGAGAGAGAGAGAGAGAGGGAGAGAGAGAGAGAGAGAGAGAGAGAGAGAGAGAGAGAGAGAGAGAGAGAGAGAGAGAGAGGATAAATCTTATAGCCATCTGGCTGACCAGGCTATCATCTTACTAAAAAAAATCATGAATGTTACAAAATACTTGTGACATTTTTTTAAAAAATTTTAAAGACAGGGTCTCCCTGTAATCTGAGCTGGCCTGGAACTCACTATGTAGACCAGGCTGGCATTGATCTTATAGAGATCCACCTGCCTCTGCCTCCTCAGTGGTGGGATTAAAGGTGTATGCCCCATGTCTAGTCTGTAACACTCGCTTTTGATGTGGTATGTGATATGAGGAACCTGGGCCTGTTTGTTAACAATTTCAACCCACAGCAAGGGGTGGGAGCTGTGGGGTCCTGTCTTCTGTGTGCTCACTGAAGGGCTCTGCGGCACCAGAAAGAGGAAACATTTGCTCACAAGCAGGTTTCAGGATGGGCTGACTAGGAAGGCCCTCCTCCACTATTGATATATCCATCCTGAACCAATGCTGAGGAAATGTGGAGCTGTTCTTGCTTAAACCATGGCAGCATTGGGGAAAAGGGCTATGCTTACACACAAACAAAATCAGTTCAAGACCATATGCTTTTTAAAAATTTATTATTTTTATGTGTATGAGTGTACTTTCTGCATGGAAGTAGGTGCACCCATGTCATGCAAAGCTGCGGAGGTTAGAAGAGGGTATCAGTTCCCCTGGGACTGGAGTCAAAGACAGTTCTTAGCCACTATGTGGGTGCTGGGAATTGAACCCCAGCCCCTACAAGAGCAGTCGGTGCTCTTAACTGCTGAGCCATCTCTCCAGCCCCTAGACCAAATTCTTAAACTTTTCCACTTGTGATCTCTTTCCACCTAAGACGCTTTTATAAACCCAGTATTCGCTGTAATAAATCGTAAGGAGATCTATTTTGAAACAATTCTTTGATGTGCATATAATTTTATCATTCATAGAAGACAAAAGTCAATGACGTGCTAAGGAGTTGGGGGAGCTTATTTATTTGTACATCAAGAATCTAATCATGGCTGACTATGAGGGCTGACTGGGTATAGAGCATCTTCAGCAGCTTTTAGAGGTGATCAATATTTTGATTCAAAAATCACCACTGCGGAGAATGCCACTTTGCATAAATACATAGTACAAAATAGCAGAAGTCTATTTGGGGTCATTTCAAAACCTGTTGGATATTTGTTCGAATCCCAAGCCAAGATTCTTTTAGTAATTTTTCTGAAACTCAAGTAACTCAAACAGCAATCTATATAATCAAGAATTCTAACATAATACGGTCTAAATGTAAATACATTCGATAATTATATGTTAAGAAATGATAGTAGGGAAATGTTTAAGGTTTCTGTTTTCTCTAATAAACCATTATTTTTACCTTATGTGTATAAGTATTTTGCCTGTATATAGGTAAGTGTTCCATGTATGTACAATGTCCCACCTAGGTCAGAAGAGGGTGTCAGATCCGTTGGAACTGATCAGCTGGTGCCCTTAACCACTGAGCCATCTCTTCAACCTCACAGCAGCAAATTTTGTGTGTGGAGTAGAAACAATCAATTAATTGCTTCCCGTTCCTGTGACAAACACCATCAGCAAAAGCAGCTTATGGAAGGAAGGTTAGTTTGTCTTATAGTTCCACAGGGGTAGTTCATGATGGCAATAGTATGCTCACATCTTCGACCCCAAACATGAAGCAGAGCGATGAACCTTCCAAGCCATCTACAGTGACGTGCTTTCTTCCACAAAGCTCCACATCCTAAAGGTTCCATGACCTCTCTGAACAGCACCACCCACTGGGAATAGTGTTTAAGTACATGAGCCTATGAAGAACGTTTCTCATGCAAACCACTACACACTGCAATTTGTAGTATATAGTACTCTTAGATCTTAGTCAAGTAGAAAGCACACACATGCCCCGTGTTCAAAACTAAGGCTGCAGGGCAGTCATTCTGTGCAATCAATCAACTCAGGGAGGAATACCTAGGATTCACAACACACTCACCTTTCAATCAATTTTGAAGTGGGTGTATTCAGAAACCTTTCCTGTTACCAAATTTTTCATGATCCTGCATTCAGTAACACACACAAACCACAGTTTAAGAAGCTCTGGACTAGACAACTTGGGGATGTGGACTTTCCCCTGATTGTGACTGAATCTATAATTGTGTCAGGTAACAGCTGTGGTCAATCAAGCTCTGGTTCCTACAGCTATGGAGTACAGGTTACCTCTTCATATAGATGCCTCAGTTGCAGGTACAACAGGTGGACAGACAGACTAATGGAATACAGTTTCACCTGCTTTGATAAATCTGACTTGGCTAAGTTACCTTTCCTAAGCTGAAATTCTAGAGCCAGAATTCTTCCTTGTGCTTTGGACTATTGCTGTGCTGTGAATACCTTTGCATCGTAAGGCTCCCTGCATTCAAGGGCACCTTTATCTCATGTTGTCACCTCCTCCTTCTTCTAGGGAAGATTGTTCCATGTCTGACTCATCTCTGGCCCTGGTACAAACATTGATTCTACTCTAGGCTCCAGCATTGCCCTCTCACCTCACACTCCATAGTCCAGTCCAACAGAGCCAGCTCTTGTCCAGAGTAGAGACATGAGGCACATACTTGTCAGAAATAGAGAATGGTACTTCTGCTGCAAGGTTCAAGGGTGGTTGCACTTTATGCCAGTAAAAGCTTCCTCAAGGGTGCTAAGCACTGTGTGCTCCATTCAAGCCCTTGTATTGCCCGAGACCAACACAGCCTTCACAGCCTGGAGCAAGGACCTCAGAGTTCCCTGAGATGCCTCTTGGAACTGGCTCAACTTCAGTCCCTGCAATGTTGGAGGTTTATGTCTGCATTCTTCAAGTACCCTGGTCTAAGCTGTTGAATCCCTCCTTTGAGATTATGTGAAATGTAAGTATGGAGGATGCAAAGTGGCACGATTACAGGAGGCACATGGAAATTTCCCCTAAGCTGGGGAGCAACAGGCTTGTGGAAGTGGGGCAGTGCTGTCAGTAGATCTGGAGCTAAGGAAGTGTGTTCACAAACTCTTTCTGGCTCTCTAGCATTGAGGGCTTCCTACCACTGCCCCAATGGCGGACAGGGAGGGGGTGCTCTGTCTGACAGGAAATTCCTCTATGCTCATCCTCTGGACAGAGTAGCATTTGTTAACTGGAGAGAAGGGACTAATGCAGTAAATATGACTTCCCCAAACCATACCTACTGGAATGAATCTAGATGTCCTAATCTCTACTCTCCACTGAATGCCCCTGTGCCAAAGGCAGTTGAATTGATGAGAATATTTTTGAAGGTACAAGTCAAGGAAACAATATCAAGTAGAAAGAATCTGAACTCAGACTGAAGACATGAACTTAGGATTCTCAGTAAATACAGGGTTCTAATGGAGGAAGATAGCCCAGTCATACAATGTTCTGACATTTTTACACATTTGTTTTTATAACCCATTATCTTATTTTATTCTAACCATACCTTATCCCATCAAATTTCTTTTTTGACACCAATATTCATAATCTTGCTGAATTTTTTGTATGAAGCTAAATAATGCTATAACTACGTTCTATTGTTTTTATGTTTAAAAAACTCACTTGTATTTGGAAAAACAATTGAGTATGTGCAGAAAAGGAAAATGTAGACATTAAATGTAGCAGGGGCACTTTTAAAATATGTAGGACATATATTTTTTAATTCGACATTCTTTTAATGAGAACATCTTTTCTTTAAAAGATTTTTAAAACCTCTTCTGTGAAATCTAGTCTGCACGGTATTTTTTCTGTATGTTTTCTGTGATCATATGCTTTCTCTCTTCCACGCTTTGCACATATAGGCCACAAGGGGGCGCCATTCGCCACCTCATCTTTTCCACCTGTCAAGGGTGGAGTAACAGCAGCCTACGGTGTTTTTCCCAGAGGCAGAAACATAACCTTATTCTTGTCACATTTAAAAGAACGGAATGCAGAATTTACACAGAATTCTCAAAATATGTTTTATCTCCGTTGTCAGTAACCCCCAGCGGACCAACTTTTACTTTTGTTCTTGCAATAATTTGGAGCGGCAAATGACATTCAGGCCTATTTTATCCATCAATCAAAAGGTAATTTCCTATGTTTGTTACCATAGCACCCTCAGCTATAGTACTTTCAGACTTCTGTTTCCTTAATCTTGGCTCTATATTACAGGTAAGCAATCAAGAATTTCTCTAGGGACTCTGGAACCAGAGGAGGAAGGGTGGCGAAGAAACCCTGTAATTACCAGTGATGGCTGAATAGAGACCCAAGGCGCCTGCCCCTACCCAGCAGATGGAGACTCTATCAGACACTGTATTTTGTGACTGAGCTTGCCTGCAAGGGAACTCACCTAGAGCACTTGCAACTCAGAAGCGCCCAACACTGAGTGACAAGTCTTTTTCCCTTGGAAAATCTCCCTAATTAACTTTTCAAATGTCCCTTTAGTCAGGTCTATTTTGCTCTTCAAGGGAAAAACCCAAAGGGCCATCAGCTTGTCTTGCCTCTTCTCCCAGAGCAGAATAAAGCACCGGCAGAAGCGGTTTTGTTATCAAGATCTGCGGTTAGAATATTTGCTTTGACCTTCAGCGCCCTCTGTCAAATGTTTCACCAAAACAGACAGACATTCTCTGCTCTTGCTTTCTTTAATAAATCACTGGCTTAATAAGGGTCAAATTATTCTTTCGATGATCAAACAATATAAATTCGAGGACTGCAAGTTTATGACATGGTAAGTTATGTAAACATCATAACTCCTCTCCTCTCCTCCTCCACCTCTCCTTTTTCCCCTCCCTCCCTCCCTCCCTCCCTCCCTCTCCCCCCCTTCTCTACACAGTCCCTATGTGTCTTCTCCTTGCTTATCAATGCCATTTCTGTATTTCTCCCTCATCTACAATCTTAGCAGTAAGGAAAGGTTAGGTTGAATGGGGAAGAGAATAGTTCTTTCACATCTCAGGCCAGGTTCTTGGAGGACTGCTGGCTCGGTGGCTTGTCCCATGGACAAGTGGTAGCAGGAAAATCATTTGATACATTTTCACATTCAGCACTTCAATTGGTCACTTCTTTGTTTTATTTTTTATTTTGTGTGTGTACATACTCACATGTAGTGTTCAGAGGATAACTCTCAAGGGAGTCAGTTCTCTCCTTCCCCTATGTTGGTTCCAGGGACTGAACTCAGATTAAGGACCCTGCTGAGCCATCTCTCTGAACCTGTCAGTGGTTTAGAGGAACTACTTAAAGTCTAACATACAAGGAAAAACTTTGCTGTTTCTCTATGCTTCTGATGGTGTTCTGTCCTTAAAAATCTACAAGCCTGGCATGGTGGCACACACCTTTAATCCTAGCACTTGGGAGGCAGAGGCAGGGGGATCTTTGTGAGTTCAAGGCCAGCCTGGTCTACAGAGTGAGTTCCAGGACAGCTGGGGCTACAGGGAGACCCTGTCTTGAAAAGACAAAAAAAAACTACAAATTAAACATACTATCAATCAAGTCATATAGTTACAAGAATATTGGGTTTTTTTATTCCCCTTATTAGAGACTATAAAGAAATAGTCTGGGTTACCACAGCACTCTAACAGAGTCTTGGTGCCACTGAGAACTCATCACCCACTCCATCCTCACCCTAAACCCCATCAAGCTCACACAGATGTGGAGCCAGGGTGTTCATGCTGACTTGCTGTCTGGGCTGAGTTCTTCACTGAAAGAAGTAAACACTGCAATAAGAAATATGAGATTCAAATTTATCTGCCTTTTATGCATTCATGTGCACACATGGAATACACAATCCACAAAACACACATACACACATGCATATGCACACCTAAATACATGTATACATACATACACATGCATACATTTGCACATACATGCACACATATACACACATCTGCACACATACACATACATAAGTACACATTCATACATGGATTCACACCTAAAGCTGCACACGTACATATGTTTGCACGTATACATGCCCCCTCATACATAGATACACCTGCACACATACATACATGTACATATATACATAGATACACTCATACACAAATGAATTCATGCACACATATATACATGCACAAAATATACATGGATGCATGTGCACACATGTAAATGCATGTACACATATATGCTGGCAAACTTATACATGTATGCACACACAGAGAAGCACACTAATTCACCTGCATAACATATACACGCAAGCACATATGCATCTATACACACATATTCATACACTTTGACACACATACATACACTAACACTCATAAACACATTTGCACACACACAAATATAAAGTTGCATATATCCACACACACACATGATGCAGGCAGATATTTCTTTATGCTCCTGCTACTGATGTATCAGAAAATAAGGCTGGGCACACAAACTTGTGACTAACTGCAGGAAGCCTGACTTGCCCCGCTTCATCACGTCATCTGTTCTTATGTAACCCAAAGTAAGCATGCTGTGCTGAGCACCCAGGGCAGGTGTGCACGCACAGAGCAGGTGTCAACATTTTGCCCTTGCAAACATCCGTTGGATATTCGCAGAGACAGTGTAAGCCGCAGAGCGGACATGCGCAGAGCTGCTGAAGTGTGCACGAGTCGGTTTAGGCCCTTTCAGTGCTTCCAGGAGGAGAACAAGGACAGCATCCTCTACATCTTCTGTCTTCAAGGCTATGTCAAAGGAAGCAACGTAGCAAACGTGAGCGACACCCTGCCCAGCCTATACCTGTGCAGATGAAGCTGGAGAGGCCTCCATAGATGACTTCGTCATTGTCGGGCAATATAAACGGACATCTCGTCTGGACCTCCAAACAGTATTGCTTGCAAGGAATTTTCTTTTTGCAGTTAAATTGTGTGACTTCAAAATACTGGGAACACAGCCAGGCTTTGTAGACAATCTGAAAAGGAAAGAGAGGGAAAGAGAGAAGAATTAGAGGTGTGGAGGGACTGCCACAGGGAGGAGCTGGGCTGGGAGGACAGGCTCCAGTTTCCAGTGGGTCAGGAAACAACCAGTATTGTAGCCAAGAATGTCAAAACGCAGTTCGAATTGCCTGCCGTTACAGCAACTACTGTGCGGTGCAGCCGTACGTAAAAGGCAAAAGTCATTTAATGCGAAACATTCCAGGAAAACAGTTTGAGAAGGGCCTGAAGTTTTCAGGATCCAGTGATCATAAAGGACATGCTGACCCTGCTGATCTACTGGAAACTCTGCAGTCACTTCCCCAGCAGTCTCACTGTTCATTCCCCAATTGGGCGCTAGATGGCGCTGAGCCTTTTGCAATGACTGCCTGTAAGGGTGCAGATACTTGTGGGTTCCTTAAGGCAGCCTCTCCCACAGCACACAGCAATAAGACATGGGCATTTGGATTTGTCACTCACAGGGAGTGTACTGTAAACCTCACAGAAAGCTCGAAATCAACACAGATCAGACATTCAGACATAATATGCTGCCTTACGGTTAGGAGAAGGGGGTGGGGGTTGTGTCTTCACTAGAGCCCCAGACTCAACCGCACACATTTGCTGTGCAATCCACGTTTGCTAATATTTACATAATTTAATGACAGGTGAAGGGAGTGTGGCTTTATTGAGCTTTTGGTTTGTGGTGGTTGCTTGGGGAGGTAAACATTGAATAACCACTTTTTCCTAAAATGAAGGAATAAACTGAATCGAATTTACAATGAAGCCATG
Organism: Rhizomys pruinosus; assembly: GCA_009823505.1. Classification (NCBI taxonomy): domain Eukaryota; kingdom Metazoa; phylum Chordata; class Mammalia; order Rodentia; family Spalacidae; genus Rhizomys; species Rhizomys pruinosus. The sequence continues at coordinate 357,095 of VZQC01006125.1, read as the reverse complement.
GTAAAGGTATCCCTATATGGCACAGATTATTGAAATCCATTCGCTACCCCGCACCCTCCAGGTCCCTAGCACCGATGGAGTCTGTTTCATGGTTAATGACACTACTCAGGTAATGTTTCATTCATTTCTGCCTCGAAAAATGGATGGCTCAGAGTTAAAAATACACAAATACACTATAAGTATTGGACTTATCCAAGCATTTATCAAATTTATGTATCAAATACCCAGCATGCATTTAGAATATATATGCAAGTTGTGTTTTGCTCAAGAATAATAAGGAAATAATAAGTAAAAAGTGAAAATTTTCAGAATTTAAATCTATATTCTGTAGATTCTCCAACTTTGTCCTTAGAGGTAACTTTGGGCTTAATCAGAGTTTTTAGATGATTCTAGAAATAGTGTGGACTCGGGTTCCTCTCTGATGAATGTCCATTTAACATGAGATGCTTGTGTTAGGCTTTTCCCATAATTTCTTGTTGCTTTTATCAAAATGAAGTTTTATTCTTTGAAGAAAATGCCTCTGTAAGAGTAAAAGAGGGTGAATGTGAAATTCCCATGTAACTTTAAAGGGCAAAGGAATTTTTCTGTGTTATGCCATCAGTGGTCCAGAATTGCTCAATCACATGATGCAGGAAGACAAGAGGGGTGTTTTGTTTTTGTTTTTGTTTTTTGGTCTTTTCGAGACAGGGTCTCCCTGTAGCCCCAGCTGTCCTGGAACTCACTCTGTAGACCAGGCTGGCCTTGAACTCACAAATATCCGCCTGCCTCTGCCTCCCAAGTGCTAGGATTAAAGGCGTGCACCACTGCGCCCAGCAAGAGATTTTTCTAGTGGGGTTTTGAACGGATCTACACACCAAAGCCTACAATGAAAAGCCGACTCAAGAAAATATGGTACGAAAGCTGAAGAGATCACTGGAATCTTTGTATTTGAGTTGGAAGCAGAGGTGGAGGTGGGGGGCGAGCAGATCCCAGTGGTAGGGTGTCTGTGTGTGTATGAGTGGTGGGGGTTGGCATTGCCACACTCTCGGAATCATGGATGGAAGCATGAGTTTCACACCCAGCAAAATGACATGTTTTCTCAACTGTATTTTGGGTTAAATTGTGAGTTGAAGATGCTTTGTGAAACATGAAATTTTATATATGGAATTCAGTATTTATGGCGAAAATGGATCCCTGATCCCGGAGTGCTCTGTGTACTCTGACTCCTGGCAGCGGTTGGGCATGTTTGCGTGTGCAGGATAACACTAAAAGTGCATGCTAATATGTTACGCCACATATGTCTGGGATTCTAATGTCTAGAGCTGACTGTTGTTTTTTGTGTTTTTGTTTTCTTAAAAAATACCTCTAGATAATTCTAGAAAATTCCAGACATGTCTATGACTCCCACTCCTGCCAACCAACTGGCTGTTAACCTTTTATTTCTTTTTTCTTTCAGACAGGGTCTCAAGCTGGCCTTGAACTCACTGTGTAGCCAAGGATGACCTTGAACTTCTGATTCTCCAGTCTCTACTTCCCAAGTACTGGAATCACAGGAAAGTGCTACCACACCCTGTTTATCCTTTGCTGAGGATATGCCCCAAGTCTTGTGCAAGCTAGGCAAGCACTCTACCAACTGAACTGCATCCCCAAGTGGCTTTCACACACTTTCAAATCAGTATGTTTGAGTATCTGCTCATGTCCCATATGTGTCCCGGGCCCTTCATAGACATGGGGCAGAGCTTAGTGAAGCATTTTAGTAACTGTCCCAGCCTTCCTTTCCTCAGCACAGTTCAAGTGAAATAGATTCATTTTCATTCTACTTATACCATATTTCCACTGCAGACATTTTTCTTTTACCTAAAGATACATGTCAGTGACCAAAGCATTCTTTTTTCCTAAACATTAGAGGGCTTCAGATAGCACCCATTACTCCCAAAGTTGCCGGGGTGGCTCCGGATATTATACTGATCCACATCTCCAGCCAGGCTCCCTGCCTTTGCATTCTGTGATCCACCAGGACTTCCAGATATGGGATGAAGAGCCCCCATTTGAGAATTATTAAGCTCATTTTAGCTCTTAGGCATCTATTGGAGAGCAATGGAAGGAACCGGTGTGAACCAAAACAAAATAATGACATTGCAGAAACATTTTATCACTATGTGAGAGATTAGGACGGAGGAATAATTTTTATATAGCCAAGGATTTATCTTTTCCCTGTGCAGACATGTTTGTGATAAAAGAGGCAACAGAAGCACAGAGGACATTTGGTAGATTATTCCAGAGTTAACTCGAAAGATTTGCCTGGGAGGAAAGACATTCTCTAATCTCATAAAAGATAACTTGAAAAGTAAAATACCATGCTGCCAAAAATCTGCAAACTGTTCTAGGGAGAGCAGAATGCTACCTAATACAGTACCATCATGGACAGCAGATGAGGGGTGGGTGCCTGCTGCTGTCTCTACGCTCTGAGGAAGCTAGTCTGTGCTGTGTGCTGATGACAACGCTTTACCTACTTATTTGCTGTTAATGTGGCTACTACTGACTGTGTGGTGGAAGCCTGATTGACAGTGCCCAACCCGACAGGAAGTAGAAAGTTCTCTCAAGGCACAGGTCTCCTTATAAGGTCTTTTCAGTGTACATTGGGAATTGATTTTGCTTTTCCCCAGCAAAGCTCGTTCTACCTGTCCCTTACCCTCATAAATCCCTTGAGACTTGTATGGTCATATTTTGCCAGTATGAAAATGGAGAACCTGGGATTTTAATCAAGTGATGACTGGAATCTGTCTTTCTGTCATTCTTGATAGTTCAGCCAAGACATTTGTCATGATGAGGTCTGGTGTCTGGAATTCCTTCAAGAGGCTGAGAAATGCAGACGATATGGGTACACCTGGCTCCCGGAGCCAGAAAAGTGTATCATCCCCAAGCAGAAAGTCCTAGTGAGCGTCTCAGAGAGCCTCTGGATTCTAACGAGGGACTTAAAGCCAAGGATGGTGGTGGTGGAGGAGCTGAGGGTCTGAGGCATTTTCAAGGTCTACTGTCCTGTTTCTGATGAACACACTGTATTATGTAAGAGGCAGAGGGTCTGAGCCATATGCAAGGTCTACTGTCCTGTATCTGATGAATACACTGCATTATGTAAGAGGCAGAGGGTCTGAGCCATATGCAAGGTCTACTGTCCTGTATCTGATGAACACACCGTATTATGTAAGAGGCAGAAACTTTGCATATCAATGTCTAGCGTGGTTTGCTGAAAGGGAACCAAACGAGTGTGGAAAAACCACATCTGTGGACTCTTTCTAAGTACCTAATGAAGACTGACTTCTGTTACAGACAACATTGAATTCTCAGGCAAGCTTTGGGTGCAGCTGAGCATCAGGACAGCAGATACTGTGAGGGGCTGAGGCACTCTGGGAAGGGAGCCTGCAAGGCAGAGAGGCTGGGCAAGAAAGAGTTACCACAAGATTTGCTCCAAGGGATTTCCATGTGGTTGGGGCTTGAGGAGATGACCCAGTCAGAGATGTGCTTGCTATGCAAGCTTGAAGGCCTGAGTGCAGATTCCCAGCACCTACACAATGCGGAAGAGCAGCTCTGTAATCATAGCACGGGGGACGTGCAGACAGGAATCTCAGGGGCTAGCCAGCCAGCCAGCCAGCCTAGCCAAGCAGCCAGCTCCAGGTCCCCAGAGACTATTTATAAAAATAAGGTGGAGAGGAATTGAGGAAGATGACAGATGTTGACGCTGGGAGTCCACATGCACATGTACACAGACATACAGTACATATACACAGATATAAAAATAGATACATAAATAAATAAGTAAATAAGTGGTGATCCTCAAATCAAAACCACCTTCCCTGGTCCCACCATCTTGGAAGGACTTTGTCACACTGCCGGTGTTTTTCAGTGAGTCCCTGTCTCTAGGCTGCCTTGATTTAGTGACAGAATCTGGACAATGTTATTCAGAAAGACCAGCTGCCTATAGCTACTACACTTTTGTGTTTAGTACATGTTGTTGTAGTTTTAGGTGGGCATGAGACTCAAGTTCCTCCCTGACACACACTCCTTCCAGCACAGCACACATCAGGCTGGGTTTCCTGAAGGAGAATGCAAACACCCTCCTATCCGCTGTAGCTGACCTACTTTTTCGAATGCCTTTATTCCATTTTGGTCACTCCTTGCCCTTCAGAGCTTTCCAAGTTTGCCCACCCCATTCCAGATGCCAGCGTGGGTCACAGGGCTCAGTCCACACAGCAGAATTGCTTCCATTGCAGTGGGATCAACCTGTGCCCAGCCTGCTACTCCTGGAGCCCTGATGCGGCAGCCCCGGACATGGGGACTGCAAGGCAGATTCCAGGTAAGGCAGGCAGTGGCTCACCTGGGTGGAGGGGTACCTGTCCCAGGTGGTCTGTGTGCTTATGAGACAAAGGACCCCAGTGGGCTTCCAGCAGAAAAAAAGAGAGCCCTGATTATGACAGGAAGCCAACTTGCACTGCACTCTTCTCCTGAACAGAGCTGGCATGTTCTGCTCGGCACCGTCCTCACCTCATGTCTTCTTGTCCTTCATCTCCTCATGACTTGTCTGAGCCCCTCTGCTTGCCTCGTTCTCTCCATGATGTTTGGTCCACCTATTGGTTCATCCAGCTGTGGAACTTAAAGGTTGCTTCCTTGACACCTCACCAGCCAGTGCTCAAAAGGTGGATAAACTTCATTCTGAGATGACAGCGTCCTGAGTTCCTGACTTGTTCTATCCAGTTTTCTTCAGATCCTCTAGAGTCTAGGGCTCCTCAGACCTCCTTTGCCTGTTAATATTCTCCATGTCCATTTGTGCTCCTTGCTGCTTTCCAAAACGTAAATGTCCTTGCTGTCTAACTACTTACTCTTATGATTCAACTGTCCTTAAAGTAATGAAGCCTAAATATTTATTTCAGACCTTTCCCCCACTTCTTACTCTCCCTGCCCCCCTCTTAGGCAACGGATCTATCTAGAATCTCTGTATCTGTCCTCTTTAGTGGTTCAGGTTCTACAGAATCCAAAGTGGAAATCTCCCAATTCTTTTCAGAGGAACCTGGGTCTCTCCTCCAGTTCCTTCTACATACTAGCCCAGTATGAGGACTCCATCTCTGACTCTGTGGGTCTCCCTCTAACACCAGTAAAAACCTCCATTGTTCTAGATATTTTGTCTCTCACATGCCCAGTGGACCTTGTCTGAGTGGCCTTCTCCTCCACACCATGGTTAGAGGAATCGCTGTACAAATTTCTTTCCTGACTCCATCTTATGGTCCAACCTTCTCACTCCCCACAACTCTGCAGGGAAAACCAGAAAGTCTTCAACAGACTCAGCTCTACAACCTCTTCCTGTTTAGCCTCGGGCAGCATCTCCTTCCACTCCCATCCTGATACTAAGGTGAGCTGCGTGTGCTAAATGCATCTGCTCTCTGTGCCCCATGCCCATGGTCCTGCTTCCTCTGCATCATACAACCCCAGTGAGTGCCCCCTGGTCCTGTGCAGCCTCCTCTATAACCCTAGAGATTTCAGCCTAGACATGCTGAACTGCATTCTCCAATGGACAGATGTTCTCATTGGCTCCTCTTCTGTGTCTTCTGGGACTGGAGGTCAGAACTGGGCTCCTCAGTGCTTTTAAGGTACCCAGAAAAACTTTATATCTTTCCATGGTGGTGGCCAGTTCACCCAGATCACTCCCAGAGCAGACTCTCAGTTGAGCTTTTAGCAATTTACATCCTAGAAAATTTTCTTCTCAAGTGACCAGTAATAAAGTCCAAATAAATCTTAAGGGATCATGTTTCTAGAAAGTGCCTTCATGCAGTGAAGCTCTTTTTCCTAAAAGATGCTACAGTCTCGTTCTTAGGGGTAGTCTGAGGCTGGGTTGTAAACTGAGAAAGGTTCCACACAAATAAGACATAAAATATGAGTACTGCGCCAAGTTCACAGGAGGCCCACAGAGCCTGGGAGAGTAGGGTTTTCTTTAAAATTGTTGTCTCGCGGTGAATAGCTGGGATGAAGGTAAAAAAAGTTCAGAAGGCAGGTTGTACCGATTCACCTTTCCAAAGTCATAAAATTGCAGTTCAGAAATGACTATTTGGAAGGATAATATGCATCTTCCTCACAGTGAACCAGCAACAAATCCCAATGAGTGAAGGATGAGCTTCCAGGGAGCCAGCCTCAGCTGACTGTCATGAAACTGATGAGGCGGAGGCAGGTCTGCTGTAGGTCTTGGAGAGGAAGGAATCCTTTTCATCTACGCTGTGTGGTGCCTTGGCCAAAGGTGAGTGTGATGTCTGATTCTCAGCAGCCTTTTAGGAAGCCGAGATGAAACAGGAAAAAAATGACATGCAGCCTAAGTCTGTCCTGGAAATGCAGCTGCACCCCACATCACAGTGCTTACTTGAACTTGGTCAATCTTACTGGCACAAAAGTGTCAAGAATTCTACTGGCATTTATAGGTTTAAAAAGATAGCACATGAACACTTTAATACAAATCCTTTTAGCCCCCTCCCATCTCATGTGAATTAAGACTGTTGAAAAGGGCCTCAATAATATGTGAGAAAAATCAGTCTTGTGAAGAAGAAATGGAAGGGTCTAGGTGGAAGGGAGTCAGTGGGTGGAGAGAAGATATATTCATCCTTGAGAGGGAGGGGTGGATGGCTCAGCAGTCCTCCACTTGCAGGATTCATGGGATTTGACAGAGCAGTTGGTATTCCATAGTGAGTGAGAGTTAAGTTCCAGGATCGATATTATATTTCAAAAATGTGACGTCCTCTGCAGAACTGTAATAAGTAGCCAGTCAATTCACCATCGCATGTAGCCGTATTCATTTTTCACAAACAAAGATAAAATGGAGATCTTTTACCTCATAGAGTTAGAAGATTTAATGAAAACAAATCATTCCTTCATGTACACTATGTATGGAGCTTTGCAGTACTAATGTAACAAACCAATCATTATGTATATGTAGATAGATGCCTGAGAGAATTAAACTATAAGATGCTTTGGTATATACCTAACATGTCCCCTTTTTGCTATATCTTCATGATCCTTTTTGTACCAGTAATGTACAGCTTCAGCCCAAGTTACCATAATCAAGCTCACTGGAGTTATCGGAGATACCATGAGGTTAGGGACTTGCCTTTGCTGCCCAGGGCAGGTGCTGCCCTGGGCTGAGTGAACTCAGAGACCAAGCCAGTAGGCTTCTTTCCCCCTGGGTTCCTGTCTCTGCTCCTGCTTGAGTTCCTGCCCTGAGCTCGACCACTGATAGACTGCCACCTCAAGTGTAAACTTCAATAAAACTTCTTTCTCCTCAAGTTGCTTTTGGTCAGAATGACTTATCACAGCAACAGAAAGTGATCTAGAACAGTGGTCTTCACTACCGCCACGAGCACTGCTGCTTTAATCAACAGTGCCTGGTTCTCTGCCATTTTTAATGTTTTCACCTCACTTCACTGTGACCTGATAGCCAGGGCCTGAGAGAGAGGAGAAAAGCCCACGTTAGGAACTCAGGATATCTGTGTCCAGAAACGGGGGGTACTGTGTTGCATGCATGGCCCTTTCAACACAGTATTTATTTAAATCTCATCTCTGTTACTGTGACGTTGGTCTGATGAGAAGTTTCAGCCTTAGAAGTAGGCTGAACCGCCCCATATTCTAATGAGGAGGCTTGAGACCCTGAAACAGAAAGACATCATTTTCTACCTGAACTGGCTTTCAGGTATCATTCATTCTCTCTGTTCATTTCAAAGTTTTCATTGACAGCAGATGGAGACTTTGAGTATCAGCATGACTGCAGATTATACGCCTTGTAAGAAGGCATCGTGGACTGAGGAGATAGCTCAGAGGGTAAAGTGACTGCTACAAAACTTAGTGGAGTTCTCATGAACTTATGGAAGACTAGATATGGTAGCTTGTGTCTATAATCTCAGTGTTCCTACTGTAAGATGGGAGGAGAATCCTGGGGATGGCCAGCCTGTCTCAAGCGAAGTAGAAGGCAAGACTTGGCCCCCACAGCTGTCTTCTGGGCCCTGTTCCCAGTTCATGGCCCATGGTGCACGTACCCTGTATTCACACAGATGAACATGTGCACACAGGCACCTCACACACCCACAGATATTAAACAACAGTCATCTCCCTGACCAATCAAAGAGTAGCATCCAGCGAAAGTGACAGAGTAAGGTGTGCTGGGCCCTGTGCTAGTTCTTTACAATGTAATGAAGCTCTATGGACCCATGGGAAAGATAGGGTCTTTCCATATTAGGGAATGACCTGAACTCGGTGCAAAACAGACAGGAGATTCGAGTAATTTGGATACCAGAAGAGAAGGGACAGGGATGGAGTGCAGCAACTGCACTTATTCTGAAATTCCAGATGTGAGACCAGGGACCAGGGAATCAACACAGTTCAGACAAGATCCCACAGCAGAAGTAACAACCCGGATGGGATTTTCCCAATTCCACATCAAACTGTGCCTTAGTGTACAACACAGTTAAGTATCAATGAATATTTACTTTTGCTACTTCTCTTAATTCAAGTGTCTGGCAGCTGAGCCTCTTCTAAACTCAGCCTGATGGTATGGACCTGAAATCCCAAGTAAGACTCCACTATTGGAAAAGAAAAAAAAAAAAAGATTAAAAAAAGAAGAAAACCCCTTACCTCCTTTAGGGCTGAGCTTTGAACTTTCAAGTGTATCCTGCATACCTGCCATAGCTCAGGAAGATACTTTTGCAATGGTTACATGTATTCTTTTTGCACATTGAAGACTTAATATGTCAAAGGATCACAGTGTTTGTGAGCTCGGCAACACAAACTTACAACCCCAGGAACTACCCGCCAGAGTAACGTTACCATTATACAAAATGAACCAGAGTTGTACAAAGAAAAGAAAATTGGCCGCCAGCAAAATTAACAGCCACTTCCAATTAAGTCTCTCTCTCTCTCTCTCTCTCCCCTCTCTCTGTTCTGGAAACCAAACTCATGTCTTCTCCAAGAACAGCTAGTGTAGACCACTGCTGAGATGTCTCTCTAGACCTCCTCCATGCATTATTAATTATGTATTTCATAATTAAGTTTCATCAACTTTGGGGAACAAAATAAGGAAATACATTATTGTATTTCCTCAGTAAAAACTGAGATTAAGAAAATATAATTTTTCAGCAGCTTAAACCCTGTAACTGCTTAGAAAATTAGGACAAAATGTGCAAACATGTTTTAGGTAAAATGGGAATAAATTTAACTTGTGTAAATTAAGACTAAAGTTAAGTTGAAAGATAGGATTTTTGAATGTTCTCTAAAATGGTTCTGAAGAGGGATTTTATTGTTTAATTAGTCATTCCTTCTTTGAACTCCCATCTTATGATCACAACCCTGGAAAGTCACTAAAACACAATGTATTTCCTGTTCTTCAAGTTTGTCCTATTATACAAACAGAAGTACCATATTTTTCAGAGTTAAGTCTAGAAATAGAGACTCTCTGGCTTTTGACCCATTCTGTAAACACAGTTAGAAGCACAGTCACTGGAAGGAAAACAGGTTTATTTCCAGTTGTGCAGAAACAGAAAACACATCACTCTTAGTGGATCTCTTTCCTTTACCCCAAGCTAAGCATCCAGTACAAATGTATTTTATTTTTTGTTACGGCATGTCCAAATTATTGGTGTTGATTTAAAAATAGCCAGCAATGGATCTAGTCTCCATGTCCCTTAGCTGGATGGAGAAAAAAAAAAATACTGCTACCACTGGGGTATAAGTGGCACATGCCTGTAATCCCAGCACTCAGTAGGCAGAGGCAGGCAGATCTCTGTGAGGTTCAAGGCCAGCCTGGTCTACATAGCGAGCTGCAGGCCGCCAGGACTAAAAAGAAGACCCTGTCTCAAAAGGACCCAAAAAAAATGTGTACAAGTTAACCAGTGGTATATTATGCAGCCTAAAAAATAAAATAAGGAACATTTGTAGGAAATGGATGATTAAGTGAACTTTGTCAGATTCAGAGAGACAAAGACCACATTTTTTAAAATATAGTATATATATGTAACTTTATACCTAGGTTCTTATGTATAGTTTATACATATTTATATATTAAAAATAATATAGGGCTGGAGAGATGGCCCTAGCGGTTAAGAGCGCCGACCGCTCTTACAGAGGACCGGGTTCGATCCCCATCACCCACATGGTCCGGCCGGGAACCGCTCCGAAACTCCAATTCCAGGAGACTCCAGTTCCAGGGGAATCCGACAAAACCCCCTCTGCTGGACCCATCCCGCGGCAATTGCACGACCACGGGTGCACAGACCCAGGTGGCTTCTGGGAAACCTGCCCAAAGGCGCAGCCCGCCCGGCCGCCAGTCAAATGTATTTTTAACAACTACAAAACAATGTGTTTTAAAGAAAATGCTATATACACAATTATTGTATAATTACTAAAAGCTATAACTAAGGGAGTCCATAATCACTAATAATAATGTTAGTAGAAGCCATGGATGGAGCACCTTTAGGCCCATGGCTGATGATGGTGTCACTGTTCTGAACGGCAAGGCCCTACCCAGTTTCATGCAGAGAGGATAGACAGAAAAAAGGTTCATGATGATGCAGAAATGGGCATAAGTTGAATGAAAATACATAATTGTATACAAGTTATATCACAGAATCTGAACATTTAATTTTAAGAAGTGTCTGTTTTGAGAATGAATTTTTATATTCATGAATAAAATAGGCAATTGCATACATTAAGGATACATGCAGCCTTGAATATTAGATGTATGTTAGCAACCTAAATCAGTGCTCATTGCCTAAAAAACCTGGTGAACTTCTGTCTCTACAATGTGCTAAAATTTAAACCTAGCAATTTGTATATTTTGTATTGATGACAGATTCATAAATAAGGAATTTAATAAATTTGTATTCACGGAAATCATTGAAGTTAAAAATTCAAATGTAATCAGTATTAGTGAAAAAGGGTGTGTAGTTTGTTCTGTAGTGGTTAAATTGTCTTTACATTAGGATCTGAAATTAAGATTTAGCTAAAATTCAGAGAAAATATTACCAACCGAAAATGACTTCTTCTGTGTAAGCAACAGAACATCTATGTGCTTTTTAAAATGGATGTGATTTTTAAATGTTTTTATTACTTGAAAAAACAATAGCGTTCTAATAGAAAGAAGAGAGATGAAAGAAGCAAACATTGGTTTCATGTCAAAATGAACAGATTTAGGTAACATAGAAATATAATCAGCTAATGGGAGAAAATGAAACACTAAATATCTATTATTCATCTGTGTATTTATTAATAACTTATTCTTCAGCTAGGATTTTCCTATATAGCCCAGGCTGGCCTTTAACTCTTAATTTTCTCTCCCCAGTTTCCAGAACACTGAGATTACAGGTGTGTGGAACTATCCCTTTGGAATAGATTTTAAATACTACTTCTAAAACCCAACTCTCCTTACTAGAGATCCTGCAAACACCATCCAAAGGTCCACTATTTCCTTCACCTGATTGCCTCTCCTACCCTGATACATTCTGATTCTCTCTCATCTCTCTCTCTCTCCTCTCCTCTCTCTCTCTCTCTCTCTCTCCTCTCTTCCACACACACACATTTTCATGTCTGATCAGATTCTGTTTCCTTTGTCATATTACCAAACACCTTCTGTCTGTTTTCTGTCCAGACCACTGGAACTGGAACTGAGCTATCTCTCACATATGGAACAACAGGCAAAGAAAATTGAGAGCATGCCACACACATGAATAGTCCTAATTATTTCTCTAGGGTGAAGTATGACCCCCTTCATCAAGCTTGTTCTCTTGAGTCACTGAGCTGATAGCCAAACCTTTTACCCAAGACACTGCCTGGCATTTCCATGGATATCCTACCTCTGGGGCACAGATTTCACAGGAAGGGAGATGCTGCAGGTTAGCTCAGGAAGAAGCTTATTGGAGGTGGATATGAACATGTATTGGTGAAAATGCAGTTGGATTTTAATTCTGTTTGGGGGTTCACTGTTTATGATCAGTGGCAGCCAGAAAGTATCTTTCATGTTTTGTAATCTAGGAGTAAAATAATGCTAACTATACCCATCATAGTGAATTTATACTTTTGTGAAAGCATTCAAGAGACCACACTAAACTGGAAAGCCAGGATTTAAAATACAGACTGCAGGGTTCTGAGCCCAATATTTGGCCTCAAGACATCTGGGATGGCTGGATACTCTGAAAGTCTCCAAAAACACGCCTGCCAGTACAGTATACAAGTTGCTTTGTTCCCTTGGGATGGTGTATCTCCTGTGAGCATACATGCTTATTATCTGTGGACATTCTTGTGGTATATTATTTCTGATTTCTTGTGGCAAAATAGATTCAAAGTATAGATTAAGTAACTCAACAACAACAGAAAAGTAACAGAGAGTTCTTTGTGGCTCTGCATGGTCACGTGCCACAGTTCTGTTTCTGCTGATCCTCAGACTCCTCTTGACTTGTCCCCCACCTCACAAGCAGAGGCAGAGTCGATTAGAATTCACATTCAGATTGTGTCTTAGGTCTAAATTTTTTTTCTTAGTGTTTTTTTTTTTTTCCCCAGAAAGAATAGTAAAGCCACTGGTTTTCCCAGTGGCAAAACTCAACTGATGCCAATTCCTGCAGTGCTGTGCATCTTGACACCAATTCCTGCGTGCCATCTCTGACACCAATTCCTGCAGTACTGTGCCATCTCTGACACCAATTTCTGCAGTGCTGTGCCATCTCTGACACCTGCAGTTCTTGGTTCCTCCTTTGATAATGGAAACATTAAGAAATATGTTTTTTCATCTATGGACTTTCTTAGAAGATGTTGAAATTCCAAGAGAGTCCTCTAAGTTCTATATGTGTCTCTAATCTACAACTAACTTTACTGAGTTTGACTATCAAAACCCACTAGTGTTTGAGGCGTGAAGTAATGAAATCTCAGGATGATGTTTGGCAAACACCTTTATTTGTAGAAGTGCTTTTTAAAGCAGTGAAATAATGGTTATGTAGTGAATTTATACCATCGGATCAGAATTATCTTTATAATTCATCAGGTTATAATTTTAGTGAAGTGTTTCTCTGAAACATCGTGTCCACATAGGGAAGTTATTTTCTTGTCTTGAGAGATAAGGAAAGTGGGATTTTTAGAACAATCAACATTTCCCTTATATAACCAGTTTTACATAAGATTGACAACAAAATGGAAAAGAATAACTGCCAAAGAGATGAGATCTTCAAGCGAGAAAGTCCCCATCACTTGTTACCTGTGCATGCTGGAGGAGTGTTTACTTGTGTCATGTGGGTTTCAGTCAGCAGTACTCCACTCACACATGTTTCTTTTTTTTAATTTTATTTATTTTTACTTATTTATTTATGATGTGTATGAATGCACTGTCTGCATGTAGGTTTGGGCACCCATGTCATGCAATGCTGCGGAGGTCGAAGAGGGTTCAGATTCCCCTGGAAATGCGGATACTCCTGGAATTGGCAGTTTACAGAAGGTTCTCACCCGCCATGTGAGGGTGCTGGGGTCGAAACCTGGGTCCTCTGCAAGAGCAGTTGGTACCTTAATGCTAGGCCATCTTGTTATTTTTTTTTTTTGTTTTTTTTTTTTTTTGGTCTGTTCGAGACAGGTGTCTCCTGTAGCCCCAGCTGTCCTGGAATCATCTGTAGACCAGGCGGCCTTGAACTCACAAAAATCGCCGCCTGCCTCGGCCTCCCAAGTGCTGGATTAAAGGTGTGCCACCCCTAATGAAGTTTACCTTCCAATACTGAGAAACCTTCCTCCTTTCCCTTTATAGGAAAAAGAAACAACATGATGGTAATGAAACCAATCCCTAACTGTAAACAGAGCCAATTGTTTACAGTGGTAATTCCTATAAAACAAGGCATAATATTAATTGATTATAGGCATAGGAACTGTGAAAGGATATTATCTATCTAGAGCCAAATTCAATAGTAAGGTGTTTATAAGGTGTGTAATTAAGCAAAATATATTAATTACAGGAAAGCTCTGACATCAGCAATGAATTATTCTGCCTAGGAGATTTGGCTAGGGGATTTCAAACCCGACCCCCCCCCCAAATTATAAAGGCCTTTGCCTATAAGTGGGATATCTGAGNAAAGGAAGGGCAGAGGAGGACATGGGATCCCTGGGAACTGGACAGTCTAAAGGAAGGGCAGAGGAGAGCATGGGATCCCTGGGAACTGGAGTTATAGCTGGTTGTGAGGAGCTATATGGGTGCTGGGAACTGAACCCTGATACTCTGGAGAGGAGCCAGTCCTCTGAACTCTTGAGACATTTCTCCAGCCCAAATGGAGGATTCTAAATCAACACACTCTAGAGGTACTTGCATGTCCACATTTATTGGTGTATGATTTAAAAATAGCCAGCAATGGATCTAGTCTCCATGTCCCTTAGCTGATGAATGGAGTAAAAAAAAAAAATCTGCTACAGCTGGGTATAGTGGCACATGCCTGTAATCCCAGCACTCAGTAGGCAGAGGCAGGCAGATCTCTGTGAGTTCAAGGCCAGCCTGGTCTACATAGCGAGCTGCAGGCCAGCCAGGACTAAAAGAAGACCCTGTCTCAAAAGGACCAAAAAAAATGTGGTACAATTAACCAGTGGTATATTATGCAGCCATAAAGAAATGAAATAATGACATTTGTAGGACAATGGATGATTAAGTGAACTTTGTCAGATTCAGAGAGACAAAGACCACATTTTTAAAATATAGTATATATATGTAACTTTATACCTAGGTTCTTTATGTATATAGTTATACATATTTATATATTTAAAAATAATATAGGGCTGGAGAGATGGCCTAGCGGTTAAGAGCGCCGACCGCTCTTACAGAGGACCCGGGTTCGATCCCCAGCACCCACATGGCGGCCGAGAACCGTCTGAAACTCCAATTCCAGGAGAACTCCAGTTCCAGGGGAATCCGACACCCTCTTCTGACCTCCGCGGCATTGCACGACACGGGTGCACAGACCTGCAAGCATACAGTACATTCATACACATACAGAAATAAATAAAAATTAAAAAAAAAAAATATATATAACTTTACACCTAGGTTCTTTATATATATAAAGTTTATATATATATATATAAAACTATATTTATATATATAAGGTTTATATATATATAACTTTCTACCTAGGTTCTGGATATTTCTGCCTATTGAGAGCCCCTCTATCAATCCTCCTTTCCCTAATAAAACAGTTCACAAAAGGTAATTATGTTACAAAGATTACTGCTGCTGTGTTTTCCTAAAAGTCAACAGGATTACCGTTTTTTTGCTTTCCTTTCATTGTTTTGATGATTGGAGGACTATAGGGTTCAAAACCCTTAAGCTAAAAGGAAAACTATTTCAATCCTACTGAATTGTTCAATTTATATTATGTGCTAAACATTGTGTTTAATGCTCAAGATGTAAGATAAAGAAGCAGAGAAAGTACCAGTTTTTGTGCAACTCACAATTCTGGCTTCAATGTGAAAGCCTATGAAAAAAACAAACACATAAGCTGGGCGTAGTGGGGCATGGTGGTGCACACCTTTAATCCTAGCACTTGGGAGGCAGAGGCAGGTGGATCTTTGTGAGTTCAAGGCCAGCCTGGTCTACAGAGCGAATTCCAGGACAGCTGGACATCTGGGGCTACAGGGAGACCCTGTCTCAAAAAGACAAAAAAAGAAAAGTAACTAAATTAAAATTTTTTCTGTAATTGCTGCTCGTAAAGGAAATAAAATTCAATTCAGAAATCAGAGGTCTGTGCTGACGCCAGGACAAATCTTCCTGCTATTTAGCACCCCGGGGAGAAGTCAGCATCTGAGTGTCTGGAGCTGGCCACCTCCAGGGCTCAGCAAGGAGACCTCACCTTCCACATCTGAATGCTACAGCCTCTAGAGATGCCCGGAAGACAAGCTCCTCTCTCAGAACGCCGCTCTTCCTTTGTCATTTGCTTAAGAAGGCAGTTTTGAATTTTTTAAGCCATTCGCTATCTTTTAAAACTCTTTCTAATAATAGTTTCAAATGGCCCAAGGGTAAAGTTCCTGACAATGTTCCTTCTACAGATGAAACAGCACTCAGCTTGTCACCTTTACAACTTTATGTACTGCTAAGTTTAATGGAAAATGTGCCACTTCGATGAAACCAAAGAAACCCGAAAATAGGACACAGAAAATTACACTGTTACTATGGTAATGGCATCTCCTTGGCAGCTGAAGAAAATCATTTAACAAAGTTATAAAACCCTAGTAAATATTAGACAGCTTTATGGAAATGTAATAAACTGAAGTCATATATCACAATGTACTAAAGCTCATTTCACATTTATGGCACACAGCAAAATTAAAATACAGACTAGGACTAAATGACCTATAAATGTCAAACATGTAGTTAAGCAAAGAATATGCCAGCCAGGGTCTTTGTGGCTTTTCTGTGTAATACGTTCAAGTTAGATAAGAGAAATGCTTGCCTATTTCTAAGCCCATGTGCATTTTGTTCCCTTTCAAAGCTAGATGTAGAACAAAAACCATATCCATTTTCTTACAGCTAATCAGGTAAGATATAATGAGAAACTGGTAAGCCTTCGTCCTTGGATGAATTTAATGAGGCAAATGTTGACAATGTCGTTAGCCTGGTACCGTTGTTACTGCTTGGCCGCATCTACAGTGCAATTGTGCTTGGTGTTGGCTGCCACACACTCCGCTCTCTGAGAAAATCATTGATGCTACTCAGTAAACAACTGTTGTTTTGTGTTTTTCTAGACACCACTGTAAGAAGCTGAGCTTGAAGGCATTTTAAATAACGTCCTGGGATGTAAAAGCTTTTCAGTTTTCAGGGAGCATTTTATCCCACGGCGCTAAAGATTCCACCCTAGCTGCTGGTTCAGATCCTTTGCGAAAGGGAACTGGAAGGGACAGGGCTGATTGAAGCAGAAAGAAGAGTCATTTCCAATGGAGGAATAATTGGGAGACACACTGTATTCATGAGATGATCAAAGTACTATGCTAATCAGTTGATTGCAAAAACAATTGGGTCAGCCAATAAGATGATGCAAACTTTAGTAGCTTTACTTGTTATGATCAGTACTTCTACGTTTGGTGCATTTATAGTTTTGAAGGTTTATTGCTACCTGTGCTCTAGGAGTTCTCAATGAATCACAAAGAAACTGCTGCTGTCAGCACAGCTTCCTCTTCTTTCTATCTCTCCAGAGACATCACTCAGTACAGACTTCCTAAATGGGCCTTGCACTTGCCTAAAGGGGTTTATTGAACGGAAGGATGGAGAGAAGCATTTTGTGAGGAGCTTTCTTACACAGCGTTGCTGATTTGGCAGGCGGCAAAAAGTACACACAAAAAATTATAGTAAAATGTTCTGAGTGTTTTATATTCTGTAAAATTTGAGTGTGAAATTCATTGTGAGAAGTGATGGTAAATGTTGGGCAGATAAAAAGAAAAGGAGCATTGATGGAGTACCTAAATGCAAGGCACTAAGAGCTTTATATGGATCATTTCATTTGATTTCTACAGGGTTTAAGGTAGGCACTACTATTGAGTATCTTCTAGAGGTGGAAGGTGATGAAAAGAATAACTTGCTTAAGGTCACCTAACAACTAAGTGACAGTACCAGGACTCAAACTTCAGCCAGTGTGAATCCATGTTGGTGCTTTAAAACCTGTACACTGTGCTAAGATATCTCTGGTTGAGGTTTAGTTCTGAACAGCAATCTCTTTAGTGGAAACAGAGGGTATACAGTTAATTCACCACAGAATCAAAACGTAGGAAACATTTTCATCACCACATCCCAGGATCTACATGCAACATACATGGACTGTCCTTGGAGAGGCACAGGAGGTAATCAAGGTTACAGCAAGAGGTGCAAGAAAAGCAATGCCCTGCTCAGTGCTAATCCTGCTCAGTGCTAATCTAGAACAGGAGAAGTGTGTCCTGAGCTGGGAAAGGAAAGGGTGTAATTCTAGACAGGGGTGGTGTGAATAACAAAAGGTTGACAGACCAACTTTGTGAAAACAGAGTTCCGCCTAATCTGCAGACCACTTTTATTGGACCAGGGTGAGTAACTTCAGGGAGAGAATTTAGAACTTTCAGGGAAATTTAACAAGAGAAATAAAAAGTTACCATAGCTCCTACCTTTTTCAGAAAACCATGGCATTTCAGTTGGTATATTTCCTTTTAGTCTTTTTCTTTTATAGGTGAAAGATCTATACTTTTTCCACAGTTGTCCCAAATGGCATTCAGTGTTAGGTTTTTTTTTTTTTTTTTTCCTGTAGATACATTCACAAAGTTAATGCTTTTCCATCTTCTCTGAACACTTGTCATGAACTGTGAACTTTTTCTTTTCGGTTTCAGGTGGCACACTGATACAGTATGAATTTCCGACTTGACTTCGTCACAGTTTCTACTGTTCTTACCATGATCCAAACTTGGCTTTGGATCTTTCTTTCCTCATGAAAAACTTCCACTTTTTTCCACTTAAAAGTAGCGCTTATGCTTTCCCTTTAGCATACTGGAATTGTGAGCATCACTTTTGCATGTTTCGGGGTTACTATCAACTGTAATCCTGACTAAGGAATATGTAAGTGTTGTTGAACAGAAGCTAGTTGTTCTGCTAACCAGGAGAGTGCTCAGTGTGTGGGTAATGTACACAGTGAGGATACGCTGAACAGAGAGGGATGCTTCACGTCCTGGGCAGGCTGAAATGGGACACCATGAGATTGAAACACGTTACTCAGATCAGAACACAATTTAAAACTTACTGCTTTGTTTCTGTTTTTTTTTTTTTTTATTTAATATTTTTAGTTGATCCAAAACTGTAATAACCGAATCTGTAGAAAGCAAGTCCAAGGCTAAGGGGTGACCAGTGTGCCTAAAGAGGAGGGTATATAAAATATGTATTATTTTAAAACAACGTATACAGTGAACTTCTGTGCAACCCTGGCTCACGTTTGAGAAGTACCAGGTGAGCACTGTCTCTTCTCCCGTCCCTCTCGACCCCACCTCAGGCCCAGTCCTCTCCTGTCAATCTCGTCCTCACTGTTTTCTCTTCTCACCCAACCACACCAAACACAGCCCTGACTTTTGACCTTCATTTCCTTACTCTTTAAAAACTTGTGTTGCATATGTAGGCATTCATAAATACTTTAATTCTCCCCTTTTGAAACGTATTACACATGATATCACACTCCAAACTTTAGTGCCTGCCTTGTTTTGCCTAACATCTTGTTTGTAGATGTCATCCACGTTGCTGTTCGAAGTTTTAGCAAGTCAAATCATTAGCATACTCATTCCTTTCAACAAGTTAACATACACTAGGAAGTTTTTTCTATCATATTTGAGACAAATATATTTTCCTAGCTCTTCAAAATTCCCTCTAATTTCGGTCCTATTTTGACAAAAGGACATTGAAACAAGTTTAGCAAAAATACCAACAGATCTCTCCTTATATTCTTTTGTTCAGTCCTTGGAAACTTAGTGTAGGAAGATCCAGTTTGAATTGGGTCCTGGTTCTCAGCTAGCATCCCTCAGGGCACCCCACCCTGAGGAGGACCAAACCACATGGCCTAGCTGGCTGATGCTGGGTGGAGCAACGGTGTGCAGTGGCGCAGAGTTGAGGGGGGCTATGATTGGTCCTGGGAACTGACGTCATTTAGTTTATAAAAACAGGCTGTAGCAAGGAGTAAATTTGAATTTCCAAGTAACATCATCATGGAATTCCCAGCTGTCATTTTTATTAATTATTGCATACATATAGGCCAAGGCAGGCCTGCATTTTGTTTGGGTGGACAGTGAGTTGGAAAGAGGTCCCCTTGGGGACCACCAATCTGGGTAGCTGGTGTTGTGAGTGGACTTAGGCTGAAGATAGGCCAACAGCCATCAGCCTGGAAATTCCTGTCCAGGGTTCAGCAGTCTCTGTGCAGGTGGGAAGTCACGGCCAAGAGTGGAACACTTTGTCTCGTGGGTCCAGGCTAAGGGCCTGAGTTGGAAGTACCAGGTTACGGGACGTAGCTGACTGGTCTCTGCACCAAGAGGCCAGCTCCCTACAGCAGCTGCTGACAGGTGCTGTGTCCCCTTCCCCTTAGCAGGGCCGCATGGTCCCTGTTTGGCACAAAAGGAAAGCTTCCAACATCTTAGAAGGTTTTTCCCTCCAGAGTGTTAATGAATATTTGCTCTTATTTAAGTTCTCTCATGCTTTGATTTCTTTTTTTCTTTCTTTTTTTTTTTTTTAAGAATTTAGTGCTGTAATCCACCTTTTTTTTACTGTCATTTATGGTCTGATTTGACACATAGATTGATTTTTCTCTTCAAATAGATAAATAATTACTCAATGAATATTTCACACACTTATCTGTGCTGCTTTCTTTCTGTAGCATGGACAAGACACAGAGGAAGATATGGATGAAAGGTGTGATGGTTTGAATGTGTGTCCCCCATAGGCTCTAGGTATTCAGACATTTGTCTCCATTTGGTTGTGCTGTTTTTGGAGGTCTTGGGGTGTGTGGCCATGCTGCAGGAAGTGTGTCACTGGGGGCAGGCTTAGTGATCTTAACAAGCCTCATGCTCTACAGTTCCTTCCTCGCTGTTTCCTGTGCTCTTTGCAAGATGTGACCCTCAGTTTGCTGCTCCAGATCCAGCTGCCATGCCTCCCGCCACAATGGACTCTAATTCCCTGGAACTGCCAATCGTAAGCTCAAATAAACTCTTCCTTTTATAAGTTCCTTGGTCATGATGTTTTATCACAGCAACAGAAAACTGACTAATACAAAAGGCAAGAAAGGTCAAAATCCAAGTACATGGCTGAACAGAAGAGGACTGATTTAGAACTGAGTTCAAGAGAGTTAAGGA
Organism: Rhizomys pruinosus; assembly: GCA_009823505.1. NCBI lineage: Eukaryota > Metazoa > Chordata > Mammalia > Rodentia > Spalacidae > Rhizomys > Rhizomys pruinosus. The sequence continues at coordinate 336,248 of VZQC01006125.1, read as the reverse complement.
AGGCTTCATCCAGGAGGTGGTGATTGGAATTTGGTTTTTGTTTTATGAATTCACTTGGAGGCTGCTGGGGAGAGTGTAAGGGTAGGGTATGAAGATTTTGGGCAGAGGGAACTGAAGGTGCATCTGTGGTTCTCATTTTAGCTTTGGAATCAGATAGATTGAGTTCTTGAACTTTCGATTTTATGATGTCTCACAACTTAATTTTTCTGTGCCTTGTTTAACTTTAATAGATGACTTTGCTTGTCTATAAAATGAGAATAGGTAGAGTCTCAGACTAATAAAATCACATCATAGAATAGATAATATAGTTAGTACTCTACATATACTAAGCAGGTGATATTAAATGCGTCTCAGACACTCAGAATTGACCCACGCTCTACCCTAGCTTCCCACCTCTAGGTGTGGGAGTTCATGCCCAGGGCCCCACACTACTCTGAGAATGTATGAAAAGTAGAGACTTGACATGTCATGGTCACTTCAGCAGCAGGAAAAGAGTTTGGTCTTCGTGGAATAAAAGTTCTGAGCAAGTGAGTGGTGTGGGACCAAGTCACACAGGAAAAGCCTCAGACACTGCTATGTGGCGTTTCAGCTTTTTGTTGTTATTTGTGTGTAAGAATTCATTTTAATTTTTATGATGGTGAAATATAAATCTTCTGTGTAATCTCGCCCTGATCTTCCAGTGAGCTGTTCCATCATTATCTTGTATGCAAAAGGATGGACATGATTCAGAGAAAATAGTTACCTTAAGGTCTTGGAGTCAAGCTGAAGGCTTTGAGACCCCTAAACTCATGCTTTCTGCTTTCTCTAAAACACTAAATAAAAGAGATTTTAATTTTAAGACTATTCAAAGCTGGAAATATCATATCCCTAAATAAATCAACTTAGTCTTTATTAGGGAAGGACCTATGTAGGAATTTGCTCATTTCTGAAGCAATTCCCATACTCTTCTGGGGGCAAATTCTTGTCCCACAGTATCCATCTTCTCCTTTTTGGTAACAGCCCACAGTTTTTAGCTTGGCATTTGAAGCTCTGGAATTAAGACTACATTTCCCAGCCTCCCTTTTAGCCAGCTGTGACCATGTGACTTGCCAGTGAATTAGCCAAAGCACCTGTGCAATTCCCAAGATGTATGTCCAAAAGCAAGGGCCAAGGTTTCTTTATTAGCTCTCTTTGCAGTTGTGGGCACTGCAGTGTGATAGCTGGAGCCTAGGCAGCCATTTTGAACAACAAAGTGGTGGCCGCCCGTTGCAGATGTGAAGTTCCTTACTAGCTGTGGCTTGTTTCCTGCCAGGCTTTCTATGTAATGCTGTCCATCCCCAGAAACCTTTCATTTCTCTCACTGACAGCTGAACTTCAAAAACTTCTTTCTGCTAATAGGATAAGAGTTGTTAGATTCTCCTGTGCCTTCGTTGTCCAACTCTACAAAGCCCCTTTTAAGCCGCCTTTCACCCAGATTGACTTCTCTCGGTTTTCAGTATTTTCTTTTGTCTTCCTCCTATTGGGTTATAAAGGCACAAATCCCCAGATAAAAAGGCACTTCAGGAACATAATTTACTTCCATTGGAACTGCCAGAGTGGACCACCTGCTAGCACATGGTGGGACGGGAACAGGAGCAGGAACAGGGGCAGGGGCAAAATGGCGACTGGGGCCCACTCTATAGCCATGGGGTGGGACCTCAGGTCCAGGGGAAGAGGTCAGAAGACTGACAGCTTCTGGAGGAAGTGGACATCTGTGTGTCCCTTGGAATCCTGGGAAGCCCAGACCTAACACCTCCATGTGACTTAGTTTCATTTCTTACTTCCATCATGGTGTTGTCTTTCAGTTACTATTCAAATGAGCATGGTAATTGTTGAGAAAATAAGTTTGTTTATTCATAATAACACATACATGCATTAATACATAATGGGATTTTTTTTCAGCCATAAAGAAGAACGAAGGTATGGGACTGGAAAGATGGCTTTGTAGTTAAGGGTACTGGCTGCTCTTGCAGAGGACTGGGGTTTGGTTCCCAGCACACATGTGGTGGTTAGCAACCATTCATAACTCCAGATCCATAGGATCTGATACTGTCTTCTGACCTCTGCAGGCACTGCATGATATAAGTGCTCTTACATACATGCAGGCAACATACTCATACACATAAATAAATAAGTATAATATAAAAAATGAAGTTATCTTGTTTGCAAAAAAGATGAATACACTGGTGCAAATCATAGTAAACAAATGAAGCTAATCTCAGAAAGACAAATGCCATGCTTCATTTCATTTGTGATGCCTGGACTTTCTACCGATCCATGACCTCATGTATGCACAGAAGATAAAAAGGAAGAAGTGAGCAGTGTAGGACGATAAAGGGGACCAGTGGGAGGGGTGTGGAAGGGGAGAGGACTGAGGAGAGAATGCGCACATACAAGATATGTAAGTCCTTGGGGAGCACAGTACCATGTAAAATGAACATATACAATGAAAAATTGGAAAACACACAAAAAAGAAGTCTTTGCTCTGCAGTGACTCATTTATTCATTTCTGGCTTCTGTGCATTCAAAGTCAGCAGATAATGCCCTGCCTGCAGAGTCACCAGTGCTTGGCTCCTTGTTGTATACACAGAGCCAGAACGCAATAATATTATTAGAGGGAGAGCCAGAGAGAAGGCTTCCAGACTGCTGGAAAGAATGGGTAGTGTGTTTATTTGCTTATTAGGCTTCTATGCTTAACACAGGCTGATGTTTTAGAAGTGTGTGCAGATCAATGTCTCTTTGTTTAGAGCAACAGACAATTGTGTCTTCATTTCAGTAGGAATTGTAACTCAGAAGTGGATTGAGGTGTAAATATTGAATAGCGAAAGACTTGTAGTTGGGAAGGGCAGTGTTCATTCACCTCTTCATTGAAGCAGAGATGAAATTCATGCTCTTATTCAGGTGAATTGCTGAGGTGCCTGATGGGTCATCCTGTGCTTTGCTGGCCCATTTCCCATTCTTTTGGATGGAACTGTTCATTTCATGTACAGATTCCTGGACAGGACTTTATTTTGAAAGCATCAAGGTGAATACTTCCATCAATAAATAGAAGAAACAATAATGAAGCTTCATATTCATGTGTTGCTGGAGTAGAGACGTTGACATCAGAAACACCTGGCTCAAAAATCATGCGTACAACTCACAATCATTTTGATCTGTCCAAGGAGTCTCCGTGCCTTCCCTGTTCATGGAAAAGGTAGATCTTTTCCCAGTGTGACATTCTGTTCATTTATCTTTCCTTCAGCCTCCTTCCCTTCCTCCTTCCTATTCCTTTTCCTATTCCTCTCTGTACCTTCTTCCTTCCTTCTTTCCATGTTGGGATTGAATCCAGGGCCTGACAGTCGCCAGGCAAGTGTTCTAACACCCGCAGTCCCAGGGTTTCCAACTTTCTGGGCTATGGGTAACCCACAAGATGACTGGCCTTACGGAGCCTGCTGTATTATTATGCCTGAGTGAAGTAAACAGTTACCAGTTAGTTGTTGAGTAAAGGAGTGGGAAATGCATATACACATCACTACGCTTCCTCCTTCCTCCCCTCAGCATCCAGTTCCCACAAAACAGCTGCAGCTGGATGCTACTAAAAGCCCATGTTGGCAAGGAAGGTGTGAGGATAGATGTAGGGAACATCAGGAGGGGAAAGGTTGTGTGTGTGTGTGTGTGTGTGTGTGTGTGTGTGTGTGGTGTATGGGAAAACCCCAAGTCCATCAAAGACTTCTGGCTTGCTTTGGTAATTCTTTCACACAAGGAAGTGTAAACAAAGGGCTGTGTTTGGTTATGATTTTCAGAAGTTAGCAGCCAGTTTCAGGTATCAGCTGACTATAGTTTTGACATTGGCTTTCTCCCGCTGAGAGATATAAACCTTTCAAGTGCAGCAGTTCAGAATTTAGGTTTTCACTGTGAGCCCAACAATGTGAGCTGGAGGAGATGAGGGGTAACAGTGCACGGGAAGATAGCGTCCAGGGAAGCAAGACAGCTTTCCCAAATCAATGGGCATGTGCCCCTCCACTTCCTCCCTCACAGAAGAATGTGTGCAAATTGCTTCAGCAGGCTCTTTCACACAGTCCTTGTGTGTAGATAATTTCCTTGATTACATATCTGCCAAGTTCAGCATCTTCAAAACACCAGGTATTCACAGTGTCTAAGGCACACTAATTTCATTTCGGTGTAAACCGTTTGGGATGTATAACATTGCTGTAGCTCCATACAATTATCATCAGGAGACTTCGACTGTGTGTCTAACCTTTGTTCTCTCCTGTCTTCTGTCTTTGCTGGTTTTAGCTAGAAGAAATGAGATAAAATAAAATAATTTTTATTTTATTTTAAGTAGAAGTTTTATGCACATATTAGAGAACTGTTGATTTATTTGGTTATCTAAATTAACCTACAACTTGGGCAAAGGCATTTGGAAAAAGTTTTTAAAGTAAAATCTTTTTTTCCCTTGAATCTTTTTCTTGACAGTCAAGCTTACTATTTTTTTTTTTTTTTTTTTGACAGAGTCTCCCTGTAGTCCCAGCTAAGCTGGAATTTGCTATGGAGATGTGGCTGACCCCTGTCTCTGCTTGCCATGTTCTGGGATTAAAGTGCCTTGTACCACCATGCCCAGCTTCATATATATATATATATATATATATATATAATAAATATATATAATTAATATATAACATATATTATTATATACTCCAGTTACCTTATATTATCAGTTGGACCCTCTCTGATTTTTTTTTAGCGATTCTGTTTTTACTTCAATGGCAAGGCTTCAAAGTCCTGAAGTATGAGATTACTACTGTATCTGAGCTAGAGGTGATAGAAATAACATTTGCTGTGTTTATCATAGCTATTCTTGGATTATTTGACCACAGTTAATTTTTCCTTTTATTTACTAAAAATTATTCAATACTAAATGTTTTTCTATGGGGTCTCATAGCTGAAGAAAAGATGTTCAAAAACTTTAAATGATTTCTCAGATTTAAAACGTAAAAACAAAGATGGAAGAAAGTGCTAAGCTTGTAATAAAGTTCATGGGACTGTTATGACTCAAATATTTGTTGGACTATTATTTAACTCAATATCTAATAAACCAATATTCAGTCATTCATTCAAAATGATTGGGTTCCAGTTCCAATGTGTCTAGTGAAGAACCAGGGACAAGCCAGACATAGCTCCAGACTGAGAATTCTTCTCAGAACAAGATATATGCTTAAAATTTGCTGTAACTCATTCTTCATTTGACTTATATGTAGCTATAGCAGAAAGTAAATTAAACTTTTTCCCAAAACACCAGGGGTACAAATGGACACACTCACAAAGAAATGCAAAGGAGAAAGATTTGTTTTCTGTTCTACTTTGGGGACCCAAACTGTGATACATGAGGATTTAAAAATGCTGCTGGCAGGGCCAGCAGGTGACCACAAGGCACAGAGCAGCTGCCATGCCAAGTAGAGGGGGTATTTCTGCATCAGCCTTTCTGATGGGAGTGTCGATGAAGGTGTGGAGACTTTCTGAGGTTAGAGTATTGGCACAGAACAGTGAGAACTGCATTTTTCATTAATGTGACCTGACACTGGTATAGGTCTGAGAATTTTAAGTTATGTATAAAACTGATAATTACAAAGGGAGAGAGAACATGTAAATGATGAAGGTATAGCAAATTAAATAGTCTCAAAACCTTTCTTTTCTTTCCCTAGTCAACATTTTTTACCTGGTCATGATATGAGACCATCTGAATATTTCAAAGCACCCCAAGTTCATCATGTCACAGCCACATTATTTCTCTTCTTCTTTCTAGACAGACATCCCTAAGTTGATTTATTTTTTTCTTTCCTTCGGATAGTAGCATCGTATTTTCAAACCATCAGGGGTTAAAAATGAATATATTTTAGCTAGGTGTGGTGGCATATGCCTTTAATCCTAGCACTTGGGAGGCAGAGACAGGTGGATCTTTGTGAGTTCGAGGCCAGCCCAGTCTACAGAGTGAGTTCCAGGACAGCTGGGGCTACAGGGAGACCCTATCTCGGAAAACCCAACAAAAAAAAAAAAAAAAAAAAAAAAAGTATATTTTTGATTCTCCCCTTTTCATTCTCAAACATCAAAGAGCTGATGCGTTCTCAAGTAACCTCTGAAATTCTTAATTTGATGATTTCTTTCACTCTGTTACATGACAGGCTGCTTGGTTAGTCTTTCCTTTTTTTTTTTTGTTTTTAATAAAGCCTTTTTATTGTTAAATACAAGCATCCTTCATTGTAAAACCAATTTTCAAACGTAGCTATGCCCAAAACTATACAGCCCAAGGTCCCCATTGTCCAGCTGGAGAGGGCTTTGCATGTACATGCATGTTGATCAAATAAAGCACCGTCTATGCTGTAGTTTCACCATTCAAAACAAAACACCAAGCCAATTGCAGCCCTTACCTCCCTATATGCCCCCTTTCTTCCACAGATTGTCCCCTACATTTTAGAAAAGGGCACAGGTGGGTGAGAAGAAAGCAGTCTTACTTCTCGGGGGGGGGGGGGGGGGCGAGTGTATGTCATTTTGGACTCTGATAAGTTCAGACTGTTTCCTTTCATTGAAGTTGGCAGTTTATTCAGAAACTGTACCTACTAATGAGACAAGCCCTGGTATGCACCATAACTACTAACTTTAATTTTTTTTTATTTTATTTAATATGGTCGGCTGAGGTTGCAGCGGACGCGAGCAGAGTCTCGTCCCGAGTATTCCTGACGGGTCCAGGTTTCCCCAGGGGTGTCGGACCCGGGTCGCAGAGTCTTTACTACATCCTCAGCCTAACAGTACTAATTATTATGTAGGTTACGTTGTATAGACACAGATGTTTGGATGGTATGCTATACTATGAAACTATAGCTTTTCATGTAAAAGATGACAGGTCTTACTGTGGCTTATAACATCTCCTAACCACTAGAGGATGTGAGATTGTGGCATCAGCCGTGTGAATTATTCCTCCAGGAGAGAGCTAATAGCCAATTAGATTTGGGATATACAGGCGCTAGGCTGCCACTGCTGCACAGTATTCCAGGCAGTCGAGGGGTGTAGCTAATGCTGCTGGAGCGTCTTGCTTGACTCAAGGAGACCTATTTGTCTTTATTATTTAGTGGCCTTTGGTAATACTCCCTGGCATTCCAGAGATCAACTGTACAACTTGCAAGTGTGGTCTCAATACATCTTTCCCATGCTTACATCAGATCTTCAACAGCAGGGCCTTACTGCCTCTCTTCTTGCAGGTATCCCGTTTACAGGCAAAAAGCCTTTACCTTTTTGGGGGGGCTTGGACCCCCTCACCAACTTCTCCTTGACAGAAATAATCCTGCTGAATCAGAGTCTCCTGTTAATATATTTTGCCTAATTACACGCTTATAAAGCTTTAGTATTATATTTGGCTCTGAATAGAGAATTATCCTTTCACAGTTCACTATGTCTATCAGTCATTAAAGAAGAGTTATAACCGTTTTAAGATTACCTCTTAACACTGGCTCTAATTTACAGTTAGGTAATGACTCATTTTACCATCATGTTTTTCTTTGTTCTATGAAAAGGAGGTAAGAAAGTCTCTCATAAAAACTTTGTGGCATCTGGAAGGTAAGTTTCATTAGGACTCATATAAAATAGTTGTTACAAGTAGGATAACAGAGGGTTTGATGTCTACAGCAGTCTGAGGCTTTTCTTCCTTTTAATGTTTAGATAAGCCAACTTTTCTGCTGGTATCTCTTGGTACATCCTGCACAGTGCAAATCTGTATCTTTTCTTTCTCAGCCATTAAGTTGGTGACGTTTTGACCTGTGGGAACATGCAAATCTTTTCCCATAGTTAGTTTTAAGATTTAAATTGAAAAAATTGACAAAAGGTTTAATATATAAACTGTATCCCCCCTTTTTTATTTTAGGTTTCTATTTTTTGACCCATGAATCTCAAAAAGGCAGTTGTATTAAACATACCTATAGGCAGGAATCAAGGTGTAAATTTTTCATTAAATTTACCCAAGCTGTTTATCATTGACTGTATGTTGTTAATTTGGAAAGCAAACTTAATTCCTTTAGCTAAATTATCCTACAGGTAAAAGAAAATGTTACAAGATGATACTGTACAACACAAAAATTATAGAGAACATTTGTATACATTGACCCCAAAGTTGTTGTTATACAAATTATAAATAAAACAAATGTAGACAACAATTTATATTTCCAAATAGCTTAAATGTATTACTGTTTTTATTAAAACCTTTTAATCAATGTTGTTTAATATAGACATTTTTACTTTTACTAAGTCCTAAAATACCATATAATATGTAGACAACGTTTGGGCAAATTTGGATATCTGTTAAACTCATATCAATTAAATATACATTAATGGAGTATAGACTCATGTCCCCCTCCCAACCCTCCCACCCCACCAGATTCACCGTTTCAGTCAGTTCTTTGATGCAGTCTTTTCTGTTGTTAATGTTGTTGTCATTCTTTCCAATATGCATCACTCACCACAAAAATTATTTACAACTGGGTTATTGGCAATAGCATCCACAGATGAGGGATACCATTCATCCTTTGTTTTTCTGGGACTGAGTTACTTCACTTAACATAATATCTTCTAGTTCCATCCATTTACTTGCAAAGTTCATGATGTTGTCTTCTTTTACTGCTGCATAGAACTCCATTGTGTACATGTGACACATTTTCTCTATCCACTCGTCAGTTGAGGGGCATTTGGGTTGGTTCCAGCTTTTTGCTGTTGTGAACATAGCTGCAATAAATATAGCTGTGCATGTATCTCTGCTGTAAGATGAGTCTTGTGGGTATATACCCAGGAGTGGTATGACTGGGTCAGGTGGTAAGCTCATTTTGAGTCTTCCAAGTGTTCTCCACACTGCTTTTCATAGTTGCTATACAAGTTTACATTCCCACCAGCAATGGATGAGTGTTCCCCTTTCCCCACAACCTCTCCAGCACTTGGTAACATTTGTTTTCTTGACCCTAGCCAGTCTTATTGGAGTGGGATGATATCTTAAAGTGGTTTTAATTTGCATTCCCTTAATTATTAGTGACATTGAACACTTTTTAAGATGTTTCTCAGCCATCTCTAATTCCTCACTTGTGAAGTCTCTGTTCAGCTCTTTGCTCCATCTTTTGAGTGATTCATTTGTTTTCTTTATTTTTTGAGTAGTTAGTTTATATACTCTGGAAATCAATGCTTTGTCAGATGTATCTGTGGTGAAGGCTTCCTCCCAATCTGTGGGTTTTCTCTTCACTTCCTTTATTGTTTCTTTTGATGTACAGAAGCTTTTGAGTTTAATGAGGTCCCATTCGTCAATTGTAGACCTTAATTCTTGCGCAGCTGCTGTCTGATTTAGGAAATCTTTTCCTATGCCTATGTCTTGTAGTCTGCTGCCATTTTTTTCTTCTATCGCCTCCAGAGTTTGGGGTTTCATGTTGAGGTCTTTGATCCATCTGCAGTTAACTTTTGTACAGGGTGAGAGGTAGGGGTTTAATTTCATTCTTCTACAAGTGGTGATCCAGTTTTACCAACATTACTTGCTGAAAATGCTGTCTCTCCTCCATGGGGTCTTCTTGGACCCCTTGTCAAATATGAGATGGCTGAAATTGTATGTGCTCAGGTTTGGATCTTCAGTTTTGTTCCATTGGTCAACAGGTCTATTTTTGTGCCAGTACCAAGCTGTTTTTATGACTATAGCCCTGTAGTATGGTTTGAAGTCTGGTATAGAGATCCCCCCCCTATATTGCTCTTTTCACTCAGGGTTGCTTTGGCTATTCCTGAATTTTTTTTTCCTTTTGTTTTTCCACATGAAATTAAGGATTTTTTCCCTTTTGTTTTTCCAAATGAAATTAAGGATTTTTTTCCAAGCCTTTGAAGAAACTCTTGGGAATTTTAATTGGGATTGCATTAAATCTATACAAGAGTTTGGGCAGAATGGACATTTTTACTATATTAATTTTCCCAATCCATGAGCATGGGAGGTTTTTCCATCTTCTGATGTCTTCTTCAATTTCCTTCTTCAGGGGTTTAAAGGGTTTTTTTGGTAGAGATCTTTGGTTTTTTTGGTTAGGTTCATTCCTAGGTATCTTATTGTTTTTGAGGCTATTGTGAGTGGGAAGGTCTCCTTGTAGTCCTTCTTCAGTTGCTTCTTGTTGGTGTAAAGAAAGGCTACTGAGTTTTCTAGGTTAATTTTGTATCCTTCCACTTTACTGAAGCTCTTAATTGTTTCTAGGAGTTTTCTGGTGGAGTTTTTAGCATTCCTTAAATAAACAATCATATAATCAGGAAAAAGGGATAGTTTGACTTCCTCTTTTCCAATTTGAACTCCTTTAATTTCCTTTTCTTGCCTTATTGCCCTAGCAAATGTTTCAAGCACTATATTGAGGAGTGGTGATGGGGGCAGCCTTGCTGAGTTCCTACCTTTAAAGGGAATGCTTCTGTCGTTTCCCCATTTAGGATGATATTGGCTCTGGGTTTTCTATATATGGCTTTGATTACATTGAAGAACAATCCCTCCAATCCAATTCCCTTTAGGACTTTAAGCGTGAAGGGATGCTGGATTTTGTCAAAGGCTTTTTCTGCATCAATTGAGATGATCATGTGGTTTTTGTCTTTTGGTCCATTTATATGTTTGATGATATTTATTGATTTTTGTATGTTGAACCATCCCTGCATCTCTGGTATGAATCCAACTTGGTCATGATAGATGATATTCTTGATGTGGGTTTGTGTGCGATTTGCAAGCATCTTGGTTAGAATTTTTGCATCTGTGTTCATTAATGAGATGGGTCTACAATTCTCCTTTTTGGTTATATCTTTGCCTGGTTTTGGTATTAGAGTGATGCTGGCTTCATAGAAGGAATTAAGGAGAATTCCCTCTGTTTGTATCCTTCTAAACAATTTGAGTAATAATGGTTGTAAGTCTTTTTGAAATATTTTATAGAATTCTGCCATTAAACCATCTGGGCCTGGGCTTTTTTAGTTGGGAGGTTTCTTATTACATCTTCAATTTCTTCATATATTATGGTCTGATTAAACTATCAATCTCTTCTTGGTTGAGCTTTGGTGATTCCCAGATTTCAGATATTCATCCACTTCTTCTAGGTTTTCAAATTTAGTAGAGTATACGTTTTTGAAGTATTCCTGTATGATTGTCTGGATCTTTTCATTTTGTGATATTTCCCCTTTCATCACAGATTCTATTGATTTGGAGTTGTTTCTTCTGTCTTTTGGTTAACTGGGCTAGAGGACTGATCTATCTTGTTTATTCTCTCAAAGAACCGACTTTTGGATTCATTGATTTTTTTGTATTGTTTTCTTTGTTTCTATTTCATTGATTTCTGCTCTGATTTTTGTTATTTCTTCCTGTCACTGTGTTTAGGGTTCATTTGTTGTTGTCTCTCAAGTGTTTTTAGTTGCAGTGTTAGATCGTTCACTTGTTAGTCTTTCCTTTCTACTTGCCTATATTTTATATATACATTTCCAAATTGGCCTCTTGGCTCTTCTATCCATTTTATATGCCAAAGTCAGCATTTTCAAAATGTGGGACATGCCATGCTCCTCTCTTGCTTGACAATCTCCAGGAGTCTCATTCAGTGAATTGACTTTAATCTCCTTAGTCCCATCTGAGACCTCAGTCGTCCTTTGCAAGTGTATCTCCAGTCACCTCTTCCACGTGCTCTGTGTCATTCACTCAGTGAAGATTCTACTTACCTTTATTTTATTCTTATAAGATCCATTTCAAGCATCACATCCTTCCCTCGTTCTCTTCCTCCTCTACCACTTCATCAGGTATGAGTATTCTCACTCCATAGTATACTAAATTATAAGATATTATATCACAGTGTCCTACTAGTACCATTGCTAATTTGGTGTACATTTTTGCTGATATAGTATACACCTGGAACTGTGTTAAGCACTTTATTCCCATTATGTTGTTTAAGTGTTAGAACTTAAAGTCAACTGTAATATTACCTCCAATTTATAATCAAGGAAACCAAGACTGAATAACTTGCTGAAGGACAAGCATTTTATTAAACAAAGGTCTATTTTACATTAAATCAAATGCCTTTCTTTTTATTTCATTTTTTAACAATAAGTAATAAGTTGTGAGTACAAGCATCCTTCATGTAAAACCAATTTGCAAGCAGCTATGCCCAAACCCACACAGCCCAAGGCTCCCACCATCCAGCTGGGGGGGGGGTTGTATGTACAATCAAGTTGATCAAATAAGTGTCCAGTCCATATTGCTGTAGTTTCACCATTCACCTCAATCGCAGCCCTTACATTCTACCATGCCCCCTCTTCCACAGATTGTTCTCTAGGCTTAGAAAAGGGGCACAGGTGGACGAGAAACAAAACAATCTACTTTCTCTGGAGATGTCATTTTGGACTCTGATCAGTTCAGACTGTTTCCTTTCATGGGTTGGCAGTTTGTCCAGGAAAAACCTTTTAATCCTACTAATGAAGCACAAGCAATTAGATATACAGGCATTTAAACAGTACTAATTGTTATGGTAGGTTACATTGGTATAGACACAGATGTTTGGATGGTATGCTAATCCATGACTATAGTTTTTCTGTAAAAGATGACAAGGTCTTCCTGTGGCTTATAACATCTCCTAACTACTAGAGGATGTAAGCTTGTGGCATCAGCTGTGAATTATTCCTCCAAGGAGAGAGCTAATAGCCAATTAGATTTGGGATATACAGGCATATGGCTGCCACTGCTGCACAGTATTTCCAGGCAAGTGAGGTGTAGCTGATGTTGACGGAGGAATCTCAAATGCCTTTCCATTAGAGCATCCTGCCTTTCTGTTATCAAGGGCTCTCTGACTAACATGTATGCTTCCTGTAGCTCCTGAAATAGTGACCATGATTTGCAAATGGTGGGCCTGAAGCTGCTAACAGACACCTTGTTTCATGTGGAGTCTGAGACTAAAGCTAGGATGGAGAAGCATTGAGCCAGGAAGTAGAGAGACTAGTTTTGGTGACAGTACTTGAACACCTGTGTCAACCTAGTTCTAGCTTTGAATTGCTCAGGTCCATGAACTAGTACAGTCCTCTGTGAGCTGGATTTTCTCTTTAGTAATTAGTTAATTTAGTGGTAGAGCAGGATAATGGTATAGAGTTTGATTTCTGCAAGATACTTAACAAAATGTGACAGAATTTGATAAAATAAGCTCATGAATAAGAGTGAATTATAGATTATTATTATTTTTTAAATATTTTATCTATTTTATTTTATGTATATGAGTGTTATGCCTGCATGCATATAAGAGTACCTGTGTTGTGCAGTGCACGAGGAAGACAGAAGAGGGTGTTGGATCCCTTGGAACTGGAGTTAGGGATAGTTGTTAACTGCTGTGTGGATGCTGGAATTTGAACCTGAATCCTCTGCAAGAACAGCCAGTGTTCTTATCTGCTGAGCCATGTCTCTAGCCCCATGTGGATTCTTTAATACATACTTAAATCATCTTCTTGGGGATTCATTAGTCTGGAAAGGTTCTTAGTGTTTTACTAATTTTATTAGTGTCTTAGAAGCTAAATATACATGTCTAAAGGTCTTGAAGATCATGCCTATTCATTAGATACCCAAGTCTGGATAGACAGGAAGTACTCATTCCAGCATGATTATGGGTAATACAAAGGAAGAAACTGGGCATATCCAAGTCTGTGTTGAAAATCAAAGGCTAGAAGAGTCTCTGAGGCCAGGAAAGCAAGGGTAAGGACAGGAAGCCAAAACCTTTAAGTATTCAAAATACCTAGAGGCATTAAAACCTGTGCAGGTTCAGCTCTCACCCTGCTGATTAATGACTGTGTCTTAAGGAAAAGCTCTGAATCTCTCTTTCTCTTTTTTAAAATATTTTTTAAATTTTATTTATTTTTTTATGCATATGAATGTACTATCTGCATGTAGGTCTGTGCACCCATGTCGTGCAATGCTGCAGAGGTCAGAAGAGGGCTCAGATTCCCCTGGAACTGGAGTCAAAGACGGTTCTCAGCTGCCATGTGGGTGCTGGGGATTGAACCTGGGTCCTCTGCAGGAGCAGTTGGTGCTCTTAACCACTAGGCCATCTCTCCAGTCCTGAATCTCTCTCTACTGTCAACATAGAAAGAATGGTATGTACCCACGAGACCCTTGAGTAGTGACCTATGGAAATGTTAGACACATGGCAGATGTTCAATGCCTAGTGATTGTGTTAAAATATATCATTTACCAAGAGTTAGTTAAGAGTTCCCTATCACCAGGAGAGAAGGCCAAGGATCTAGATATTAAGGAGCAGAAAGTGACGAGGAGTCATGAGCCATTCTACAGAACTTGGTCTTTCACATCTGGGAATGATTTCCCCCAACAGTGTTTTGGGTCCTCTCCTTAGCACTTGATAAGAAAGAAAAAACTGGGGCTGGACAGATGGCTTAGCAGTTAAGACCACCGACTGCTCTTACAGAGGACATGGGTTCGATTCCCAGCACCCATGTGGCAGCTAAGAACTGTCTTTAAGCCAGGCATGTTGGTGCATGCCTTTAATCTTAGTACTTGGGAGGCAGAGGCAGGCGGATCTCTGTGAGTTCAAGCCCAGCCTGGTCTACAGACTGAGTTCCAGGCCAGCTGGGGCTATAGGGAGACCCCGTCTCAAAAAAGAAAAGAAAGAAAAACCAAGGTGTTGCAGTCAAACCTGACATGGATAAATGTTAGGTTCTACAATAAAAAGCAATTGAGATAATTATAGGATTCAGTAAATTTGGTAATTTAGAGCAATATTAGCTTGATTGATCCACAAAGTGATACAATTTCCAAACCATTTGATATTCTTAGGGTTCTGAGATGAAAGCAGAAGATGCTTAGCCAAAGAATTACCAAGTAGCGTACTATACTAGTTGGCCAAGAGTAATTTCGCTGCCACAGTACCATCAGCAGCACCTTGACTAACATATTGATGGATGTGAAACTGGAACTCTTTAACAATATATTTTGAGCTGGGCATGGTGGCACACATCTTTAATCCTAGCACTTGGGAGGCAGAGGCAAGCAGATCTCTGTGAGTTCAAGGCCAGCCTGGTCTACATAGTGAGTTCCAGGATAGCTGGGGCTATAGGGAGATTCTCTCTCTCTCTCTCTCTCTCTCTCTCTCTCTCTCTCTCTCCATATATATATATATGTATATATATATATAGTTTTGATTTTTAATTCAATCAAGGTCAATTTTAATATTTGAATTCCTTATTGTTTGAAAGTAGTTTTCATTATACAAATGAAACCTTTTACTGAAAAGTGATAAAATACCAATGGATAAAAATTAACTACAAAAATCTCATCCTGCATCCTCATAGGTAACTATTATTTTTGTCTTGACTTATGTCACTCCAAGTTTCTTTTCTCGGTATTATATTTATCTGACAAAGGAAGGGGATATGGCACAAGAGCGTGAGCTCTTCACCCACAGATTTTAAATGAAAATCTACAACTCTGTCAGAGATATATGTCAAAGTTGTTGTGAAAGAGAAAGTTTAAATTTTATAGTGTCCAGTTTTTCAACTTTAGGATGCCAAAGAAAAGTGCAATGAATGATACTGAAGTGCTCACTTGTATATTTTTAATTTACTTTTTACTTGGAAGAGTCAGCTTAAAAAGAACTTCTAATATTCCAGCTCTGATTTGTGAGCCATTTCGTTGTTTCTCGAGTTATTGGCTCTAATGCCTCTGTTTGATTTCTGCGCTTGAGTAAACCCACCCACAGGCAGACTGAACTCCAGCATGTTTGACATTTTCCCTTTTGAACATCATCCAGCATAATGGAGCTTACTGGAAAAAGTCTACACAGTATGACTCAGGCAGTCATGCAAAAGTTTCTTTCTGTGGAATTCTTTATTTTTTTCCCCAGAGTGAAAATAGACCACATTATTTGAGGATAAACAAATATGAAAGTGTTTCCAGTAATATCTTTATGCATACAGGCTGCTGAAGATTAACTAAAAATTCTTGATTAAGATCTTGCTTCCTACCTAAATGCTTCAGTAAATAGCCTTTCTGAAGTAGATTTTGACATTTCAAATTCTCCAACTAAAAACAGAAAATGAAAGTGTACTTTTCAAGGAGAGAAATTGGACTTTCTTTTTCTCCAAAATTTCCATAATTTATCTAATACAGAACTATCCACATAGTATATATTTAATGTCTTCAAACAAAGCTGTGTAAGGTAAAATTACAGTTTATGAAAGGCATGTGCGACCTAGCCAAAATAAGACCTAATTTTTTTTCTTTCACTTTGCTTAATTTTCTGATAAATTTCAGGAAACATTCCCAAGTAAGCATGTGCTTTATCAATTTTCATAATTTGAAATCTTTCTCATTTTGAAAGAGTTGGGTTTTTTTCATGATTTTAGAATCCTCTGTGATGTTTTGAGCTGAGCGTGTACATTTGAGAATTCTTTGTCTTCTTTAAAACTTACTTGAACACTATCATTGTTGTATGCACATCTGTATGTGGCAGATGCATGGGCGTGTGTGCCATGATGTGTATGGAGGGCAGAGGACAACTCCAGAATTGGTTCTCTCCCTCCACCTTTACAAGGATTCTGGGGAAGAAACACAGACTGTCAGGCTTGCTTGGCTAGCACCTTTATGTGCTGGATCATCTCACCAGCCATGTTTATTTATTTTTAAAGACAGGGTCTCATGTATCACAGGCAAGTCTCCAATTCACTGTGTAGTCAAGGATAACTTTGAACTTCTTGATTTTCCTGCCTTTCCCTCCACAGGGCTGGGATTTCAGGAGTATGCCACCATCCCATTTATATGGTGCTGTGGACTGAACCCAGGGCTTCGTGTGCACTCCGCCAACGAAGCTACACCTCCAGACCTGTGAAGTTCTTCAGGCAGAAAATTTTAAAGTATTTTTTAATTTTATGTGTCTGAGTGGTTCGTCTTCATGTATGTAGATGCACTGTGTGCATGGTTAGTGCCCAAAGAAGCCTGGAGAGTGTATTGGATCCCCTGGAACTGGAGTTGCAGACAGTTGTGAGTTACAATGTGGGTGCTGGGAACTGACCCAATGTCTTTTGCAAGAGAAACAAATGCTTTTAACTGCCAACGCATCTCTTCAGCCCCTAGGTAAAAGTTTTTTTTTTTTCCACCTAGGTAAGCAACTTCACAATGATTGATGCTGTTTTCATATTGGGAATATAAAACCAGAAGTCAGGATTATAAAGCTTAAGAGAATGCAGATAAGAAAGAAGTAAGCTGTAGAACGTTTACACCATAAATGACAGTAGCTGACATGATTGGACAGGTACTCTTGCATGTACTGATACTTGGTTAGGTGGTTCATATATGCACTGCTTTCCATAGCAACCCTTCAAAATGGTATCATCATCTCTACAAATGAATCCTCCACTGAGGCCTGGCAGAGAGCTGAGTTCTGCAGCTGTGTCCACACTGGGGTTCATAGTTTGTCTCCTCATGAAACCATGTTTTCTCAGATGTGACAAAATTGAATAAGGAAAAGGAAGAAAGAAGAGACAGTTATTAGAAATAAAGTATATTTCTTTTTTATTTGAATGGATTTATTTCACTTTGTTTAAGAAACTCATCATAGCAATAAAAAAAAGAAATAAAGAGAAAGAAAGAAAAGAAAGAAAGGTTCCCTGCTTTAGTGAATAATAGATATTTTGGGCCCCTCTGAATCCTCTTTAACTTCTCCTTTAAAACATATAGACCATGTTCATCTTGCCAAGGCCTTTAGTGCTGCCCACAAATATATTGACTGTGTGAGAATAACAACATTGTATCGGGTCTGGCTGCTGAATAAAAAATGGTCTCAGCAGGCATGGTGGCCCATTCCTTTAATCCCAATACTCAGGAAGCAGAGGCAGGCAGATCTCTGAGTTCAAGGCCAACCTGGTCTACAGAGTGAGTTCCAGGCCAGCTGGGGCTACAGGGAGACCCTGTCTCAAAAAGGCAAAAAAAAAAAAAAGTCTCTTCCTCCTCCCACTAGACCATAGCAGCTGGCCAGGAGACCACATTCTACTCTGCGGCATCCCTCGG
The DNA here is from genome assembly GCA_009823505.1 of Rhizomys pruinosus. Classification (NCBI taxonomy): domain Eukaryota; kingdom Metazoa; phylum Chordata; class Mammalia; order Rodentia; family Spalacidae; genus Rhizomys; species Rhizomys pruinosus. Next base: position 318,184 of record VZQC01006125.1, on the reverse strand, counting down.
GGAGTGCTCCTTGCCAGCGTCACTTGTATGGCTGTGACCCTGGCCACTTCCCCCCCATCCGTAACTCACCGTGGTTCATGGCACCACCATGTCTCTCTTGGGATGTTCTCTTGATTCCTGACTCCCAATCTAACTCTCCTTCAGTGCTCTCTCCACACAACAGCTGGAATTTGTTTTCTGAAATGTGACTCTGGGGTCTATGAAGATCTTTGGGGCACATTCTGGATCAGAACTATAGCACAGCTCAAAGCCTGCTGCAGCAAGCATGTTCTTTGTTTTTTATTAGTGTGTGTTAGAGATACAAGAAATAAGTTTCATTATGACATTTTCACATATGTATATAAGGCATTATTTATTTTTTTGTTGTCATTAAACTTTTTCCATACATCATACATCATTTCTCAATTGAATTTAGAGTCACTTCCCTTTCCATGCCTCCCACCCCACCTGAGTTCCTGCACTCTGCCATACATGTCTTGCATCTGTTTCTGAGTCTTTCCAGAGTTTTTTTTCCAGTTCTTTTGTTGTTGTTGTTCTCTGTAACTTGTATTGCATATATATATATATATATATATATAATATAAGGCATTTTGATCATATGTACCCTTTCTTATCTTGTACCCCAATGCACCCTTTCTACTTTCATAGTTCCTGTTTTATTTTTAGAGTCTTCATATGAGGGAAAACACGTGACACTTGTATTTCTGAGTTTGGTTTATTTAACTTAACACGATGATTTCTACTTTCATGCATTTTTCAGCAAATGACATTGTTTAATTACTTTTAATGGCTGGATAATACTCCATTATAACATAAATCAACACTTTGTTTATCTACTATATAGTTGATAGGGATCAAGGCTGATTTCATGACTTGGTTATTGTAAATATTGCCACGTTTAATAGGATTATCTATATCGCATGCTTCCTTTGACTCCTTCAGGTACATACCTAATAGAAACAGGTTATTCTTTACCTAACCCTGCCAGCCTTTCTCTTCTCTGTTTCAACTCTTTTTTTTTTTTTTTAACTTTCATTGCTCTCCAGTTTTACAGGCTATGTTTTTCTGTCTTTGACGTCTCTATATCTTAAAATCCCTTTCTCCTCCAAAGCTCTGTTTACCTGGATTTCTATGTGTCTTCCATAAGTAAGTGTAGACCTGTACTGATTTCTGTGTCTTCCATGATTAAGCTTGGGCCCGCCCTCTGGATGCCCCTATGACACAGGATCCCCGTGTGCTCACCTAGGGCCTCTACTCTCACGTGCAGCATGCATGGTACTGGCTTGCAGGCATCTGCCTCTGCCTCTGCCTCTGCCTTACCCACAAGGCAGTGTGCTCCAGGACAGGAGCAGGAGCTTATGTACTGTTGCAGCCCAGGGACCTAGCAAGCACATGGCATGTTGATGAATCTCAGTTGTCAGCTGGTTACTGTTTATTACTAGGTGACTGCAGAATCATTCAGTTAACTGTTGTAGAAAATATGAAACTGTAGAAGGGACGAAGTCAGCCAGGCTCTGATGTAACGTTTCCGGTCTTCGAGGCTCTTTCTTGATCCATGGATTTTCACGGCTCTCTCCTTGTGGCATGGACTTGAAATTTGGGCTATTTTAAGCACTTCAGCTACAAAGCTACCTGAAAGGAATGTGCCAGCTTAGCACAGCAAGACACTGAAGACAGGCTTGATGGGCCACTTCCAAAGAGTCGTTTGGACTGATCTCCTTAATGTCTCCTAGAGCCATAAAATTAAGGGATGTAGAAAAAGGAAGGTCTGTGGGTATGAGTGACTGTTGATACTTAAAACTCTGAATTTGGGGATTTGTAGATATTCTTTTCAATGGAAGAGTTACTAGCTAAGGTAGAGCACTGAGTCCCAGCAGTGACTCAGCTAGCCTTCCAGGGCCAGAAGGTGATTTCCGCCCCCCCACCCCCAACCATTCGTTATAGGAATAAGAAACTAAGTGGCACAGCTTTTCCACCTTCCAATATGGACTGAAGACTCATGTCTCTCCAAGAATCCTCCAGACCTTCAGTGCCAGATGGGGACTGCTGAGACATCTAGCTTGTGGACTGAGCTACTACTGGGGTTTCAACCTCTTTGGAGTATAGACTGCCATTGTTGGACTAATCAGCCTGTATCATGGAGACCAGTACAGGAAGATCAAGACAGGACGAGGTGCTTACTGGACCTCATTTGGTGACCATGGGAAGGGAAGACCCCAGTGTGGAGCACAAGGGCAGGACTGATGGTGGTTTGGGCTTGCCAAGGAGGAGCCTTCATATAATCCTTAAGGAAAACATGATATCTTTCAGCCTAATAAAAAACATGATATCTTTCAGCCTAATAAAGAAAAAAAATAATAATACATATATAATAAAATAATAAATAATAAAATAAAATAAATAATAAAAATAATAAAAGAAATCATAAGCTGAAGATGCTAAAACCTATTATATCATAATCTTGATTTGTGTGTGGCATGCATATATGCATATTTTGGAGTGATTCAAACTGGAAGCAACAACAACAACAAAAGACTGGGTCAAAGAACTGACTGAAACGGTGAACTTCTGCCTGAAACAGTAAACTTCTGCACTGAAAATTTTAAGAGACTGAGAAAAAGATGAAAAACATGTTTGGCAGAATGCATGAGCTCTGTTGGGGTGGGGGACGTGAAGAAGGGGGAGTGGGTCTAGACTTGATTGGAAATTTTGTATGAAATGCACAAAGCTTCAATAAAAATTGGCTTTGAAAATAAAAAAAAAAAAGAAACTAAGTGGAAACCCTGCCCATGAAACTTTTAACCTTTAAATCTTCCATGATTCCCCTCCTCATCTCCGAACCTCTGGGATAATCTTGTTTTCTTGTTAAGTTTAAAACATGTCCTCAGCCTTTCCAAGGGGAAAATTAGCAGTCATGAAGTAATTGAATGCAACAGACCCATGTCCCCTCTCTGTAGAAACTGTGACAGCGCTGTAACCTGTAGGATCATAGACGGGCTTAGCATGTGCAGGGCACAGAGGAGAAAACTGTTTTGTCTACATTTCTGATTTTTCATCCATCCTCTCATTACTTGCAGTTCTTTAGTAAAAAAATGTTTCCTATCTGTTTATGTGTTGTGTGTGCCATGGCACATGTGCGGAAGTCAGAGGACAATTTTCAAAAGTTGTCTCTCTTCCTTCATTATGTGGGTTCTAGGAATAAATTCAGGTCATCGGATTGGTAGCCTGTGTCCTTACCCACTGAGCCGTCTTGCTGGCTCTGCTTTTATTTCTTGATCTTGCTCACTTTCTCCCTAGAATAAGCCAGGCAGAAAATAGTTCAGGATTTACTAGCCATACAGTATTCGCTGTAACCACTCAATTCTGCCATCATCCATAAAAGTAGGCATAGGTAACAGGTTCATGAATAAGCATGTGCTCCAAAAAAGCCATTCTTATGGACTTCATGCAATTTTCCTTTGTTATGAAGAATATTCCCTTTTTGGTCTTTCTCCACAAGAATTACCATTTTTATTTCAGAGACTTTACAAACAGGAAGCCAGACTACTCCAGGAGGCTGGACTTTGTTAGAATGTTAACTGGAAAGCCATGAGGTTGAACTGGAGCCTTCAGACAGCACGGCATGAGCATAAGGATGTACACGAATCACCTGGGGTTTGGGTAAAATGCAGCAGGTGATAGAGCTGCTATGGACCTGAGTATCCCATCTTGAGAAGCAAGATTTGCAAATGTCACACAGGTTCATCCACAAAAAAGAGATTGGAAAGAGCCTGGTGGAGGTGGAGGGATATGGTAAATCAGAATTTGGAGAGTTGGTGATGGTGGACTGATGCAGGCACATCTAAGGCAGGCTCAGTGAAATTGGAGGCAAGAAGAAGGCATGGAGACTTTTGGGGGTGTGGCCTCAGCAGGGTGTTACAGTTCCTTTCTCCATCACTGTGATGATACTTGACAAAGGCAATTGAAGGGAGAAAGTTTATTTTTGGCTCACAGTTTCAGAAATCTCAGTCCACTACAACAGTAAAGGAATGTCACCACGAACTTGCCCTGGATCTTTGGAATGGCTAGAGGGAAGGAAGTGTAGAGTGCGACAGGGTGGAGCTAGGAATAAAATGCTCTGCCCACCAGGACCCACCCCCATGCTATCCCCTATAGTTTCCACAACAGTCTCTAGATAGTACTGTTAGCTGGGGACCAAGTTTTCAAACACAAGCACCTTCTGGGGACATTTCATATTCAAACCAAAACAGCAGATTTAAGTTGCTATAAGGATGTGAGAGGTTCAAGGAAGAAGGCTTTCCTAGTCAGTGAGTGATACCTTCGGCAGAGGTCCCAGTGATCTGTGGAAAAGTGGGTACAAGTGTATTCTTACTTCCTGGATAAATAGGAAGGCAGGGGAGAGGAGACTGGGTTATGGAAGTATCATGACCTGAATCTGGGGTTTTATTCCATAGAAAGCAAGAAAAGCTAACAGAAATATGTCGCTCCTCTGCCTTTGGCTAAGATTAAGTGTAGAAAATGACAGGTAATGTCTGAAGGTGGAATGCCATGGAACTTGCTGATCTAGGAATGAGCTATTTCCATTATCTGAGAACTAGACTAGGTCAATTACACCACCCACCAGGAGGAATACAACCCGATGACACCTCCTTTCAGTGATTCAGACAGGCCAAGAGCACTTGACACTTTATTTCGGTTCATAGGTAGACATTGACTTTACTCTTGTTTTGCAATGGACTTCCATCTCACAAAGCCAAAATTTGCAAACATTTTAAATCCATTTATGGATCAACTTAGTGAAAATTCTATCACAGGTCTGTTTTCTTCACATTTGTGCTTAATTTATTCCTTAGATATAAAAAATAATCCATTCCTTATAGGAAATCACAAGCTTTCTCAGATGAAACAGGCTTTCTTTTCTTTCCTTTATCTTGTTAAACACACTTTTAACTTTCAGACTCTGATGAAAGAGGGTTTACCTGAATTTTGTGGAGGACTGTGTTATTGGCTAAAATGAGTCCAAGTACACCATGATGGTCCTCGATCTTCCCTATCCCTCATCTCCCCTCTTTTTAATCTATTTTACATAGTTGGCTGATTAATCTTTCTGAAGCAAATCCCTGATCCTATTACTGCCTTGTTCAGTAAACTCAAATGGCTCTCAAAGGTCTACAAACGAAGCCCCGACTCATTGGCCTGCTTTTCAGCAAGTGCTAAGTACTACCACTTGATGTCTACGGATTTCCAGAAGGTTTCCTGTTGCTCGCGTTTGCCTGCCGACCTGATGACCATGCCTAACTTACTGCTTTCTTCCTGTGCCTTGCCTTTTCCTGCCTCAGGGCCATTGCCTCTGTTGTTCCACCTACCCCACACCTACCACACAGCTCCTGTGATCCTGTGAATCTCAAGCCAAATTTCTCCTTCTCCACAAAGCTGAGGTTTAACTTGGAAAGACTACTTTTCCTCATTTAGAAATGTCCACAGCTCTGTATCTGTGAGAGAAAGCATGGCAGGGAACATGTGACTCTATCTCTAGAATGTACAGTCAAGGCAGAGCTTGGTCCATCTTATTTGTTGCTGCATCTCTAGCACCTAGGCAAATGATTCATTATAGCAGCTGTTAAATAAGTGTTTACTGAATAAATAAATGAAAGAGTAAGTGAATGAATGAACATATGTGTTACTTAAGTTTAATGCTATAATCCAAGTGGCTAAAAATGGGTTGAAATTAAGCTAGCACCTAGGCAAATGATTCATTATAGCAGCTGTTAAATAAGTGTTTATTGAATAAATAAATGAAACAGTAAGTGAATGAATGAACATATGTGTTACTTAAGTTTAATGCTATAATCCAAGTGGCTAAAAATGGGTTGAAATTAGATGGGCTTTCAAAATTAGGTTCTTTTCCTCTATTCCCTACTTTCTGGCAGTTGTGTATATCTATTTGAACAGTGCCTGGGACCTGGTAGAAGTAATCCATAGCTCTATTGAGCCCTCAGCTCTTGTGCTGAGTATCTTATAGTTACACCTTATTTCAATCATTCATAATAATTCTATAAGGAAAGGTATTATTATTTCCATTTTTTTGATGGAGGAGCAAAAGTACAGGTAAACTTGTTCTAGATCACAGATTTCATAAGTGGCAGAGCAGGACTTTTCAGGCTTAGTCTTTCTGATATATATATTGGTCTTTTCGAGACAGGGTCTCCCTGTAGCCCCAGCTATCCTGGAACTCACTCTGTAGACCAGGCTGGCCTTGAACTCACAAAGATCCGCCTGCCTCTGCCTCCCGAGTGCTAGGATTAAAGGCATGTGCCACAACGCCTGGCTAAAGTCTTTCTGATATTTTTAACTGCTATATAGTCCAGTGTGGTATTACTTTGTAAGTTACAAAAGCAAGATGCAAAACCATATTCATCTGAATTGAAAGACATTTCACATTCTTGCCATTATGTTATATGGCCTTAATATGCCTCTATATATAGAGTGAGTGCTGAATGAATAGATTTTAAATACATAAGTAAATGAGTTAATGGAAAAATAGTGAATTATGGAACTAATGAGTTAGGAAGAAGCCATTCTTGGGCTAGGTATTGTAGCGCAACTAGTAGAGTGCCTGTCTCGCATGCACAGCATCTGGATTTGATCCCAGCACCACAGAAAACCAGGCTTGGAGGTACACAACTGCCATCCCAGCATTTGCATGTGTTCATGTATAGATGTTAACTTCATTCTTGCTTTACAAAGGTCTTCCATTACATAGAAAGATCAGAAGTTCAAGGTCATTCATGGCTACATAGGGAGTCAAGGCTAACCTGGATTCATAGCACTAAATAAATAAATAGAAAAGGATAAACAATCCTTCTGATTAGAGAATGTGACGTACTAACACCAGCTGTTTTTGTTCAAAGAACAATGTTAGCTCCAAAGTCAAAATAAGTTCAAATTAGCAAATAGTATCTTGATGCCATTATGAATGTGGAGAAGTTCTGCTGCCATCTTTGAAGGCCATGTCCTTAATTACAATGCCATCCGTATGGTTTTGGAGACAGTGTTCCACAGGCCTGGAACAGAAGCAGCTAAGGGGCTCAGCACCTTGAGTTTCACCTTCAGCAGATCCCAGAGCATGGCAATGCCAGCTGCAGCAGAATGCTTGAAGTCTAGGCGCGCTACTCAGCCCCTATTTATGGTCTTCGAATCACAGAAGTAACCCAGTCAGATGCAGAGGAACTTCCACATGAGGGACTTCTGAGAAATTCAAGTTATTCACAAGTTATCAACATGAGTTATGTCACTAGCAAAAAGAAATAACAATAACCCTGCTTTTTAAATAGCTTCTGAAAACTCTAAAACTCTCTTGCCTAGTGTGTGACCTTAACTGGTCCAAATCCCAGCTCAGTGGGTGCTATTTTTTATCAGTTGGCCTTAAGGATTAAGTATGAATGGCATGCATAGCATTTACCACTCTGTTCAATATGGATTTTTTAAAATTTTATTTATTTTTGTATGTGTATGAATGTATTGTCTGCATGTAGGTTTGTGCACCCGTGTTGTGCAATGCTGTGGAGGTCAGAAGAGGGTCTCGGATTCCCCTGGAACTGGAGTTCTCCTGGAATTGGAGTTACAGACGGTTCTTAGCTGCCATATGGGTGCTGGGGATCGAACCCGGGTCCTCTGCAAGAGCAGTTGGTGCTCTTAACCGCTAGGCCATCTCTCCAGCCCTCAATATGGATTTTAATTATTGAGTCCATGTTGTATTGAGCATACTACTGTCAGCACATTTGAAAATTTCTCCCAAGGCATGGACTGGGAAGTTAGACCCAATAATGAAGAATTATCCAGATATTGAAAAGACTGTCAGACATGTTTTATTTATAACACTTTCTTTTTTTCAGCCATATTAGAATTTTTCTGTATATAGATCAAGAATTCATAATCATAGAAAGGCAGTTAATGGTTGCTGAAGAGGGAAGTCATATCTCTCAGTTGTACAGTGACTGGTAAGTTACTCCTTCATAACTAAATAACCCCCCTATCCCTGTTCATACAAGCAATCATGGGTCACACAAAAAAGACATAAAAGTAGAAGAGAAACTTGCTGGGAAGCAGAGGTCCAGCGGGAGTGGACAGAGGAGGAGAAAAGAAAAGGGAAGGTAGACATGATCAAAGTATTCCTGTGTGTGTGTGTGTGTGTGTGTGTGTGTGTGTGTGTGTAATTATAAAGAGCAAAATCCAAATAACACAATTTAAAAACAGTGTGGCCGGGTGTGATAGTATGCCAGCTACTAAGAGATGGAGATAGAAAGATCATCTCAGAAGTTGAAGGAGATCTGGACTGCATAACAAGATCCTGTTTTTAATGAATAAATTAATGAATCAATAAATAAAAGCTTTGAACAGATACTCACTCATTGAGGACATATGAACAACCAACAGGTACTTGAAAAGATCATAAGTTCTGCTAATCCTCATCAAAATGTAAACTAAAACTGTACTGAAGTATCTCGTTACATCACTCCAGATGGCTTTCATAAGGTTCATAAACAGGGAACTGAGGAAAGGGAACTCTTGTACATTGATGGTGGGTTTGTCAAATGATGCAGCTGCAGTGGATGACACCGTGGAGTTTCCTTCAAAAAGTAAAGAACAGAGTTACCATGCAGTCCCACCGTGCTGGTTCTGGGTACTTTGCAAAAAAAATTAAAATCTGGATCTCAGAGAGAGATCTATACTGCAATGTGAACTACAGCATCACTCACAGAGTTCACAATGTAGAGACAAGCTAAAAAAGTCTACCAACAACTGAACAGATATTGAAAATGTGGTATATACATACATTGGAACATTTTAAAGGAAGGAAATTCTCATATTCTGCAACATGGGTGAACATAGAATCCATTGTTCATAGTGAAATAAGCCAGTAAACAGAAGAATAAATGCTGCTGCCTGAGTCTCTTATATCAGAACCTAAAAGCATACAGATTCATACCATCAAGGAGTAAAATGGTGGTTTCTTTTTCTATTCTTTATTTTTTTTTTATTTTTTAACAATAAGTAATAATTTATGAGTACAAGCATCCTTCATGTAAAACCAATTTGCAAGCAGTTGTCCCCAAACCCACACAGCCCATGGGTCCCACCATCCAGCTGGGGGGGTGGGCTTGTATGTTCAATCAAGTTGATCAAATGAGTGTTGAGACTATATTGCTGTAGTTTCACCTATAACACTTTCATGAGGGAACTGTATCCTCAGTCTTTTGCAGGTATGTGTAGCTTCTCTAGTGTATTTGAGAGAGACCTCAGAGGCAACACACTGACTGAATAGCTATTGACTTATTTGTACAGGAATAAATCCTAATTCTCAATATCACCGTACTACTAATAAAAATTCTTGGTAGGAATTATGTAATTCTTAGAATATCTCTTCAAAGGTAAAGATTATTTCTCTCCCTTGCAGATTTATAAACTATATTCAAATTAGACTATGTAATTTATCCTCCATATCACAGATCAGATATGACTACGCTGTGACTTAAGCCCAGATCTGGCTTAATCCAAAGTATGATCTTTGCTCTGAACCACACAGATGTGGCACACAACCACAATGTCATACGCTGGCACATTCATCTCACTAATAGGCATCGAGTGTTGTATCAGTGGAAACATTTTGCTAAAGATGGAAGAGAAGAACAAAGCATGGTTCTTTAAGGATGCCATTGTTCTGAAGGGCAGACAAATAAAAACTTACAGTGTGAACAGAGCTTGACTGATGGATCTTATGGAGAGAGGAGTAGAGCAGAACCGGGGGGAGGTGCTGTCTTAGCTCACTTAGTCCCAGAGAATAATGGCATTAGCCAAGTGAATGAGGTGACAAGGGGAGAAGAATGCTCTAGGGAGAAGGTACAACATATGGGACAACCTGTAGGGAGACAGATGGAAGACCCATCTGGGGGTGTGCCAGCAGTTTGCTGAATGTGAAGAACTGAAGAAAGGGAGAGAATGGAGAATGTCAGGTTTCAGGGCGAGTTAAGAAAGCTGGGCTTTATACAGTGGATGTTGCTATTTCTATCAGAAAGGATTCATTGTAAGAATAAGAGATAAACAGGAGCTAGAAAGAAATAGCAGGGGCTGGAGAGATGGCCTAGCGGTTAAGAGTGCCGACTGCTCTTGCAGAGGACTTGGGTTCGATCCCCAGAACCCACATGGTAGCTGAGAACCCCATCTGTAACTCCAGTTCCAGGGGAATCTGACACCCTCTTCTGACCTCCGCGGCACTGCACGACACGGGTGTACAAACCTACATGCAGACAGTACATTCATACACATAAAATAAATAAATAATAAAATTAAAAAATTTTTAAAAAGAAAGAAATAGCAAAGCCGGGCATGGTGGTGCAGGCCTGTAATCCCAGCACTTGGGAGGCAGAGGTAGGCAAATCTCTGTGCATTCAATGCTGGCCTGGTCTACATAGTGAGTTCCAGGTCAGCTGGGGCTACAGGGAGACCCTGTCTCAAAAAAAAAAAAGAAAAAAGAAATAGCAGACACTGACCAGGAATGCCATGCTAGATGGAAAGGCAAAGGGAGGCTAGAAGAAGCTGATCATTTCTTTTTTTTTTTTTTAACATTTTTTATTGATGCTTTGTGCATTTCATACATCATTTTCCAATTAAGTTC